>LPNX010544700.1:597287-758248 GCA_001517045.1 Pseudotsuga menziesii
GATGAAAAAAGATCTGAGGGGGTTGATGTTAACTTAGCTTAGTTTGAACATGTATTGCAGATGTAAATATCCCAAAGGAAAGTGTTTGAATAAAATAAAATTATAAATGTAAGGATTCTGAAATGCAACAAACACCTGGAAATAAATTCCAGGATGTTAGTAGTGACTAACAACCCAAGTACTTGTCTTAAAATAAGAGTGAGACTTCTAGATACCATGACACCTCCTAACTCACCATGTTAGTATATTTTGAAGTCATTTTTAGAGAACATTGTAGCCTTGAGCATTCAAAATTGAGTAAAACAATTATTCATTGGGGATCATCTTGCAAATTACAGTAAAAGTATGTAGGTCACTGCCATGCTTGTCACATCTACTATACATGAATCAGATATTTAAAAAGCTTTGAGTTCACTATGAAAGTTAATATCACTTGAGTATACCTTGTATATATTGGGCCTACAAAGAATTGCAGTTATATGAAAATTTTCCCAACCTAGTTAACAAATAATGGCAAACAACAGGAATACTAATAAGAGAAGCTTTTATGTACATTAATTTTCTTAAGGATTCTGTGATGAATGCCACAGGTTTGTCTCACAAGGAAAAATGATTCTACAAATACAAGAATTAATGAACGAGCTTGCAACAATAATAGGCGATCCGGCCGAAAGGAATAAGATTCAAGAAGGGATGTTTGGTTGTATGTTACAGTCAATACAGGTATACCAATTTCATTTTCATGATTGTTTTGTCCATTCCCATTTATTTGTGTAAGGCTGTGATCTACTATCTGATCATTGATGCTAATATTTGATATATCATTAAGCAGGAGGTTGTCATTGTCCCACCCTTTATTGGTATGGCTATACGAACAAAACCTGGAGTTTGGGAATATGTTCGTGTCAATGCTAATGATCTTTCAATAGAGCAAATTACAGTACCAGAATACCTAAAACTCAAGGAATGCGTCGTGGATGAGGAATGGTAGGAACAATTATGTTTCTGTCTTTTTCTTGGAGAAGTAAAAATGATACCAAATAAAACACATTTCTCTTTTGCATTTTAAGGTGCTGGGCACAAAAGTATGCTTAGAGTAAAGTTACAAATGCATATTGATCTTTTCGGTTTTGTGTTTAGATGCATATAATGTTCAAGTTCAAGCAGAAAGAGGCATTGATATCAGTTTTACAAGATTTATTGATGTTTAGTGTTGTGAATAGATGATACACACAACTTTTTGGGGTTAATACTTGGATGAAAAGGATGCATTATGCATATAGAAGTGTCCTTATCTACCCTGTTTCTTTTGTTTTATCACAATGTGAAAAACTGAGCGTATTCGTGGTAATGTACCTACAGGCCCAAGAGTGAATATGCCTTGGAACTGGACTTTGCACCATTCAATGCATCATTCCCTCGTATGGCAAGGCCCTCATCAATTGGCAATGGAGTCCATTTTTTGATCCGGCATCTGTCATGCCGGCTTTTTCATGATGCACAAAGCATGCAGCCCTTGTTGGATTTCCTGCAAACGTGTAATTATTCTAGTGAGGTAAAATAATGCAATATTTTACATGTTATTATCTTTATGTCATGGCTAGAATCATTTGGTATGAAGCAGGTCCAGGACAAGAGTTATCTGGTCAGTTTCCATATAGATTATACTTTATGCTACTTGATGTTATTTACAGAATGTATACTGTGCTTCATATCATGGAAGGCAAATTCTGCATTTTGAAATGTATTTGAAATAGCATTCTCTTCTCAGATAGACAAGGAATTTCACTAGTTTTGAATGTTTTGGATAAACCTTCACATGAATGTCCAGAACTTCTCCATGGATTCAAGTTTCTTCCATTTCTAGAAGACACAATTAACTATAAGCTCAAAATTTGAGATTAAGGCCAATCTAACTAACGCTGGGAAGGAGCAGGACAATATCAATCCTCTTCTAGTGCTTACTCAACTGACTTAAAAGTTAGACTGAAGTCTTACTTTGTTCAAGTCACATTAGATTTTGGGAACCTGCACAACTAGTCTTTATATCATTGACCTTGGTTTAGTGAATGGACTGTTTGCTTTAATCCATTTCCCTTGATTGGAAGAAACTTATGGTGAACGATATGATAGATAGCGTGTCCCAGCTTCAAATAGCCCTAGGCAAGGCAGAGGAAATCCTGTCTGATATCCGAAAGGATGCACCATATGAAGATTTTGAGGAGAGGTAATGAAATCCTTGAGCTTCCAACAATAAGGGCATCTATCATTTGTGGAATACAGGTTTTGATAAAGACCAGATATCATCTTAAACTTGCATTTGTATCATTAGATTCTTTGTTGCTTTCAGAGTTCTGTATTTACATTTTGTTTGTGTTCAGCTATATGTAGTTATCATTTTCCTCAGAAGTATTTTATGTATCAATAAATTTAAAGCTCAAGCTTGCTTGTACAGGACTTTTAGCTTTCGGAGATGGAATAGAGTGTGCTGTTGAATCTGCTCATGCAATGCCTACAATAGCCCGCTTAGGACGTGGCCTTGAAAAGTTGCGACATGCCTCCCAAGTTGTGCACCAGATGGATTCTGCACAGGCATTGGAAGCAATTTACAATTCATTGTATAGTTCTTATAACAAGAAATGATCTGTCTAAACATATTCTTACTTCAGATTACAGTAAGACTGGATCAGAGCTTCTTTCTTCGTTAAATGTGCACAAAATTCATACTGTAGAGCAAGCTATATATACAATCAGGTGGGGAAAGTGGGATAAAATTGCTGCAAGGGATTAAAGGTAATACTAATGCGGTGATTTTCAAGCTAGGTGTCTATTAAATCTGTCAGATGCTAGCAATATACAGGCACATAATTGATATGGAGAGGCATAAAGTGACCATAAACTTGTTTTACAGGTTCCTGGAAGTCTCTGAAAATCATGCAACAATAGATATATCTGGCACTTTTGGTATGTTGCTTCAGAGTATGATGTGACATGTAGTGTGTCTGATAAGGTCTCATGTTTATAGTTATGGAGTGGTGCTTTTTGAATTACTTTCCACCTCCAGCAAGAGGTCTCTGGATCCATCATTTTCTTGCTATGGTTTGGTAATAGATTCAACAACAATCTGTAAAAGGTAGGGTGGATAATACAGATTGTAAGAGAAGATTTGTTGTGGCTAGCAGCCCTAATGGAACGAGTTACTTGGTTACAAACACACACCCTGACAGATCTGTTGCCACGTCGAGATATAGAACTCTTATACGTTCTGCAGCAGCAATATTAGAAGCTAAGAAGACACACTGTGTGCTGTCCAAAGATTGTAAAACAACAGGCATACCTGCTAGAGACGGGTTTAGAGAAATGAAAAATCAAGACAAGGAATTTTCAAGTAAAAATCCTTTTGTTGACTCATCTGATTTATGCCAAGTTAAATCCTTGGGAAGACACATATCAGGTGTGAATGAGGAAGTTCATGCTCAAGACATAAATGAAAACTATTGCTTTTGCATCGGGACTACAGCTCCTGACACTCTGGAACGACATAAACTGAAGTTGCCAAAGATCAGAACTGTAAGATTTACTGAAGAAAGCCCTAGAGATTCTGGCTGCATCAAAAGAGAAATAGATCGAGTTGGAAAGAAATCATTCTTTGCATCAGATGGAATCACCAGAACACATTCCATAGATAAGGGGGATGCTGGTAAGCCTTTAAGAAGAGAAATTGTGCATGAAATTAGTCATGCATTGTCTTTTGACGAAGGTGAGGAAGAGAAGTAATTATGGAAAACAGTAAGGCCTCTGCTACGAGGTAGATGCTCATACACTGAAGTTTGAACCCCTATTTAGTATTGATGACAAACTTTCATATTCTTAGTATATTTTTTCTAATGTTCATTGACAAGAGCATATTTAATGTAGTCTACTGCTTGTTTCATTATGCTGATAGAAGGCTTTGCTTAGAGTATATCATCTATGACCTTAATGTTATGGAGTTTGTCAAATGCTTTTGGGACTGCAATATATAGAGTTTGCTACAGTAAACATGTATTAGAGAGAACGAAGTTATATTTAGTCTAACAACACTGTTTGTGATGTTTCCTGTCTTAGTCTGAGTAGCTGTCTCTTGTTTCCTTAAACGAGGTCCACATTATTTATTGCAATTGTTGTAGCAACATCAACAGAATTTAACAAAGGCATGCTTGTTAACAAAGTCAGAGAACATGAGGTTTTCACCCCTGGCTGATGGGACACAATGCCTCATGAAGATTTAACAGAATAACTTCAACTTCCTATTATGTGTTGTAGAGATACTTTCAGCTTGGCCTTGTATAAGGCGAGTTCTGAAACATTTTAAATAACTGCAGATTCCTCCATGGAATGCCTTTTCTATAGTTTTTCCTAGTATCAAATTCAAGGCAGAGAATCCAGTCTTTTAATTCCAACACCAGCCCCACTGCCCGTCCGTCCCCCCCCAAAAAAACATAGGCTTTATTTTCTTCAAAAGATTGGAGCAGATGATTTAAACATTTTTGCAAGCTCCTTAACCATTTACTAAACATCATAATACTTGGTATGCTTACTGACCATAGTACATGTAAGCAGTCCAAATTAGGGGTGATCTATTCCCCCTGTTTGGTGTTACAATTGCCACAGAGGGTTTCTTTCAGAGTTTTTAATTTTTATTCTCTTTCCACATGGTCCATGGTTTTGAATTCCCAAAGAAAACAAACTATAAGGGTGCAGTTGTTCATAAGGTGATGGCCATCCTATTTTGCCCCTTTATAAAATGGTTAATAAATGAAAATCTGCAATCTTTTGGATATGTGAGGTCTCATATGGATATGCTTATACTGTTAAGCTTGTTGGCCCATAGGCTATTGATTCTATTAAAAACATACATATGAATGATCAACTTAAGAATTAGGTTGCAACAGACTAGATTTCTCTTTATTTGCATGCAAGCTGTAATGCCAATCAAATGGATCAATTGCATTGCTTAGGGAACTCTAATGATTTAGACATCAATCCTCAATTACAAATATGGCTATTTGGATCAACTTCAAATGATTAGTTTGAGGGTTATGCTTTCTAAGTACAACATATGAGAAAATAAGTGCATTTGATAGCCCCTCTTTACAATCCATATGGATGTAATAGCATGTTTCCTGACCTTACATAATTTTAGGCATCCAGCTACAAGTACAGTATGGTATAGGATGATATACCTACTTTAGTTTTGTGTTTCTCACAGTCAAGAAAATGTAGATATTTTTTTGCCACTGCTATTCTGAGAACTATTTATCAGGTAGATTATAGTAAAACAGTTCTTCTGTTGTCTCAATCCTGGTTCAATGATATGATAGGATTATCACGTGCCACAAGTTTCAATCTATTGAGATGGGCAGGTTGTTAAGTAAGCATAATGATTTTATCATTGGTAGCTGTGGCTATATGTTTTTGAAGCCATAGACAGCTTGATTTTTATATGCAACTTCCCATTGTGTTACCTCCTAGCCCTCTGGGGCAATTGCACTAGCACCCCACAGATTAGATATGTTCTGCGTAGAGGACTTTAGTCAGTTAAATCAATTGATATTAATGTAGATGGGATGTTTTATCAAACATGTGTGTTCAAGAATCAATAATATACTTACAAGCCATAGATGATATAGTATAGACAACCATTATATGGTTAGAAATTTTCAGTAGTGGTAACATATCTCAAACAGATCTTAAATGCATCATGTTTGGTCCAGCTATTTAGCAGGGATGACAGTAATATCGACAGTGGCTTGATTAAAGGATTATGACCTACTTCCACATGGAATTGGTCTGATGGCATTTGTATTTTTTTTTAAAACAGTTATAGCTGTGGATATAGCGACGACAATTTTTTTTTAAATTTCACAGCCGTGGATACAGCGACGGCCCGACGTGGATACAGCAACGGCTTGGCATGGATACAGCGACGACCTGGCATGGATACAGATACAGCCAGGCGTGGATACAGAGACGGCCAGGTGTGGATATAGCGACGGCTTAGTCATTTAACGAAATATAGAACATTGTCGCTCTTGTGACGCAAATTAGGGGTCGTCTCTATTGCGACGAAATTGTTTCCACGGGAAAAAAAAAAGTTAGACGTGGCAATATCCACACTTTTCCGTGGATATTGCCACGTTTTACCGTGGCAAAATTGATCACTTGTACTAGTGTCACCTGGATAGACACCTACTTGTTGTTGTTTAGTAGTCTTGGAGAATTAACTCACAGTGAACTATTCCAAGACTCTAAAACCTAATCTTGTTGATGCACCCTATAAAAGAAAAGAGTGTAATTCATTTTATTATGCGTTGATTTTAATTGGCTGCAATTACTCAAAGGAAAATGGCCGTGTAACTAATGAAATTATGACTCAGCAGTGAAATAAATATGCACACCATAACAAACAATGCTAAGTGCAATCTTTGTCAAATGAAAAATAGGGTACGCCACTACATGAGATGCATAAATATATATTCCTTTCCAAATGCCAATGCAATCCTTCCTATATGAAAGTCTAAACACAACTCTCATCCAAGCAATTCAATGCAAGTACCTCCTCAAATCCATATCTAAGATGAAACTAAGAGTGCAACTACTTTGTATTTTTCAATATAAAAGAATGAAAAATGCAATAAAAGTCATCTAAAACTCTCAGTCTCTGTAGAAAGTATAAAACACAAGCCCAGCAAGACACCAAGACAAAAAAGAGTAATGCACTACTGGAAAAATAAAAAGGATAAATGACTAAAACTACTTTCAAAGAAAAATCAATGAAAAAGTAGTCTCTGGTCAGAAAAGAAGCATCCAACAGACAACATCAGACCCAAGGAAGACCCAATCACACTCACAACCCACTAAAGAACTTCCCACAACATCAAACTCACCAAAAGGGAGGATGTACGTGACTGTTTAAAGAACAACTGCGTATATACGTGACTTTTGGCCAAAAAGCTACATGTATACATGTATTTTTGCCAAAAACCTGCGTGTATACATGAATTTTGGCCAAAAATCCATGTACGTACGTGAAGTTTAGCCAAAAACATGTGTATACAGAGAAGAAAGTGGTAAAAAGCAGGCCAAGGGTCAAACCAATAAAGGGGAGTGTCAATGGATGAACATACTATAAAATGCAACAAAGAAACAAGGAGAAACAAAGAGCAATTCAATAATATCAAGCACATTGTGCCCCCAAATCCGAAATAAAAACAAGGAACGTCCCCAGCAGAGTCGCCAATTATGTTACGAAGAGAAATTCCTATGGCTTGGGGTACCACAACAGACAGCTTGACTCCAGAAATCAATCCTTTCCAATATGCAATAGAAAGCAAATATCTAACACTAAAGGATCAGACCTCGTACCTTATTCCGGACGGTTGAAGTAGATCCTTATTGAGCTTTACAACTTCAGCTTGAATTGATGAATCACTTCCGCAACAACAAGTAAACAAGACAAGCATACTATATATATTGGTGTTAGATCTATTCTAGCATATATAATCAACAATGTATAAGCATTTGAAGTCATCCATGGATAAAATATTCATTCAAACATACATTATTGGACAGGAAAATATATTTCTATTAATATAAAATCAGAGATTACAATGGATACAACCTTTGTCGGCATGTTTGCAAATCGGAGAAACTGAATCCCCCACTTGGGCCTCCACCACCTCAATCCTCAATCTCTCGATAGCAAGCTCACAAGAAAAATGCAAGCTTGGGAAGAACACAAAAGTGCTCTAAGGGACAAAGGGATGCAGACTCAAGCACAAGTTCCGGCAACAATGGACTATAGTTTCTTTGCTCTCAATTCTCTTATATGCCTTCAATGTATCAAAGAGTTCCTTATATAGATTTTCAAAGGGGTAATGAAAGGTCAAATCCGAGCGATCTCAAGGCATATGGAAGGCCAGGAGTCAAGTGAGTCGAATCCATGTCAAGGAAAACTCCAAAAGGATTTGGATTTTGTACACATCCCAATGTACGTGGTTTTAGGGGTCAAACCCATGTATATACGTGATTGGGGGTTTAAAAGTCACATGTATCATTTTTCACATGTTTATAGGGATGGTCTAGGAAACATCAAAGGACAAAAAATGGTCCAAGGGATCTAAGGAGTCTGTAGAGGGACATGGGAAGGCCATACCAGAGTGATTCACCTAAAGTGGTAAAATCAGCTATAACACCTGGTGAAGATGCTGATGATACCATAGGGTATGGCATGCACTATGGATATCATGCCTACGCTGATGTGAATGAAGTATGATGATCACGATCTGCTTGCATCGACAGAGATCACAGAGGAACCTTATGAAACTATGGTAGCGGTTGGAGGCAACCTGATATTATGCATTCCATGAGACTAGGTGCGCAGATTGGACAGAGCAGGACTATTGGGATTAATAAACATGCCATACTTTGGGCAGTTGAATGAGGAAAAATCCTGTGTAAAGAAGATTTTGTCATGTTTCCATGGAGGGATTTTGTGTTGGGACAAACTGGTCATAGTCATGGTAGCACTGATTCAGAGATCACGGGGCTTCCTAAGTATGGGCCAGACCCATCGCAGTATTTTAGAGGAAGGGATAAAGACAAGAAGCTCACGACAAGACTAAAGAAGAGATATGGGTTTTAGTAGGATGAACGGGCATACCACATCGAAAACATCAATGATCAAGCTATCCATATTGGCACATGAATTTTGGCTACTAAGGTTGTGCAGATGAACATGCTTACCCAGTGTAATTCAAGGGTTATTGTATGCATAGAGAAGTGTACATAAGGAGTACAAATGAACTGGTTGTTGTTTTTAATGAACAAGTTGATGAAGGATGTAGTAGTAGTCCAAGCGGGGCTGCTCTCATTCACATACAATTGGCTACTGATTTTAATTGCGTGTGTGGCTCAGATGGAGCCAGATGAATATCAAGGAATGGACATGGACATAGTAAAATTTTGTGAGGGATCACACTACCAGAACGTCTGGTGGGTGTAGGAAACTTCTAGATTGAAGGACTGCGCTATTTAGTTCTGGATTTATTGGGAAACGCTGTAGGCTGCAGCTGTGAAAGTTACACGATTGTCTGAGGAGGCTGCGACGAAGTTCCAATGGGTTGATCGGTTCACAATTGGCCCACACACCATTCATGTGCAGGTGTGATGTGACCCAGAGAAGCAATGGTTTCTGACATCTTATAAGTTGTCTGATGCAGAGTTTGAGACAATTGTTGATGATTGGCCTGCAACATGGAGAGAACAGACCATCTTAGAAGAAGCGTCGATAGGTCCATTAGTGGATGCACCAGTTGATATGGTACCTAATCTTGACCAGTAGAGTCACCATGATTTCGATGCAGAGTCATCGTGGACACCCACTGAATCAAAAGAAGCATGCATATTTGAAGAATGAAATACAAAGAAGAAACAGGGACAAGGTGCGACAAGTAGTGCAACCCCAAGGATGGAAGCGCAGTTGAACCAACTCATTCAGGCAATTACAACTGTAATGGATGCAGCAATTGAAGAGATGAAGAAGTAAGCAACATAAGGATTTGGCGAGGTAAAAACTTGACTTGAATATTTATTTGATGTAGTATTAAATAAGGCATTGGAGGTAGTGACTATCTAGAACCTTGGCTCAATCAACACTGGGACGCAGATTCAGAATGTACAAATTCCATCGACTGCAATTGAGACCAATAACAAGGATCTCAATGCTTCTATACAATAGTTACAAGATTTTTCCATTGAAATCAATGCACTGTACACACATAAATTTGTGCATATGAAGAGGGTCTCTAATAAGGAGTTGGAAAACAGGGAACAAAGTATCAGTGGTCAGTTCTTGAGATCGCAGGAGAAGGAGGCACAAGCATGGAGAGAGGTCGAAGAATTGAAGAAGGAACAAGAGGAATTGAGGGCTTAGAGTGCCAAGGAAATTTATGAGTTGATAAAGGAACAAGATCGATTGGTGGTCGAAAAGGAGAAACTCTAGAACCATAGGGTGTAGTTAGAAAAGGTAATTTATGAAGTATGTGAACGAGTGTCAGAAGTTGTTGCAGACGAGGATGTAGAAGCCAAAGTGAAATGGATTGGGATGGTAATTGGGAAACTGGAGCATGAAAAATAATATTTTGAATGCTCTGGTACATCCAGAAACACCAATAGAACATTTATTAGAGAGGAAAAGTGCCATGGAGGATCTAGAGACACAACTATAGGAGATGGAGCAGGAAGAGAAAAAAGTAATTGAAGCGACTACACAATTTTGGGGCAGTGTAGTCCAGGAAGAGAAATGAGAGAAACTAACCAAGCAGTTGCAGGAGGCAGAGGGGAAGCTGGTGACACTGAAGACATCACTGAGAGAACTGCCACCAGTCATTCAGATCCCAAGTCTACGGAGCTAAAGGAGTTGCAGAAGCATGTGATAAAGGAATAGGAGAGTCAATGGAGGCACAATATGTAGTTAGATGAGTTCCAAGATCTTGGTGCACAAATTTCTGTTAAGGAATTTTCTGTGCTACATGCAGTTCAGGAAGGAAAAACAAAGGTTGCTGATAAAATGGTTGAGCACCCATTAGCGCATGATTTACTAGGAAGCCAGGATATTGCTAAGAAGGTCAAAGAATAGGTGAAGGAGATCACCCAGTAGTACAAACATTTCAAGCTAAATATCAATGAGTACAACATGTCCAGCTGACGTGGCTCTAGGGCAAGCCACAAGATTTTTTTGGGGACCTACTGGAAGGAGGTTTTGGGATAAGTTAGTTGCACAACATCACGAATGCTACACAAGGTGAAATATATTGCGCAAGGTGGAAAATGATGCACAAGTCAGAAATAGAATATTTTATGTATTTTTGGTCATCTTTTGTAGCTTTGGACCGCATTTTGTGGATAGTGGTCACCATTTTGTAGAATTTGTTAAGAAGTAGTTAAGTGGACCATGAATGAAAAGGTGCAAGCCTATAAGTAGATCTAGGATTGTGACTATTGAAACGATGATTGTTTGTATGAGGTTGATACACATGTTAAGTAAGTTATACGCATGAATTGAGATCCGTTGATCTATGTCCTGAAGAACTATTTTAGAGAATCTATATTTTGATGCGAAGGCTAATATGACACAAAGGAAGTTGAGCAGAATCATTGAGTCCTTTTATGTTCCCTATTTTACTATTTTCTGCATGCAATATGTATCTACGATATGGATTTGTAAATGATGTGACATTTCTCTGCTTTAATTGATGTTATTTTATTAGATCTATTTGTGCACTGAGGATTTGCTATGAGTCAGTTATGTGAATGCGACCTATTGAATGGTGATATGATTTGGCTAAAGGAATAATATGAATGATTAGATCTATATAACAAATGTTTTGCTAAGTTAATGAAGAGACACATGGTCCTCCTTCATGCTATGGAAACTTGGTTCCGACAGCTTTCCCTCAAACATCTCGGATGAGACTTCATCCTCTCTACAGGTGTTTCTGGACAGGGTAAAACCTATCTGGTCTAGTGCTCAGGGAGATTGTGCTGATTTGGGTGTCAACAGAGAGTGGATCCCTGTTGACTGGGTTTGTGTCAATAAGAAAGTTATGCCAATTTTAGTGAAGATTCCCATAAATTTATCCTCTACAAATTTTCACACTTTTCTCCAAGAGTTGTGAAAATACTGAGAGAATTGATGATGAACAAATGAAATGTTTGATGTTCTATTTATATAGGTTATGGAGGAAATTTATTACCTCAAACTGGGCCAACATGCAATTCAAAATTACAAATAATTAAATTATCTTTTTTTTGGTTGGCTGACCCAAAAATGTGGGGTACACTAACTTCAAAAATTCATATCTCTACAATCATAAGGAGTTAGAAGATGCACTGCATATCAACAGAACTGTATTGACGAGAACTATCTCCTTGTGATGGGTTTATTTGAAAATTCTTGGTATAATACCCTTAAATTATTCAATATGTTTAGGACATCAAAGACCCACACATAATGGTTCCAAATACCATATCACAAACTAGAAGAGTTTCATAGTCTTGTTCAAAGTCTTATTCAACATATCAAGGCACTTCCATGAGATCTACCTCCATGTACATCCAAATAGCCATATAACCACAAAGAGGACCATGCATCACCATAAACATGCTACCAAGTGTGTGTGAGTTCAAGACTCAAGGCACCACATGCAAGGGTTTCAAGGAATCTTTCAAAGATATCATATAATATTTAAACAAGATACTTTCCATGGACTGCAAGCCCATCACATAGGACTCCATCTCCAAGTGATGAGGGAATCATGAACAAAGATTCCACCATATCAAAGGATACAACAATCATGGACTTACAAATCACCATATGTATGGATTCCAAGACCGAAACCATTTCCAAATGTACCATCAATGATCATATAATGTCCAAGGGTCATCATGCCACCATTTATGTGGGTGTTGGGCCTTGTGACAAAAGGGCATAATTCATGTAGAATTCTCCATAAGTATGGAAGAAGAATGTAAAGGAGAAGAGGAAGGAGCTATGATAGAGGAAGAAACATCAAGGGAAAGGGAAGGATGCTGCAACAAAAGAAGGAAAGACAAGAAGAAGATAAAGAGAAGGCGTGGGATGAGGAAGCTGCACCAGATAAGTAAGACGTGACTGAAGGATAGAACATGATGTGAGATGACATGGAATAATATCGATGAAAGAAGGCATGTAGATAATGTAATGGTTGGAAAGTGACAGTAAGGCATAACATTGAAAAGGTGACACTCTGTAACGATCATGGGTACGAGCTCAGCTAGAGCCGGTGGAATCCACATGCATGAAGGCATCTTTGTAAGTCAGGCTATTAGTGCCTTTCGTTATGTGTTACTATAATAGGAAAGACAACATGTTGGATGGATATAGTAAGTCATCTAAGAAAGAGATTAAAAAGGAGTCTGTAATGAGTTAGTTAGATTCTATATCGAGTTGATATTGGGTATGTAAAAAACATGTATGGGATCAGTATCGAGTCATTAATGGGGCTATAAAAGAAGGAACCCAAGCTGTAGTTGGGTTAGACGGATAGCCATCCTATTAGCTGTTTAGCTGAATCAAGATGGGAGTAATGCGTTTTGATAGAGTAACTCTGTATCTTTGAGTACATCAGAGTAGAGGTTCTGTAGCTGAGTGGGAAGACAAGTAGAGAACGTTGAGTCGATCCAGGGTATGTGTGAATCACTAGTAGGAGTAGAATAGGAAGAGAATAAGAGAGAATAAGAGGGAGGAAAAGTATGTAAAGAGACAAGAGAAGATATTGAATAGAGTCTGTGGCTTTGTGCACACACAAAAGGTGCATCTATTTCCTCATGGTAGATGAAGCGTACCTTGTGGTTTTTTCCTGGATGGGTTTCCACATTAGATGTTGTGTATATGTGTGAATGATTGAAGTAGCCTAGGTATCTGTGTGAATGTTTTGTTGAATGAATTCTTGATTATTGTGTTGCAAATGGATAAATGTATGACTGTTGCATTATGTTAATGAATATGCTTATGTTGTTTGTTCACCATATTTTTACGTGAATCACATAAAGAAGGGTTGGATCATAACTTGGTGTTGAAGTACTATGGAAACTAGTAACCCACCTTCTTGGTCTTCATTGGAGAAGAGCCAAGGTACTAAAACACCCTCCCTCACAAAATTGTGAAAATGTGTTTCTGGAAGTTACCCATAAAACTGAGATATCTCGGGTGAGACGTCATCTGTGTTGCAGGTGCTGCCGGATAAGATATGCTATGTTGATACGATATATTGGGATTTGTTGTGATGACCAAGAAGGGGATGAACCTGGGTCCAGTAAGAGAGGGACAAAAAAAGACAACAAATGGTTCCATTGCCGGGACCCTAAAGTGTTGTGGTGAGGGATATGTTGTGGCAACCCATGAAATCGGAGATCCAATACTAGGTGGATGCCAAAGAGTTAGAGTTTGCATGAGAAGAAAGTGAAGGATCTCAGTGGATGCTAAAAAAGTGGTTAGAGAGGTACATTTATTCAGACATTCATGATATTTTCTTTGTCGAGTTTCCCATTGTGTTTTACAAGTGGTTGTCTAAGTTGGCAACTCAACAAAGGACTTTTCAAGGAGGAGAAGCAAAAGTGTGGAGTCCGTTCTTAATCGAGCGATTGAAAAGAGTAAACAAAACTATATTAAGGGATATGGAGTTTTGGGTAGACAATATCCTAGAAGGATATATTACCGAGTTTGTTGTTGACACAATAACCTCATATAGTGAGGCAGAGAGAAACATTTTCCAAGGACCACGCAACAGATACATATTATCTTTAAAGACATGGATAAAGATGATTTAAAGCGAATGCTAGAATGAATAGATTATCTTTAAAGACATGGATAAAGATGATTTAAAGCGAATGCTAGAATGAATAGAAAAGGGTGGCTATGTCTTAGCAGAACCCTAGAGTGAGATGTTCCTAGGAGATATCAGAATTGAACTAGAGCTAGGATTTTTAAGAAGCAAAAGAAGATTCAGGTCCAACAAAAGACAAAAAACTCTGTTCGGATGAGTGAGTTGTGTTGTAATCTCACAGATCACATAAGGTTACCAATAATACACATAAAAAATCATATACGCATATATAAACAAGATACAAGAATGGGTAAAGGAATAATAGATTATATTATCACATGAGGGTCCATACATATATCAAAACTGAACCAAGTTCTTAACTGGCTCAACAGCCTATTATATATGATTTACAAAATAGTTATGAATAACTACTTGTCGGTTTGGTCAACTAACACGACCTTTGGAGGCCGAACTAATCTCCAATTAGTCGGTTAACTCGACTAGTCGACTCACTGACTAGGTCCTCCAACATCTCCCCCAGGAACAAAATATTTCTTTGTCCTGAAGAAATAGGGAGGGTATTCAAAAATTCTTCTATCTGAAATAGTTATTGCATTTTCTTTATCTTCATGGACTGTGTAAATGAATGGACGACTGTTTTTGCACACACACTTCTACAATATATTCTGCCTTGATGGCCAGTTGATCCTTGAAAGTATGCCCAAATGCGTAGAGCATTCTAGATATCGATGGTCAAGGTGGTGAGGCTTGACAGAGTCGACATCTTCTCTTGAATTGAACAATATTTAATGTTTTCCAATTCATGTCCCAACGACTGAGCTTTTTCATTTGCTGTATCTAACAATCTTCTCATCTGTTGGAAGATTTTGTCGAGTGTGATCATGCTTGGAAGTGCCTGGGTTGTCCACTGATGTGCTTGTTTTTCTAGCTTTTCTATCCTTGCTGTCTCTAATATGATCTGGTCCTGTATTTTTGTTCTCATGATGTCGTCTATACCTTGTTGTTTTTCTAAATTCTCAATGTGCTGATTGGTTTGTCAAGTCTGCTGAAATACTTGTCCATAGTGGGTGTAAAAGCTCCGTAGGACTTCTTTCGTGGTGATAGACTCTTCTAAGTGGTCCCGCAGTACCTTGTGTGCTTCATAAAATGTTGTGTACTACTGTCTTAGTAGTACAGAATTTTCTTCCTTTTTCTCGTCTTTCTTAATATGCAACTGCATCTCAAGGTTTGACATGACACTTTCAAATAATTGGTATGATTTTTCCAATGGTTTGTCGGTGTCGGTCTCTGCCATTCCTAGTATCACTGTTTGTGTCAAAGTCTTGCATTTTGTCAGGAATTCAACTTGTTCAGCTTTCATTTTCCCAATTCTTTCTTTCTTTCTTCGATTTTTGGTTGATGCTTATTTAGTTACTGCTTCTAGGAGTCTATCCAACTCTCCATCTCTTAGCTTTAGTGTTTCGACTGTAGAAGTCGATCCAAGTTGATGAAGGTGGATAATTGTTAGTGTTTGTTGTTTCTGTTGTTATTCTTTTTTATTCTTCTCTTTTCTCTTGCTCTTATGCTTCGACTTATGGACCACATCTAATCTTGTTGGTACTAATGTTGCTTGTTGCTGTGGAGTTTGTTGTTCTTTAGTCGACGGATTCTCAGTCGACTAAACTCCTGCTGTGGTAGGATTAATTTGTTGTGTTTCTGGGGTGGGGTTTGCGGTTGTTTGTGCTTCTACTAGTGGTGAATATGGAGGTTCTAGGTTGTGTTGAGTCTCTAGTTTTGGTGGTGGTGGTGACGGTGAATGGTCTGGGGTTATGGGGGTGGTCAGAATTTGTGTCAGTATGGAACCTTCAACTTCTATTTGAGGGTTGATAGGGTTTTAGATTCCTTCCTCTTCCATGAGGTCATCGATTTCAACATCTATGGTTGTGTGGGTATATTATAGTGCAAGTGGTCCCCTTTCTTCCAAATTTGCTGGTCAGTTTTGGAATGTTGGTGTGAATGATGAAGTGCAGGTTGCAACTATGGTGGACATCGGGTCAGGGTTGTGAACATATGATGATTTGGTGATTCCTATGACTGATGGTGGTGATGAAACTTGGGTGATTTGTGGAGTGATTCTTTGTTGGGAAGATCTTGAATTGAAAAGTTTGTGGGTGGTATTGATCTGTTGGGATTTAAGGAAGAGATTTGGTAAGTCATTGATAAATTGCTGAAGTTCAACATTTTTATCCATCCTTTCCTTAAGGGTTTTGGGGATTAACTAATTATATCCTGGTGATATGGTCGAGGTTTATTCTTGTGTTATTCTAATAGGGGATGGTCTTGGTGAATCTGGGGTTAAGTCGATAGGATTTATTACAAGAGGGGTAGCAGTTCTTACCTTCTTTGGTCTACCTTGTTTCTCTCTTGAGTCGATGAACCACTTGAATTGTGCTTCGACTGATACTTTATTTGCTACAACATCTTTTATGATGTCGACAGCAGTAGCCAGTAGTTCTTCTTCATATTATGACTTTGATAAAATAAGTTTACGCTTCCCCTTTCCTTTTTCCTGATTTGCTTTCTTTTTTCTTGGGGCTGCTATTTCCTATGCAATTTTTCTTAAATTTTCTTGTCATAGCATACTCTGGATTGTCTGATTCAATATCTACCTCTATCTGTTCTTCTCCTCCCTCCTGTTGATGAGTCGGGATGATAATATGTTGTTCTATAGATATGACCACCCGTTGTTCATTCGATGCATTTTCAATTTGGAGGGGTTTCTTTCCCTCTGTCGGAATGTCTTTTGAGGTGAAAGTACTAATATGAAGGTTGATTTCATAGTATTCCTCCTTCTCCTGATCAGTTAATGGATCTATAATAGATTGATTGTTTTCTTTTGTAGCTTCTGGTATGGGGATGTTGGTTTTGGTCTGCCTTTCCAACTTTGTAAAGATCTCCTCGACTGTTGGATAGTAGTTGAGTGGTTTTGCCTTTGTTGTAGACCCTTGCTTGTTCCATACTGCAGTGTGGTCTAGTCCAGTTGGATGTGTGTTGTAGGGGGCAGGAATCTTCAGATGTTTTGAGGCACCATCCATCTAGCTGTTCATATTTTTAGGTTCTGGAACCAGTGCTCCAGGAATACTTTGCTTTCTTCTTGTTCCAGTGGGGTTCTAGCCATTGAAAATGGCTTAAAACACTACATATGAAACCTAGTCGGTTCTGAGAAGTATTTATTCCCAACTGGACATAAGAGGTACATTTCTATCCATATTAGAAGTTATGGGAATCTGATCATTGTACCTGATTCCTAACACTTCTTGCATATAGAATTGAGTATGTCGGCCATGTATTGTGCCCAATGGTATATCTTTCTTGTGCTTGCTATGTGTTTTACTGCTTCCAGCATGTTGAGCTTTAATTCACAGCCGCGTCCTGTAATAGTTAGGCTGGTGGATACGATTTTAGCCACCATTTTGTGTGTGGTAACCTGAAATTTCCCTATTATCAACCCCTTTGAGTTCTTTCTTGTTGGTATCCCTGTTAATTTTTTGAATAACCCTTCCTTGATGCCTACAGGGACAAGGTCGCCTTTGTTGGATAGCCCTATGAGCTTGTAAATGGTTTCAGCTAAGATTTCCACCGGTGTGTCGAAGTAAAACTTCCCACTGTGGTATCGGCTGATTATGAATTTAACAATGGTTTCCTTCGTTCCTCCAAAGCTTTCCATGAGCGATGCATTGATAAAGTTCATAATGGTGCTATTATTTACCTTCTGTGCTTCCTATATCATTTTTTATTGACCTTGGTAAGCCCATTCTTTGATTTCTGTCCAATATTTCCCCCACGAGCTTTCCTACACTTTTGCGTTTTTGATATTCTTTAATCATTTTACTAGTGGGATTACAATGGATTCCAACTCTTTTATTTTGGATTTTGTGGCTCTGGTTTTTTTGGGGGCCATTTTGTCGGGTCTGTTTGGCTCTCTTGGTAGTTGATTTGCTCAAAGAGGTCTAGTAATTTTGTTGCTCTAGATCTTGATAAAACGGTAAGTGATTTTCAACTAGCGTAGTATTTCTAGGTGGAGCAGATGGTGATCTTGTCGATGGTGTTATTAATGGTGCATTTGATGGTGAAGGATTCTCTGATGAAGGATGAGTTAATATGTTCTGGTTTCGGCACTCCCTCTAACTGTAGTCATGATGGGTTGATTTGACGTTTTGGTCCTCTTGTTGATGATGAAGGTATGGTCGATCTGTGGTATGTCGATGATAGAAATGTCGATTATTGTCAAATGGTCAACTACACCTGTTGAGGTTCATTTTGATTTTTTTTCTTGATTTTTGGGGTTTTAAGTTTTGTTCTTTTTATAGGTTTTTGTAATAGTTATAGAACCATTTTTTTGTTTTTTATTTTTTATAATTTTGGTATCGTTTTAGTCGGGCATCGTTTACCAACTTTTGAAATACTGTGACCTGTAATGTTCTTAGTTGAACCGATCCATTGACATTGATTTCTTCGATAATATATGGTTCCATCCATTATGTGTGTATCTTTTTAAGTTTTCCTTTTACCCGACTGTTGTATAGTAATGCAAGGTCTCCGATCGACAGATTCTTGTTTTTGATGTTTCGGTCATGCCAAAACTTTTGTTGTTGTTTTTTAATTTATTGATGTTGTATAGCAAGAAATCAGCATTCCTCTATTTTGGTTAATTGCATTAGTCGATCATTTCTTTCTTATTCAACATTAATATGTAAGATGTCGGCTATTACCGACGTTTGCTGTCAAAAATGTAAAGGAACAACTACTTCTTGGCCATATACTAGTCAAAAGGGTGTTTGGTCGGTCGAACATTTATATGTTGTTCTATACGCCCATAACACCCCAGGGATTTTATCATCCTAGTCATGTTTATTGGTATTTCATATTTTTGTTACACCTTTTTTCAATGTTTTGTTAAATGCTTCTATCGCGCTATTCGACTGAGGGTGATAAGTTGTGCTTTGTCGATGGTCAATTTTGAATTGTTTTGTCAGTGCTGTAATTGTTTTATTGATGAAGTGTGAGCCTTGGTCACTGATTAAGGTTATAGGGAAATCGAACCTAGTGATGATGTTTTCATATATGAACTTAGCAGCTACCTTTCTAGAACAGGTGTCGACGGGTTCTGCTTCTGCCCATTTAGTAACATATTCAACTGCTGTTATGATATACCTTGCGCCTGTCCTTTTTGATGGTACTGGAAACGGAACTATAAAGTCAATAGCCCATATTTTGAATGTGAGGCTTGGAATTACTGATATTAAAGGAATTTCTATACTAGGTAGTGGTTGACCTAGATGTTGGCAGCGGTCACATTTGCTCACAAAATTTTTATAGTCTTTGTATAGCATTGTCCACCATAGTCTTGATTGTTGGATTTTCTTTGCAGTTGTATCTGACTGATAATGTCCTCTTACTGGTCCATAGTGTGCTTCATGCATAATGTTTTCTTGTTCATGTTCTAACACACATTGACGGAGTACTTTGTCTAAACCCATTTTGTATAGGAATCGATTGATTAGGGTGTATGGGGCGACTTTCATGGCTAGAATTTGTTTTTTCTTAGTGTTCATGCCTTTTGGTGCTTGTCCATTCTCTAGAAATTGCACTATTTCCTCTAATTCTACTAGAACAACTTCTATTCAAAATAAGTGTGCATCCAATAGGTCATCTTCGATTCCTATCGGCTCCTCCCCTGTGTCAATTATCCTGGTTGAACTACAACTTCGAATTCAAATTATTGGAATAGTAATAGCCAGCAACAAATTCTCCCGTGGTGAAAAGGTTTATTGACAAGGTATTTTAATGCTTGATGATCCGTATAGAATATAAAGGGGTTAGCTAATAGGTAATGTCAATATTTTTGAAGAGAAAAGAACACACCTAATGCCTCCCTCTCTGTCATGGAGTAGTTGCGTTCAACTTTGTTTAATTTTCTACTACTGTATATGATTGGGAAATCCATGCCATCCTCACTAGGTTGTGTCAAGATTACTCGTATTTCTAATCCTGCGGCATCAATGTGCACATGAAACTTTATCGACCAGTTCTAAAATTGAAGAATGGGTGCTTCGACTAATTTTATTTTTAATGTGTTGAAGGATGTATCACATTCTTTTGTCCAGTTAAACTCTTGATCTTCCCTTAAAAGTTCTTCCAGAGGGTATGTCATATCAGAGTAGTGCCGAATGAATTTTCTATAGTACCCTATATGTCCTAACAGTACTCTGACCTGTTTTGGGTTCACTGGTGGTTTTAAGTCGAGGATAATTTTTATCTTTGCAAATTCGACTTTGATACCTTCTTTGCATACGATATGTCCTAGCAGAATACCTATAGGGGTTAAGAAGATACATTTATTTATATTGATAGATAACTAGATCTGTCAGTAGCATTTCAGCATAATCCTTAACCATTTATAGTGATCTTTTAACATAGAATATATTGTCCAGTCGACGAAGTATACTACCATTGTTTTGTATATGTATTCTTGAAATATTTTTACAACTATCCTTGAGAATACTGCAGGTGCATTTTTAAGACCAAATGGCATGACTCTGTAGGCAAATGAACCAAATTCACATACGAAGTTTGTCTTTTTCTAATCTTCTTTGGCTATTGGAACCTGATTATATCTTGAGAACCCATCCGTAAATGAATAGAATTCATGTCCTGTGACTTCGTTTAGGATTTCATCAGCGTATTGAGTCGAGAATGGATATGTTAAGGTAACCTTGTTTAATTAATGAAAATTGACACAGATTCGTAGTTTTTTTGGGTTGTGTTTTTTCAGTTGGATGACCATCGGTCTCGCCCATTTCGACTGGTCGATGGGATAAATTATTCCAGCTATTAGCATATTTTCGATCTCCTTTTTGACTATTTCTTTATATTTATGAGCTAACTTATAAGGTCTTTTCTTGATAGGTCGGGCATCGGGTTTGATTTCTATCTTCATCTCTCCCATTTATGCTACTAATCCTTTTAAGTCTTTGTAGTCACGTGCAAATACATCTTGAAATTATCTTAATAAGTTGACGATCTCTGTGGTTTGTTCTTCACTCCAATAATCGCCATTTTTTTCCATTTTTGGTCTATTATCTTTAGAAATATCAATTTATTTAGTTTTTAATTTTGCATCCATCCATTCTGGTGCTTTACTATCATTAATATGTCGACTTCCTTCTTTGAGTTGTGAAAATGTTGCTGGAAAGTCTACTGCTGTCATTCGGTCGGTGTCATTTTTGTCGGTCGACTAAATTTTTAATATTGTTTTAATTGATCTGATTGTTTCTGGGTGATCGATATTCCATTGAAAACTCCGTCCATATGTGCATTCATTTTCTAATTGGAGTCTTGTTGACTATGGTATTTTTTTGTACCTAATGTTATAGAATATTGTATTTAATTGGCTTTTATTTTGTGTCGATTCGTTACTAGTTGGTTGTATAAATTCTTTTATCTGCTTTGTATCTTCAAATAGATTTGTGTATTTTGGTATAAAGCTAAAGTCCTTAATGAAATTTTCTATAAGTTCATTCCATAAGAATTTTTCACTCGTGCTTCTTCCATTTTGTACCACTTGTTAGGTAGGTCATCTAATGTCAAGGGAAACAGGTGTGGCCATATACGTTCATCTTTGTAACCAATTCTTCTCCACTGTGTTTCACATATTTGTATATGTTTTTCTAGATCTTTACCTTGGATGAAGACATGTATTTGTGCCTATTTTTTTAGTTTCCTTCCTCTGAATATTTCTATGAAGAAATTCGAAGCTATTGTCCATGTTTGTAGTCTCGACTGGTGGGTGTCCCACCATCGAGTAGCTTGTCCTGTAAATGTTTCAACTAGGATTTGGAGTCGGCCATGTCCACCTAGGTTTTTAGAAACCTGTTCTACATGGAGAACTGGTGATTCTCTCTCCTTATACCGAAGACTCTGTTTATTCTCTGTTTTTATTGGTGCTAGTGAGGGGTATTTCTTGATTCTTTTCTCATATATTTTTGGGACAGTTGATATAGAGAATCATTGTCGGGTTGGTTTATTCTAGATAGCTTGAATCATTTAGCAACCTCATGCTTGTGTTTCATAATTTTCAATATCCTAATCATATAATTCTGCATATGATTTATATCCAACTGAATCCTAGGTCCATAGATGAAGTTCACCATAATTATTGGGTTCAGTATAGTCTTCATTATTGTTTATTTGGTATAGTTGTCGAATGTCAACTTTTTCATCAATAGGTTCAATCCACGGTTCTCCTTGGGAAGGATGAATGGGGATGATGACTTTCTGTCCATTCCCTTTTAATTTTATTCTTTCCTTATCTAAGGATATTGATGCTTTCATTTTTCTTCCTCATGGTCGACCTACCAAGGCTGGGAAGGATTTGGATCCTTACTTAGGGTCGATGATTTCAAAGTCTATATGAGTCGATATGCCTTTTATTGTTGTACCGACATTTCTCCAAACCCTGATGGGTTCGATTAGTTTTTGGTTGGCTAATTTGAGGTATATGCCTGATTCATATAGATGAGGTCTTCCCAAGTGTTCCCATGTATCTCATGTCATAATATTTACTTATGAACTAAAATCAAGAACGACTTGTCGAACATGATATCCTTCAATTTCAAGATCAACAAGTGGGTTAGCATCACTCTTGTCTTTTTTATGCAATCTGCATATAATTTTAGTCTGTTTTTCTGCATTATTTTTGTGCTTTATATTATATAATAAGTCAATAAATTGAGACACCGATTTATCATTCTGTACTAGGATAAATATCTCTTTGAATGTGTTTTGGTGTCTGTCATCGACTACTTCTTGTTTAGCAAAATCCTGAAACATGTTTGATGCATCATTGTATAATTGTTTTTGTTTTGATGGATTAGGGTAATCAATTTTCTCTTTAATTTTGCTTATACGTGGGTTATCGTTTCTGATTTCGTCCCTTGTCGAGTTACTATATGCAAGTTTTTTGTATTTATTACATCATGTTTCTGAACACATGGCAAAACATTAACATTTTTCTTTTTATTAATCTTGTCGAGCATGGTGGGACAATCCTCTAGTGAGTGATCCCCCACACTGCAGCTAGTACAAAACTTTAGATCAGTTCTATCTTTGTATGGGCATTCTGCGTACCAGTGTCCTTATTTATAACATGTAAAGCACTAGATGGGTCATCGTGGTCGATTGTCATGATTTCCAAAAAATCGTCCTCGACCTCCAAATCCTCCACGATGGTTGTCGAATCGGCGCTCATATCGATGGCCTTCATATCTTTGATTATTTGGTTCATTGTGATCATTTTTCCTTGGAATGTTATCCTTGTTCTATGAGACTACATTCGTTTGGTAGTCTACTTGATAGTTTTGACAATTCTTCAGGTTTAAGTGGAATACAGTTGTTGCATGACTTTTTACCTTACAGATTGCACACCACGATGCTTTACCATTCTTCATGTTGTCTAGGCAATATTTCATTGTCTGCTCTCCATGTTCTTGACAAATGTTGCAGAAGCATTTTGTTTGAACAAAACGAATGTCTTATCGACAATTATCTTTAGTGTGTCCGGCCGTGGAGCATTTTGTGCACCAGGTGTCCTGATTTTTGAGTTTCAACTCTTTCAAAGATTTTTGGATGGTTTCTAGCTGTTCTTCTAGCCTAGTATTGACATGATATGCTGGGAAATCCTCATCAATTTCTACCTGCAGAGCTTTGGTAAGTGTGTCTTCATGTGTTTTAAACGTCTCCAAGATTATATGTTGCTAGATTTTCTGTGACAGACCTGCCAAAAACCACTGAATTAATAATTGTTCGTCAATTGCATAGTTTAGTTGGCTGAGGAGGTCCTTCCATCACTTATTATATTCCCGGATGGACTTTGCTGGTTTCTGAGATTTTGTTTTCATCTTTTTTGCTACCAGATTTTTTGCATCTGGGGTTTTAAAGAAAGATAAGAATTGTGCCTTAATGTATGCTTTGGATGCTTGGGGAGTTCTCTTGATATAAGTCATATACCAAGTCAGGGCTCTTTTTTGTAAAGCACCGGTGAAATATGCCATCTGTCGTTCTTCGCTCGTAACTTGATTGACCTCCCATATTGATTCACAAATGAACCAATGTTGTCTAGGGTATTCATCACCATCATAGAGGGGGATATGCACTGATCCGTGACCCATGTCAGTGTCGATGTATCCTTCATGAGGCGGAGGTGGTGGGGGTATTGGGATATTCTGCATATCTCATTGTTCACAGCTGTTGTCGACAGAACTTTCATTCTCGTCAGTCATTTTGTTTGTTGTTTATTCTCTCCCAAGTAGTCAGTTCAGGTTGTATTCTTCTTTCGATGTTTAGCTACACTGGTGTGCTTGCAAGTTCGACTGTTCTGTTTCTTGTAAAGCTATGTTTGGCATGGGGGTGCTCCTTCATGTGTCGGGTAGAGCAAGTGGATACTTCAGTTGGAAGGGTATGCTTGAAGTGTTACCCAAATTCCTTCCTCTGGTTGATAGATTACTAAATTATTATCATCATTTACTTTGTCATCTAGTCGGCTCTATATACCGAACTCACCAACTCTTAGTCGCAGGTCCTCTTCAACAATGGCCTGAATTCAGATACTTAGATTTGTAAGAGACAGAGGTCTTATCTCCTGGGGAATTTCTAGTTCGAGAGATTCTCACTGCTCTATCCACAAGTATTCTTCCATGGGTGATGCTTCTTCATCTATGCCTTCTTCCTGTCAGTCATGACCCAACTTTGGTAGATTTATTTCTTGTTCTGTCACTCCGATGGTCATTCCTCTTTGTAACACTCTAGATTGATCTCTTCTTTCTTCCCTTATTTTCTGCCTCTTTTCTCTTTCTAACTTCTGCAAATCCGATGTACCTTTGTTTTTCACTGTCCTTTTGATTTCCTTCTTAGGTTGACTTCTCATTGCTGGTGGTGGTATTTTCTTCAGTCGACTAGAATCCTTTTTACTCTACCTCGGTACATGACCAACTACCCCCCCATAGCCTACCTGATGCTTTAGAAATATCGGATAGTTCTTTTTGTTTTCTTAGGAAGTACTCCCACTCCGTTTCGGCAATGAATTTTTCCCACTTCTTCTGTTTATTTTCCTAGTTAGTATTTGGTGGCGGTTCACGTAGTGATGGACGAGGCTCTATGATACAGCCCACTCCCTTATTGATTAGGAATTTCAACAAAAGGGTTGGTAAGGAGAAAAGGAACTAATTAGTGAGGTCTGTATAAAACATTTTCTCAATCCTTTCGACCAAAAATCTTTCGTCCAAGGCTTGTTCTTCCCAGAATTCATCTGTGATCTTTTCAAACCACTCCGACAAGTTTGTTCATCTGCCTCAAATTAGTTTCTCTAGTAAATATTGGTATTTAGTTGCTTCTAGCTTTTTCATCCAGAAGTTTTTTCAACTACTGAGGTACCAACTCTACAAACTTATCATGTGTTTCGGTGAAGAATTTCTCCTTCTTTTGAGAAATGGTTAATCTGTTTCTTCTCACATAGTTTTGTAAGTAATTTGAAATCTTATGCTCCCACCAATTCTTAATCTCTTGCTCTGATATCATCTACGCATGGTTATGTCATCCATATATGTACTACTGGAAACAAAACCAATTTTGTAATCTCATAGATTGCATCACAGGGGCTTCACTTGTTGGCCAATATCCTATCACGTTAGTTCATATTGTGGGTTTTAAAATTATCAAAAATTGAACAAATATATTGCAGGTATTGGGGGGATAAGGGGTTTAAGCTGGGGGTGGGTAGGGTGGTTTATAAGGATTGAGGTATAAAAAGGGGTGGGGAGGAGGTATTAAGTATTGGGAGGGGGTTTCAACAAAAAGAGTTTGGGTCAATATCTCTCGAAATTAAGGGTATTCTTTAATATCCCACGATCGCATGTGCTATGTGAGAGGTTCACTATGTGAAGTCCCCGTGGATTGCTTAAGGTTGAAAATAATACACATAAAGAATCATATACACATATAGAAACAAGAGACACGAACAGGTAAAGTAAAAACAAATTATATTATCACATGAGGGTCCATACATATATCAAAACTAAACTGAGTTCTTAACTGGATCAACAGCCTATTATATATGATTTAAAAAATATTTATGAGTAACTACTTGTTAGTTCGGTCAACCAACATGACCTTTGGAGGCCAACCTAATCTTTGATTAGTCAGTTAACTCAACTAGTCAGTTCACCAATTAGCTCCTCCAAAAAGTTGCAGCATAGATTGAGAAGAAGAAGGATATGAGTTTGCATCATACTTAGAAAAAGGTTATTTTGATGAGGAAGAGGAATATCAACTAATCTCAGAAGGCGATGAAGAGTCCGAAGAGTCTATCGAAGCTCCAGAACAAGAACATGCAAACAAATAACCTATAATACCATAGGTAAGATTGTGAGACCTATCTCTAATTATTTCTATAAATACGAGTATTACTAACAATGTAAATAGCGGAAAAGGAAGTCCATTTAGTCAAAGTTTTTTTTCGACTTTACCAACAATCAATACAATGGATGGAACTAAAATTAAGCTCCCAATATTCAATGGGAATGGGATGGAAGACCCAGAGCAGCATTGGTTTCTGTGTGATGTTGGATGGATTGTACGACAGATCCATGATGAGAATATCAAGAAAGAATAGACGATTACAATTCTACGAGGTCATGGGATGGATTGGTATATGAAATTTTCCCTAGTACCAATAGGATTTTCCCCAAAAAACTCAACAAGAATCGAATCGGGTTGATAGATGAATTTAAAAATCTGAATTCTGAATCACAATGCATCATAGAGATCAAAGGATTAAGCAAGTACTGATAAAATATGTTTGGGATTTTGACCATATTTAAGACATTAATGGACAAAATGAGTTTCCAAATGTCGGATGTGCAACACAAGGAATTGTTTCTTTCCGCCTTGATGCCACATATACGAACCCCGTTGATGCAATAGAAACTCGTGTCGCTGACATAGGCTCTTGAAATAGGAATGAAGTTAGAAGCCTCGCTAGTTGGGGACACTAACTTGGGAATGATTCAAATTCAGTTGTAGCTGGCCAAAATAATAGTGCAGCTCTAGTACATTAAAAGAGAAAAGCAAGTTCAGGAGGAACTATGGTGTACAAGATGCAGAATAGATGGATACCATAAAGATAATTTCCCAGCGTTAATGAACTATGTCACAACAAGTGCGCCAAACCATTTAAAAACCCAAGGAATTCCTTGGTTTAGTATATGCCAAACTAGAGGTCACAAGTCCGAGGAATGTTTGTACTTACAGAAGATTGTAAGTGAACCCGCTAGTTTGTATTGTAAATTTTGTAGATCAGTAGTTCATGATGAGAAAGACTACAGAGCACTTCAGCTATTGCAAGAAAAAATTATGGATACCTACTTAATGAAAAATGATGAGAAAATGCAAGCTGAACGAGCACAACCTTAGTATCATCCTGCACAATACCAACAACAACAATATCCTCAACCGCAATACCAACAGAATCGGTATCCTCAACAACAAAGATATCGTCCGCAAACGGGGGTGGGAATTTTAGAGGTCGAGGACTACAACAAGGAGGAGGATTTGGTCAAGGAAGAGGCCAAATCATATGTTATAATTGTGGGTAGTTAGGACATTTCGCTCGACATTGTCAAAATCCTGCGAAAAATTGTACATATTGTAAATCATTTGATCACACTGTCGAATAGTGTCTGTAGCTTATTGTGAAATGGCAGGTTAGAAATGTCATTAAACCCAACCCAGCATAGAACCTGAATCCAAATATTCAGATGATATCTACTAAACCAAGACAACCTCACATTGTTGTAGTCACAAGAGGAGGTGTTGCGACAAGAGAAAACCAAAATACACAGCAAGGACAACCGCAGGTAAGACCTGCGGAAGAAAAGAAAGCTTTGCTAGATGTTCAAAAAGAGAAAGAAGTCTTCTTAGAGGTATGAAAAGACTTTGTTGATAATAATCAGCTGTCAACATCTCGACAAGTTAGAGCTATGCCCAAAAGATTTAAACAACTAATCAGGAAGCCGCCAATGAAAAAGGTTAATAAGCTCAAAGAGTTTTTCAAAAATTTGTTTAGCACTAATCCATGACAAAGATACTGTCGCAGAATGGACATCACTCGTAGAAGAAACCACAAAATACCTGCGAACTAAGAAAAGAGTTAATCATATTAGGATCAAAGTGAAGACAGGCCGAGAACTACGAATGGCTATGCAGATAGGAGATTATGATATGGACTATATCATATTATACTTGGGTTCAGATGTCAATATATTGACAAGACAAACATGGGAAAGCATGAATAAGACACAACTAGACTTGTTTCCTATTCAGCTAAGGCTTGCAAACTAGTCGAAGTTTCTACCAATCGGTAGACTAGCCCAAGTACTAGTGGAAGTTGAAGGATTAAGAACATATGCCGACTTCGAAGTTATTGACATTGTCGATGAAAAAAACCCATATCATGCACTTATAGGAATTTATTGGAAATAGACAACCAAACTATTATAAAATTCAAGAAAGGGATCTTGTCTTTCGAAGATTATGAAATAAGAGTGGTTGTGACCATTGATCCACTTGAAGGACAACGATATGTCTAGCAGATGCATAGCGAAGGGCAAGACAATGATATGGACAAAATGTAAAACATCATGTCTTCAAAGGAAGACTATATTAACCGCATAGCTGATGGAAACCTGAGTTGGCATAGTGTAAGCTTGTACATGTCCAACTCAGGCGATGCTCTAGAAAATTGGCAGAACAGGCCACATGAAGTCTCCATGTGCAAATTTACAAGAGTCATAAGAGTTGTTTGAAGGGTAGGATTCGAAGTAAGCACGCTACCTACATATGAAGGATTACCTAACCTTGCAACTTTCTTATAATAATTTGAAGAGAAATTCACATAATCACAATGATTTTCCTCTTTGGACTATGTGCTGAAAGCTATGCCCTCTAGATGGCGGGGTACACACAAGCAATCTATCTCCGAATGGCCACAATGTAAGAGATTGATGGATATCATATTGGTGAATAGATCAGCTGCCTTGATCTGAAATATGCAGGACTTCCAGATCCTGGTAAGCATATTGAGAACTTTCGCATGATTTTGCAAGAATATCCGTGATAAGAATGTGTTAATCGATTCATCCATAATCTAGAAATGGTACCACAAAGATGATACACTTCAGAAGAGCTATGACGAGGAACCAATGAATGGGAAATATTAGCTGTAAGATTTACCGAGACATTTTATTTCACAAGTGAACATCCAACAATGGATGTTGCGCTACAGGTAATAAAGGAGAATATATTTGAAGAAATCCCTATTACGGACATGAACTTCCATCAATTTAGGATGACTATACACAACTGGATGGAGTGTTATAATTCATAGGAGAACCGGATGATGACCCACTTGAGATAAATATACCTGATTCAGAAGGTATATGTACAAGAGCTGATATAACCGCTGACCAATTCCTAAAATCGCGCAAGATTAAGAAAGTAAATTTTGGCTCGAATGAAAACCTAAAGTTTGATAATATTGGATATTATTGGGATGACGAGACTGTGGGAAAGATCACCAACTTATTACATGAGTTTCAAGACTTGTTCCCTACAAAGTTTTCTAAAATGAAAGACATATTTGGATACCTTGTTGAAATGAAGATACCCTTGAGGCCTGATGCAAAATAGGTCAAACAAAAACCCTAAAGATTGAACCCACATTACAAGAAGAAAGTAAAAGTAGAACTTGACTGAATGCTAGAAGTAGGTGTAATATAACCAATTGAGGAATTAGAATGGATCATACCAATCGTAGTACAGGACAAGAAGACTTCAGATGAAGTTAAAAATTGTGTTGATCTCAGAAAATTAAATGATTCTTTCTTGCACGATCCATTTCCGACTCCATTCACGAATGAGGTATTGGAGAATGTTGGAGGAAAAGAAATGTATTCATTCACAGATGGCTTCTTGGGCTACCATCAGGTTAGAATTGTAGAAGAGGATCAATAAAAGACCACCTTTGCAACATAATGGGGATGCTACCAGTACACAGTAATTCCCTTTGTACTCAAGAATGTGCCTGCAATCATTTCTAGAATTGTAGTTGTTGCCTTTAAAGTTTATATACACAAATTTATTGAAGTCTAATTTGATGATTGGACAATTTTTGGTCTTATAAATGATCACATAGAAAGTATTAGAATGATGTTGGAATGATGTCTCTAGTACCAAATTTCCCTTAATTTGAGGAAATGTATTTTTTGTGCACCTTTTGGGGATTTTTTAGGCCACATGGTCTGTCATGATGGGATTTTGGTTGATCTAGCTAAAATCACCATCATCCTAGATTTACCACCACCTACCATAGTTAAAATATTAAGAGCAATGCTAGGACATACAGGATATTATAGAAATTTCATCAAAGGATATGAACAAGTGACTGCCCTGATGGAGAAGTTGTTGAAAAAAGATACTAAGTTTCAGTGGACAGATGAATTCCAAGAGAGTCTGGATAAGTTGAAAAGCAATATGGACACTGCACCCATACTTATATTTCTGGATTGGAAAAAATAATTACATGTTCGTATCGATGCATCCTCTATGGCACTTGGAGTGGTATGGACACAACCAGGAGAAGGAGGTATTGATCACCCCATTTATTTTGCTATCAGGAAGTTATCAAATGCAAAAAGGAATTACACTACAATTGAGTGAGAAGGAATTGCAATGGTCTATGCATTGCAAAAATTCAGACATTACTTGCTGGGGGGACATTTTAAAATGTACACTGATCATTCTGTATTGAAATATTTTCTTAAAAATTCTGTGTTGGGGGGGAATATCTGTTGATGGATTCTCCTCTTCGAATAATTTTACTTTGAGATAATTGTCAAATTGGTCCGATTAAACTTGGGACCAGACCACCTATCAAGAATAGAGAGTGGAGAAGAACCCACTAGTTTGGAGGATAATCCCCCAGATGCACAACTATTTGTGATAACCGACTTTGATAACCAATATGAAGATATGATACAGTTCCTAAGTACGGGTTTTGCACCGGTTGAGTTCACAACTGCACAAAAGAAACAATTAGTCACATGAACTGTAGATTTCCAAGTGATTGCTGGCCACTTGTATAAACTGGGCTTAGATAAAATACTTCGACGATGTGTTTTTGAACATGAGCGACCTATTATTTTAAGTGAAGCACATGTTGGTGTTGCAGGAGGACACTATGCAGGAAAGCAAACGGTACACAAGATATTACAAGTAGCGTTATGGTGGCCTACCATGCATGTAGATTCTCAAGATTATTGTCACAGTTGTGATGTCTAGCAAAGAATAGGAAATCCATTGAGAAGAGATGAAATGCAGTTAGTTCTACAAATCACTTTACATGCAGTTGATAAATGGGCAATTGATTTTGTGGGACCTATTAGTCCAGTAGGGAAACAAACATTAGCTAGATATATTATCACTGCGACATACTACCTGACTCGATGGGTAGAAGCTATGCTCACTAAGGATTGTACTCCTACAAAGACAACAAAGTTTTTATTTGAAAATGTTGTAACAAGGTTTGGGTGCCAAAAGATATTGATTAGAGATCAAGGTACGCATTTTTTTAATAATTTGATTGAAGAACTAACAATTGAATTTTAGATACAGCATAGAAGAACAACTACATATCACCCGCAAACAAATGGAGCGATCGAAGCATTTAACAAGATTTTGGAAAATGTGCTCACCAAAGTCTGCAACACAATAAGGGATGATTGGGATTAGAAAATTTCCGCAGTACTATGGGCATATCGCACAACATGTAAGAAGTTAATAGGATAGACACCATTTAGGTTAGTGTATGTACAGGAAGCTATCATGCCTATGGAATATATTGTACCAAGTTTAAGAGTGGTGACCATTACAAAAATGATAGATGTTGATGCCGTCGAAGAGAGATTACTTCAGTTAATCCACCTGGAAGAAAATTGATTCATTGCAGTTTTCCATAATTTTTTTTAAAAACAACGGCAGAAGGAGTGGCATGATAGACACATTAAGAACACGCAATTTTTAGTTGGAGGTCTTGTTCTTATGTTTGATAGAATTTTTTTCAAAAACCCAGGAAAGTTGAAGACACATTAGTTAGGTCCTTATGTGGTGATGGAGGAGTAGTGAAGTTGGAAAAATTAGATGGCACGGAAGTCAGAGGGATCATCAATGGGAGCCGGTTGAAGCCTTATTTTGATAACTGTGACTTAAAAAAATAAAAAGAAAAAATATGATGATGAAATAATGGTGATGATCACCACGATAACTAGGAGGAAAGAATAGTGTGAATTTTACAGAAGGCATGGCGAGGGAAGCGTGGCACTAAAAACAATGGCACATTGGCACAATTATGAGGAAGGATTGTTGAGGTGAAAAATATCAAATCCACATAGAACAAGGAAATTCAAAGCAAATTGCAAGGGAAGTTGAGAGCCACTTTTTCCATTAATATCATGATGTCACAATGAAAAGGGGTGGCATAGTTGGCACCTCCACATAAGGAATCAGACCAAGAACCCACATGATGGTTCATGTTGTAATTATGCTACTCGATGATGGTGCATGCGAGGATTTGACAGACTAATTGCTGGAATGAACTACTACTGATGGTCGATTACCAGCTAGCATCCTTATAATATCACAACCAGGCTCATTTGCAAAATACAAAGTGAGTGAAAACATGTGGAGAAGTATGATGACTAAGTGTTACAGTTCTAATGGCCCCAAGGGTCTCGTTGAGGAAACTATAATGATTGTTCTAACTAAGAAGACTATTATCAGATATGTTCCACTGAAGGCCAGGATATCCTTGGAGATTCAGCCAGTTTTTGGCCTCCATGCATAAGCGACTCCAACCATCTTGGTAAATATGCCAATGCAAAGAACCTCTGATGCTGGTAAAAGAAATACCATGTCAAAGGATCTAAGCATGACTGAAGAAGAAGTGGCAAGAATTCAAATACCAGAGGACATCCTACTAAAACCTCTAGACATAGTTTCCAAGAATTAATTGTCACAATGCATAGTATCTATTGCTAGGAACTGTCAGTTTGAAATAATGCTTGGACTAAGAGAATAATAAGCAAAGGCCAACGTCATCACCAAAATAACTATAAACTGTTGAATCCATGGGAGGTGATGAAAATTCCAAATATGTGTTGCACTAACATACCCTGATGGAGGGAGGTACTACATGAAGAGGATGGAAGATCTCACCAGCACTGTACGAAAGAGAAACAATGACCATGAGCTAGATTGAGTGACTGTTGCAAGCTCTGAGGCTTACCTAGATGTCGTGTACTCATTCATGGGTAATGCCGAGGAAGATTTTGAAGGGAGGAAGGAAAATATTGGGATGAGTTGGAGCTGAAGCTATAAATGCAAAAAAATAACATAGGTGTTACTGATAAGTCCTTCATCCCCTGCATTCTACCCCTACGTCCTACTCCACTAAGCGGTAAAACAATCCAGAAGTAGACAAGTATGAAAAGGCTTTAGTATTGTTAATGAATGAAACTACCTTATGGGGGTTTGTAAAAATCACAGTGGTACCAGGATATAAAAAGGTTATAGAACATAAATCCAAACATAGAAGGAACATAAAGCTTCCATCCAGATGCAAACAAAGAAGGGACATAAAGTCAGAAGCAAAGAAAGCCACATGTATAACTTAGCCTGTGCACCAGAAGGTGCACGAGGTAGTGACCTCTGTAGAAAGATTCATGTTGGAACACATCAGTTCCAACCTGGTGGAGCACATGCATAAAATAAAAGAATAAATGCATGAAAAAGCAGAGAATTTGGTGAAAATCATGGAGGATTTTCATAACAAAATCAACTTAAGTTAGTTTATGGAGCCCTAGTTCACATGGCTTGGGACGAGCCACAGGTGAGTGTTGGGGTATTGCTTGGCCTCAGGACAAAAGGGAATAATTGATGTATAATTATTCCTAAGTATGGAATAAGAGTGTAAAGGAGAAGAGGAAGGAGCTACGAAAGAGGAAGAAACATCAAGGGAAAGGGGAGGATGCTGTGACAAAAGAAGGAAATACAAGAAGAAGACAAAGAGAAGGCATGGGACGAGGAAGCTGTGCTAGATAAGTAAGTTGTGACTGAAGGAAATAACAAGATATGAGATAAAATGGCATAATATCAGTGGAATCAGGCATGCAGATAATGTAACGGCCGGAAAGTGACAGTAAGGCATAATGCTGAGAAAGCGAAAATCCTTAACGGTCGTGGGTACGAGCTCGACTGGAGCTGATAGAATCCACACGCGTGAAGGCATATTTTAAAGTCAGGTCGATATTTCCTTTTGTTATGTGTTACTAGAATAGGAAAGAGAACCTGTTGGGTGGATATAGTAAGTCGACTGAGAAATCTATTGAAAAGGAGTCTGTAATGAGTCAGTAAGATATTGTATCGAGTCGATATTGAGTATGTAGAAAGCATGTATGGGATTGGTATCGAGTCTGTAATGGGGCTATAAAATAAGGAACCCAAGATGTAGTTGGGTTATATAGATAGCCAAACTAATAGATTTTTAGTTGAATCAAGCTATGAGTAATGGGTTTTGATAGAGTAACTCTGTATCGCTAAGTGCATCAGAGTAGAGGCTTTGCAGCTGAGTGTGCAGACAAGTAGAGAAGGTTCAGTAAATCCAGGATATGTGCAGATTGCTAGTAGGAGTATAACAGGAAGAGATGAATAGATAAGATTAGAGAGCATGAGAGGGAGGAAAATTCTTTAAAGAGAGAAGAGAAGATATTGAACAGAGTCTACAGCTTTGTGCACAGAAAAAAGGTGCATCTATTTCCTCATGCCAGATGAATAGGACCTTGTGGTTTTTTCTTGAATGGGTTTACACATTACAAGATGTGTATATGTGTGAATGATTGTAGTAGCCTAGGTATTTGTGTGAATGTTGTGTTGAATGACTGGTTAATTATTGTGTTGCAAATGGATAAATGTATGACTGCCGCATTATGTTAATGAATATGCGTATGTTGTATGTTCATTGTTTTTCTACGTGAATCACATAAATAAGGGTTGGATCATAACTTGGTGTTGAAGTACAGTGAAAAATAGTAACCCACCTTCCTGGTCTTCATTGGAAACCTTGGCATAGAGCCAAGGTACTAAAACACCCTCCCACACAAACTGCGAAAACGTGGTTCTAACAGTTACCCATAAAACCGAGATATCTCGGGTGAGACGAAATTTGTGTCACAGGTGATGCCGACTGAGCTCCACTCTGTGGGGCTGATATCTTGGGATTTGTTGTGCTGACCAATAAGGGGTTGAACCTGGTTCCATCATGAGAGAGGGATAGAAAAATCCAATAGTGGGTGCCAAACCTTTTCATTCATAATGACCATATACAAGGGTTCCATGACACCAAGAAGGCCTACATGGGCATCAAGATATTCATCAAGAGTTCCAAGTCTTCATCAAGTAGTTAATGACCACATCATCACCTTTAAGGGGACAAGGACCATTAAGCCATCAAATGTGGGTCCAAGGGCTTCTTTAGGGCTTCTTCATCAAGCAAAGGGATTCATAGGCTTCTTCAACCACACTAGGATACCTCTAAGGGTCAATATCTATCATGAAATCACCTGTGGGGTTTCTATACCTTCTCATGGGGTACCATGACCTCTATAACACACAAATGACCATTGAAAGGGTCATTTGGACTCTTGCAACTTCTTCAACCCACTAAGAACACATTATATGGTAGTAGGGCATGGTTTTGGTACTGGGAAACCCTAAGAAATGATCGAGGAACCATAAGACAACTTAGGGGTACTTAAACACTCTATAGGGTGTACAGGAATTTTAGAAATGTCCCAAGGGCTCCACAGGCTTCAAAATCAGGCTTGGACAAGGTCAAAAGGTATCCTTAGACACTGACACTTACTTAACCCTTAGTGGCTCCTCAAGGGCTACCAAAACATGTTGGTATCAATGACCATACACTATTGGAATCAATGACAACTTAATAAAAAACAATATCGTTGTTGCAAAGAGAATAGTAGGGTCATTAATGGATGAAATTAAGAACCCTAGGTTGTCCCTAACTAGGTCTTACTTATCATTGACCTTCACAATCACAGCTGGGTCTTTTTCGTTCTTTAAAAATGACGTTGAGTTTGCTCCTGCTCACAGGAGGCCTGTAATTTCTGAAATGAGGTTGACATCGACCAAATATGGTTTGTCTAACTACAAGAATCCTCCATGAAATACTACTAATAGTTGTTTCACATAGGTGTTCACTTATGTGCTTTGACTAAAGTGTGGCATGAATAGTAATTACAATATACTATATTGGTCCAGTCCTTTCACCCATTCCTTTGCAACAAAATGGTTTAGTGAATCAAGCATTTCCTTCACTAGGTCAATGTAGTTTTTTCTATCCAGAGCATCCAGTTTGTTTTTGTCATGGTCATCAATGGATAACTTCTGAAAATTTGGCATAATGTCTTTTAATACCTTAATTCCTTTTGGCAGTTTAGGTGCTACCAGTGGGGCTTGAATATTGCTTGGGATTTTGACCCGTTGCACGTTTACTTGTCTTGGTGGAATATATGGTGGCGCAAGGTTCTGGTCTCCCATTCTCCTTGCACATCAGGAACTAGTGACGTTTTCGTTTCTTTTTCCCTTCTCTGCCTCTTGATTGTACACTTTCCCTTTGAAGATACTGAGGGTCCTGGTACATATGATATGCATTTCCTTGGTGGCCAAAGTGGAACTTTCCCAGTAGTTGGGGTAGGCTACTACAGTGGTGGAACATAAACTACAGTATCTTCCATAATGGGTGTGGGAGATGTAGGTGCAACTTCATCTTCCACAGTTACACTAGCAATCGATATTGAAATTACCATGAAATTTCTTCAGCTCATGGAGTTGCAGACAACAATCACTCTTCTCTCCTATAGGTAGAATGAAGTTGAGCATGGGTGGGAAGTTTGATGTGAAATAATAGTTTTTGACAGTTTTCCTTCACACGAGTGAGAATTCAAATAGAAAGGAATCCGTCCTTTCAATATCATGGGTTGTCAAATAAATCATTTAAGAAAACTCCTCAGCACACCGTCAATTAGCTGGTACTTGCAAGGACAATTATTTTCATAAAGGTAGACGTGATCACAAATCACGCCACCCAATTATGTCGATATTTCCAATTCAATGATTGAAATTTGTCCTGTCAGTGAGTCCTTCACATGCGTTTCTTCATTCTTTCACCAATGTTTGATCATTTGTGACCTATTTTCTTCCATTAAGTATATGTCCTTTTTTCTGACTCATTAATTTTCTCGTCATACTCCTTACAACATGCATTTCCCTTTCAATAGGGTTCCCTTCTTGAGAAAGATGAACTGTCTTCACTTAGAATTTTGACCTTGGCCATATGCCAAGTCTACACAACTTCACTTCTCTCTACGACAGACTAACAGTCTGCGATGATACATTTTGGGTCATCATTATTTCTTTTCTCTTTTCTTTCCTTTCTCTTCTCTTTTCTCTCTCTCTTTTTTTTTATGTGACCAAGTCAAAACTATCAAAATATCGTTTCATTCGGCTCCCATTGACGAGTCCTCTGACCTCTGTCCCATCTAATTTTTTTAACTTCATTGCTCCTCCATTAATGATTTCCTTGACAACATATGCTCCTAACCAATGTGTTTTTAACTTTCCTGGATGCTTGAAAAATTTGTTGTCATACATAAGAACAAGACCTCCAACTTAAAAATGCTTGTTCTTAATGTTTCTTTCATGCTATACCTTTTTCCTTCAATTTTCTATGTTCTGGTCAAATCTTGCAACAAAACATTCTTCCTCCAAGTGTATTAGTTGAAGTAATCTATCTTCCACAACATCAACATCTATCATTTCCATGATCACAACAACTCTTAAAATTGGTACAATATATTCCATATCCATGATATCTTCTTGTCCATATACCAACTTGAATGGAGTTTGACCTATCAAATTTTTACATATCATGTGATATTCCCATAATATTGTAGAGATCTTATGGTCCCAGTCATCTCTTTGCGCATTGCAAAGACCTTATGATCCCAGTCATCTCTTTGTCAATGCATTTTCCAAAAGCTTGTTGAATGCTTCAACAACTCCATTCAGCTGAGGATGATATGGAGTTGTTCTTCTATGTTGTATCTAGAATTTGTCAGTAAACTCTTCAATCAAAATGTGTACCTTGATCACTAATTAGAATCTTTGGGAATCCAAACCTTGTCACAATGTTTTCAAATAAAAAACTATGCAGCATTACAATCCTTTACTGGCACCGCTTCTTCCCATCTTGTTAGGTAATTAGTCACAGTGATAATATAGTGTGCCCCCGTGCACTTTCCTGTCGGATTGATAGGTCCTACAAAATCAAAATCCCATTTATTGAATTCATGAAGTGTTATCTGCAGTACCAATGGAATTTCATCCCTTCAGGATGGATTCCCAGTTCTTTGATAGATATCACAGATGTGACAATAATCCCAAGCATCCGCATGCATGGTGGGCCACCATAGTCCTGCTTGCAAAATTTTGTGCACCATCGCTTTTCTTGCATAGTGGCTTCATGGTGGCTTCCTACGACACCAACATATGCTTCACTTAATATCATTGGGAACTCGTGTTCCAAAATGCAACGTTGAAGTATCTCATCAAGACCCATTTTGTACAAGTGTCTAGTAATCGGCTAAAAATATACAACTCACACCACTAACTGTTTCTTCTGCACAGTGGTAAATTCAGTTGGTGAATAAATCATACTTAGAAAATGGATGATATATTTATATTCATCATAGAACATGGTTATCGAAAACAGTTGCGCATCAGGAAGATTATCTTCGATACTGGTAGGTTCTTCTCCACTTTCAATCCTTGAAATATGGTTTGGTCCCAAATTCAACTAAATGGGTTTAACAATTATCTCAAAATTAAATTCTTGGAAGAGGAGAAGCCACTGACAGATCCCCCCCCCCCCAACACTGACTTATTGACCAAATATTTCAGTGCAGAATGGTCAGTGTACATATTGAAGTGTCCACCCAACAAATAATTTCTAAATTTTTGCAGTGCATATACCATCACTATCCATTCTCTCTCCATTGTGGTAATTCTTTTTGTAGTTGATAACTTCCTACTAGCGAAGGAAATGGGGTGATCAATCACTCCTTCACCCGGCTGCGTCAGTACCACACTGAGTGCAACAGATGATGTGCCAACATGAACATGGAATTATTTTTTCCATTCTATAAATACAAGTATTGGCATAGTAGCCATCTTGTTCTTTAGCTTATCTAGACTCTCTTGAAAATATTCTATCCAATGAAATTTAGTGTCTTTTTTTAGCATTTTTTCCATCAGAGCAGTCACCTCCGCATATCCCTTGATAAACTTCTTGTAGTATCCAGTAGGTCCTAATTTTTCTCTTAACTTTTTAACTGTGGTAGGTGGTGGTAGGTCAAGGATGATCACAAACTTGGCTGGATCAACTAATATTTCATCTCGACAGACCACATGACCCAACAGATCTCCAAAAGGTGCACAGAAGATACATTTATTCAAATTTAAGGAAATTTAATACTGGAGACACCATTCCAACATCATTCTCAAGATCTTGATATGGTCTTTTGCAAGGACAAATAATGTCCAATCATTGAAGTATAATTCAATAAATTTATGTATAAATTCTTTAAAGGCAACAACTACGATTGTGGAAAAAATCCCAGGCCCCATTCTTAAGTCCAAATGGAATTACCATAAACAGAAATAACCACACTTCATCACAAAGGTAGTCTTGTGTCGATCCTCCTTTTCAATTCTGATCTGATGGTAACCTGAAAATCCATCAATGAAAGAATACATTTATTGTCCTCTGACATTCTAAGAATACATTTATTGTCCTCTGACATTCTCTAGTACCTCATCTGTGAATGGAGTCGAAAACAGATCATGGAAACATGCATCGTTTAACTTTCTCAGGTCGACACAAATTCTTACTTCACCTGAGGTCTTCTTGTCCTACACTATGATTGGACTAATCCAGTTTGATTCTTCAAATAACGCATACCTCTAGCATTCAGTCCAATTCAGCTTCAACCTTTTCTTTGTAGCACAAGTTTAATCTGTATGGTTGTTTCCTGACTCGTTTTGCATCAGGCCTCAAGGGTATCTTTATTTCACCAAGGTCACCAACTATTCCTTTCATCTCTAAAAACTTAGTAGGGAACAGATCCTGGAATTCATGCAATAAATTAGTGATGTTCCCCACAATCTCATCATCCCAAAAATCTCCAATATTGGAAAACTTTGGTTTCTCAAGAAAGCCACTACTTACTTTCTTAATCTTAAGTGAAATTAGGAATTGGTCAATAGAAATGCCAGATCCTTCCACTACATCCATACCCTATGACTCTGGTATGTTTATATCAAGAGGATCCATGTCATATTGTTCTCCTATAACATTGTAACACTCCATCCAATAATGGACTGTCGAGTTGCATTAATGGAAATTGGTGGCTACGACCGAGATCTCTTTAAATATATTTTCCTTCATTATCTGTAGTGCAACATCAATTTTTGGGTGTTCACTTGTGAACTCAAATGCATGGGTGAATCTTGTGGCTAAATATTCCCACTCAACATTTCCTCTTCCTAGATCTACTGATGTATACCAGTTCCTAGGTACCATCTCCAAAGTGTGTATGAACCAGTGAACCCATCCTTGTCACGGATAATCTCTCCATGTCATGTGGCAATACTCAATATGTTCAGAAATATTTTTCAATTATGTATAGTTATGACTAATATAACTGATATCTTCTCCAAATATAATATCCATCAATCTTCTACACTGTGGCCATTCAGATATAGATTGTTTATGTGTACCCCACCATCTAGCCGGTGTATATTTCAACACAAAGTACAAGGTAGATAATCATTGTGATTCTATATGACACAAGGTTGGGTAATCCTTCATATTTATGTATATCTCTTGCCTCATCTCCTACACGTCGCATAGATCTTGTGATTCTTGCACATATTCGCATGGATACTTCATGCATCCAGTTCTGCCAATTTTCCAACGCGTTGCCTGAATTCGATGTGAAAGAGATTACACTACACCAACTCAGGTTTCCATCAGTTGTTGGATTTATATAATAATCTATTAAAGACATGATATTAAATATCTAATCCAGTTAATTTCCTTTTCCTTCACTATTTATTGGCTCGAAATATCTCTTCCCTTCAAGCGGATCAATTGGTGCGACCACCCTTTTTCAGAATCTTCAAGTGATAAGATTCTTTTCTTAAAATTAATAATGGTTTGATTATATATTTCCCAATCAATTCCCAAAGTTTTAGGATATATATTTGTGTCATCGACAATGTCAATTAATTCAAAGTCTGCATATGTCCTCAAGCCTTCGAATTCGACAGGTACTTGAGTTAGTCTACCAATTGGTAGAACCTTCGACTGGATCACAAGTCTTAGATGAATGGGAGACCAATCCAGTCGTGGCTTAATCATTCTCTCTCATGTCTTCCTTCTCAGTATGTTGAAATCTGAGCTGAGGTATAATATGATATAGTTCATATCATAATCTCCTATCTGCGCAGTCATTTGCAGTTATTGTCTTGTTTTTAATCTCTTCCCAATATGATTAACTATTTTTTTAGGTCACAGGTCTTTTGAATTTTCCTCTATGAGTGTTTTCAATTCTACGACATCATTTCTATCATTGAATAGTGATAAATAATTTTTTTAAAATTCTTTGAGCTTACTAACCTTTTTCATTGGATGCTTCCAAATTAGTTGTTCAAATATTTCGGGCATGGTCTCTACTTGTCCATATGTCGACGGTTGATTGGATTCAACAAAATATGGTCGCACATCCAAGAAGACTTCTTTATTCTTCTAGAGATCTAACATGGATTTATTCTGTGCCACATGTATCACCTACAGTTGTCGATGCTGTGTATTCTGGTTTTATCCTGTTGCAAAACCTCCTCTTGTAAAAACAACTATGTTAATTTCTCTTGGCTCAACAAAAAAAAATTGAATGTTTTGGTTGGGGTTCAGATTCTGATTCTGCATAGGTTTGGGATTTCCCATAGTTCGATCCTTCCATTTCATAACTAATTGTAGACACTGTAAAATAGTGTGATCAAATGCTTTACAATATGTAGATGTTTTCGTAGTATTTTGAAATCTCAGGAAAATGTCCTGGTGCCCCACGATTATAACATATGGCTTGTCCTCTTCCTCAACCAAATCCTTGTCCTCCTTGTTGTAGTCCTCGGCCTTGGAAATTTCCATCCCCCCTTTGCTGAGGGTATTTTTGCTGTGGTGGATATTGGTTCTATTGATATTGTGGTCAAGGATATTTTGGTTGTTGGTATTGCGGTGGTGGATATTGAGGAAGATGGTATTGAGGCTACACTTGTTTAGCGTGCATATTCTCATCGTTTTTCATCAAGTAGGTATCCACTGTCTTTTCCTGCAGCAACTAAAGTGTTGGGGTACTTACAAGATTCTGTAAGTACATAAATTATTTAGACTTATGGCCCCTAGTATGACATATCCTACATGAAGGAATCCCTATGGTTGATCAAAATGAACCCCCAACTATTCAAGTTTCAAGGTTTACCAACTTGATATGTTCAAGTTCAAGCGACTCTTCACCAAATAATGGGAAATATTCGAAAGGTTAAAAAAGGAATTGCTTAGCTTAGAGGCTAACACTTATCTTATCCTTGTCTATAGGTATCTCAAGCGTTCATCTTACCTGAAGTGTTCATCCTAATAGTGAGGACTAAGGTTTACTAACCTTAGTTGAAAAAACCTAATAAATCAAAGTGATAGTTTAATTAATTTGTATTGTAAAAATACTTCAAGTTAGACATGTGCATTATAGTTGTCTCGCACTTGGTATCCAGATTTTGAATTTGGTTAGGGTTACATTCACAAGTTCAAGTCAGAGCATTAGCTCTTGCAACAACAGACTTCTAGCAGTCTGCAAGGTAGACTAGCAACTCTGCAGCAGTGATTTTACGCAAGGTTTTTAGAAATATTTTTATTTTTGGGATGTCCTCAGTTATGGTTTACTATTTGAGGATACCATTTACCTTCCAGCATCAACTCCATTCCCATGGATGGTGTTTACTGCAACAAATTTCATCCCGGGTAAAGGATAATTCTTAGCTTCCTTTTTGGGTAACGTTTTGGGGGTTTATAATAATTGATAAATGATATTTATTTCTTGATTTCTGATTGCAGGTTTGGAAATAAGGAAAATCAGTCCTCACCCCAATTCTTGGGTTAGCTTCATGACTAGTAATTCCTTGTTTAAATTTTCGACTCCATCCTAGATCTGTTGTTCTGAAGAATGAAATTATGGGTTAACATTACGTCCATTTTAAGAAAAAGGAAAGGTTATGTTGTTGTTGGATCTGTAGGCCATCGTTGTTAATCTCTTGACAGCTGGGGTTTACTTTTCAACATCCATACGGCTTAGTTTGTCAATTTTTTACAGTTATTATCTTCTTTTCAGAAAACACTGTACTCTGGTGTTTCTAGCTTGTAATATGATCTTTGTTACATGGCATAATTGGTTATGTAATTTTAATGGACGTTACCCATGTGGGTACCATGGAATATCGTAATGGTTAATAGGTTAAAGGTTGTTATGTTGTAATATCTATCTCTATTTAAAATATTAACTCTATTTTGTTTAGGCTAATTCATTGATGATTTTATTATACGGTTACTCAGTTTAAACAACTGACTGTAATTTAGGTTTTTCATAGTACTATCCTCAGTTCTAGGGTTTAATTTTTAAAATAGTTCTTAATTCAATGATGAGTTTATTAATGATATTACTAGTTTGAACATCTTCCCGTAATTTAGGTTTTTCTCAATACTATTATCAGTTCTAGGGTTTTCTTTTGTTTAAAATTTATAAAGAGAAATAGATATAAAATAAAAGGGATTTGCTTATATTCATTCTGTTTGATTCACCGAAATCTCTACATTCATATTTTGTTGAGTGTCATTCAAATAAAATACATTCAAATGCATGAAATATTCGTAATAACAATAATATAAACCATTTAATATTATTTTCTTTCTACAGTTTGTAACTACGTAACATGCTAGTATAGAAATATTTGCAGATGGTAGCTACCATAATAAAGAACTTAGTTTTCAAGAAACATATCTGCATAATTTGAGAATCAAAGTGTTAACAACTATACACCACCTTGCCACATGAACTGCGAAGCATTCAAGTTTGTACTGTTCCACCCCCTTTCCCAGACTCTTAGGTTTAAAACTTGTTTCCTATAGCTTCAAGTTGCCACCTGTAGCATCCTCACTACTCTACCACTTCTCTAATATACCACAATGTCCATGTATCTGGTTCCCATATACCTGACTTATATGTAGAATAATTTAAAACTTCTCTTTACTATCTCTTTAAACATAGTCATGGGTCATATACATCCATTAATATTCATTCTTAAGCATAACAATCATTGTAACAATATTTCTACATCTCACAGATCCATTCTATAGCAGGAAAGGTCATTTCCACACTGAACCCTACCTTTATGCACTCTGGATCCCACGTTCCCCTTTTCTCTATCCACTGCAAAATCTAGGAACCAGAAACATAATGTGCGATGGAGTCATTCAACCATTTTCCACCTTCCATTGTGGAACTTGGAAATCAGAAACTCAACATTCGACAGAATCATTTAACCACTTCCTGCCTCCTGCCTTCTTCCCTTCTTCCTTCCGCTGGGGAACTCGATAATCAGAAACTAAGATTTTGACAAAATCATTTAACCACTTTCCTCCTTTCCTCCTTTCACTGTAGAACTAGGGAATCTGAAAATCAACATTCGACGAAATCATTTAACCACTTTCTGCATTCCACCTTCCACTGTGGAACTCAGTAATCAAAAACTCAGCTTTTGACGAAATAATTTAACCACTTTTCTCCTTCCACCTTCCACCTTTTCTCCTTCCATTGTGGAACTCGGGAATCAGAAACTCAGCGTTCGACGAAATCATTTAACCACTTTCAACCTTCCGCCTTTCCACCTTCCACAGGCAGATTCTGGGGTGCAAAAAACACACTTTTATCTTAGAATTTTTGGATATTTTCTGCTTCTGCCTTCCGCAGGAGGATCTTGGGGTGCAGAAAACCAACATTCTTCCTTGTCTCTTTCCCCGTTTTCCACCTTTCGCCTTCCGCAGGTGGATTTTGGGGTGCGGAAAACCAACATTTCTTACCATAGGATAACTTCATTTTTTACCCTGTAACCAATATTCTAGCCTCCATGAACTTAAGAAAATGCAGTGGAAAATACAAGGCATAAAAATATGCATATGCAGGGACATTTAATCAACAGTAAACTCTACTTAATTCATTCATAATCATTGAACATAATCAGTATATTCATTAGAAAATACATTGCAGAAATAACACAACAAAGAATACTTATCTTGAAGATGAAGTTTTCCTACAACTAGCTCTGTTGCTGTGAGGTTCCACCCAACCATAGGCCAGTTGTGTTCATCAATATCTCAACACAACTGCCAGCCCCGAGATGGGCATGAATTCCACGAGGAACTAGGGAACAATAAACTCACACATAGCCATAACATATCAACATAGTCAATCCAACCTATAGTTGGGGTTTATCAGACTGTTAAGCCAAGACAATACTCAATTAGGTTTATCAGGCTACAAGAAAACAAGCCAATACACTGTTGGAATTATCAGGCAACTTAGCCAAGCCAACTAAGAGTTGGTTTTATCAGACTAGACTCATTCAAGACAACATTCACATTGAGTACCAACTACAACAAATAACATATGGGTTTATTAGGTTACTCAGCCAAGCCATCACACTTCTGGGTTTAAGAGGATTCTCAGCCAAGCCAGCTAATTGTTGGGTTTATCAAGCTATCCATCCAAGGATTACACATGGCCAAATGCACATCAAGATACAACCAAGCCAAATACCGTTGGGTTTCTTAGGATGCTAAGGCAGTGGAAAGGAAGAATTGCTAATATAGTGGCTCATTCAAGAGCTAGGGACACCTCCACAAGATCTATCTGGCTTGGCATCCACAATAACTAAACACCCAACACAAGGAAGCATCCACTTATCTGCTACACAGTCCCTCGGGCTATTCCTTCCCCTCTATTTCTCTTCAAGGTGTACATAGAATATTCACCAACCACTCTTATATTTTTGGTGAGGTTCCTCTCTGCACTAGGTTTTATCAAGCCCATTCGGTGTCTCTTCCACTCCTAAGTCTTTCATACAATTCAGAACCAAAAAAGAGCACACATAACAACAAACCATAAGGAGACACAATAACATTGGGATCCACTTGGTAACATAGATGACCAGGTTTGCATACCACTCTATAACACAGGAGAAATAAGGTTTTCACTTGTACACAGGAGAAACACTGCAGAACAACCCATTACGCGACTCCAGGTAATGAAAAACACATAATGGATAATGCATGAATCTCCTGCATGAAAAATGAATCCACCATCCATAAAGAACAACCACAAAAAATTATCGTGATTGAGGGAAATACAGGATAGGAACACATTCACATGCCTACTTACTGCAGAAGCAAGAATGCGGCTTCCCCAGACTGCATGCTTTCTCAAACACAAAATTGACTACCATGCCTTGCTTTGACCAAGGCATTAACTGCCTCATCCTTTCTTCTAGAATAATTAAATGATTGAGGATAGAGGACAAAAATACAGCTGAGGGTTTATGGGTTCCCCCATTGATGTCTGGTCTCACCCTATTCGCTCAGGAGTTTGACTAACTCCCCTCCCTATTCCTTGTGAAATCATGCCCCCATCTCTTACGTTGCAGTGCATATCAAGTTGTGGTATTTTATTAAATTGCATATTTACATGATATCTCAAAATATGTTGTTCCTAACTAGCACAAGAACCATTGGCATCATCCTTGATCTCCAATACACAAACCACCAAATCAATGGCAAGGCCTTGGCCTTGAGCTCCTCTCCATGATTTAAATACAATATATACATCATGTACAATTTTACTACCATGGGGTCAAAACCAGGGTTTTACATTCCACTCCCCCTTCATTAGCATTGTCCTCGGTGCTTTACAAAATTGAAAAAAAATGGATGTTCCAATCGCATGGAATTCTCTAGCTCCCACGTAGCCTCATCAGGACCATAGTGCTTCCACTGCACCTATACCTGTCCAACGAATCAATTTCGAAGCACTGTGACCTTCTTGTCGAGGATGCATAATGGATCAGTTTGGAACTCTCCCTCGTGTTCCACTTGAATCACATCCCAATTTATCACATGGTTAGGATCGTGTACATATTTCTTAAGAAAAGAAACATGAAAAACATTATGAGTTCTAGTGCTAGCAGGTAATGCAAGTATATATTCAACCGGGTCTATTCTTTCAAGCACTTCAAAAGGCCCACAATATCTAGGTGACAGCTTGGCACAACTCCCAAGCTTCAAGAAACTCTTCCTTGGCCTCTCACTTTAAGATAAACATGATCCCCAACACTTAAATCCCTATGCACCCTATGCTTGTATGCATAGCTTTTCTATCTATCTTGGGATTCCTTTAGGTTCTTCCTAATCTTTGCAACCTATTGCTTAGTTTCCTTGAGCAATTTTGGACCAAGCACAATCCTTTTTACTGGATTATCCCAAGTCACTGGTGTCCTATACCTTCTTTCATATAGAGCTTCGTATGGAATCATCCCCAATGATGCTTGTTGTCCATTATTATATGAAAACTCTACCAAGTGTAAGCAATCCTTCAACTTGGATGGTTTGTCCATCACATACATGTGAAGCATGTATTCAAGCACCTGGTTCACTCTCTCTGGTTTCCCATCAGTCTAAGGATGGTAGGCAGTGCTAAAGTTCAGCTTTGTACACAAATCTGCAAACAAACCTTTCCAAAAATTGGAAGTAAACTTGGTATCCATGTCAGAAATTATTGCCTTAGGAAAACCATGCAATTTGAAAATCTTCTTCATGAATATTTTTGTAATGGCATCAACCTTATAGGTGGACTTGACCGATATAAAATGTGATTCCTTTGTCAACTTGTCCACCATAGCCATGATGGAATCATGTTGTCTCATAGTCATTGGAAATCCTGTAATAAAATCCATGGAAATATCTTCCCATTTCCATTCTGGGACTGGAAAAGGCTGCAATAGCCCTGCTGGGTGTTGATCCTCAACCTTCACCTACTAACATTTCATGCACTTAGAAATATACTCAACAATGTCCTTTTTCATTCCTAGCCAAAATTACTTCTTTCTGGCTGTAGCAATTATCTTCTGATATCCTAGGTGACCAAAATACGGAGCTTGATGGATTTCATCCATAACAATTCTCCTCAAGTCTGCTACATTTGGAATGTAAATTATGTTCTTATAGGTAATAAGTTCATATTCTTCCAATTTATATCCATCATACTTCTTTTCAAAATTTTCCTGCTGCAACTTTCCATTTATCTACACATACAATTCATCCTCAACAATATGATTAATGATCCGCTACCTCATATCTTATTGGAAAGTACCAAGAGATTCCACATGCATTTCATGCATGTTCCTTCTAAGTGCATCTGCCAACTTATTTTCTTTTCCTTTTATGTGTTTGATTTCAAAGTCAAGCTCACACAAAAAATCCAACCATCTAGATTTCCTAGAATTTAAAGTTGGTTGATCAAACAAATATTTCAGACCACAGTGGTCTATCCTTAGCTCAAATTTTCTTCCCATTAAGTAATGCCTCCACATCTTGAGATCATGTACTATGGATGCAAGTTCTAGATCATGAGTAGCATAGTTATTCTCATGCTCCTTCAACTTTTTGGACTCATAGCATACCATGTGGTTATCTTGCATAATAACTCCTCCAAGTCCTTGATTACATGCATCAGTACACACCACAAAGCCTTTTTCTAGATCCACAATTTTCAGAATTGGCGCACTTGTAAGAAGATTATTCAACTGCTGGAAGGTTTCTTCACATCTTGGTGTCCATTCAAAATTTATCCCCTTCTTTTGAAAAGAAGTGATTGAATGTGCAACCTTGGACAATCCTTCAATGAACCTCCTGTAGTATCCTGCAAGTCCCATAAAATATCTCACATCTATCACATTTCTTGGGGTTGGCCAATTCATAATGGCCTCTATCTTTTCTATGTCCATAGATATTCCCTCCTTGAAGATATTGTGACCCAAATAATGAATTTTATATTTATAAAAGTCACATTTGCTCAAATTTGAAAACAGCTTATGCTCCCTTAGAAATTTGAATACCATTCTCAAATTTTCTTCATTCTCTTCTTCATTGTTAGAATAAATAAGAATTTCATATAGGAAGACAAGAACAAACTTTTCCAAATACTTGTTGAAAACACTATTCATGAGACACATAAATTAGTTGGTGCATTTGTGAGGCCAAATGGTACCACTACAAACTCATAGTGTCCATACCTTGTTCTGAAGGTTGTCTTATGAAAATCTTCATCTTTGATTCTTACCTGGTGGTAACCAGAGCTCAAGTCAATCTTTGAAAGTACCTTTGCTCCTCTAATTTGATCTAAAAGGTCATCAATTTGATGTAAAGGGTATTTATTCTTCATGGTAACTTTATTCAAATGTTTGTAATCGATGCATAACCTGAGTGTTCCATATTTCTTTTTCATAGACAGAACTGGTGCTCCCCAAGGGGACACTGTTGATGTAATTGTAACTTCGGAATGTATTCACTTGTATTTCTTATGTATTGTAACCCTATGTTTATTTTGGGATATATTGTAATGTACTTGAGTCATGTCATGCCCCAATGTTCCTATCGAGAGTTTCTATAATGTAAACAAGTCATGTCAAGTCAAGGTGGGTAACCCTCCTATTGTCTAAAGGTTAAAGTCCCCACAGTTCCGGGGCACTAGGGTTATTAGACTCACCTAGTGAAGTCGGCCCTAGTTGGGTTTAGTCAAGTTAGGAATTAGTATAAATAGAGAGCTAGCCTCTCTATTTATCACACACTCACTCAGACTCAGTTGTAGCACGTAGCTGAGGAAGAGAAAGACACTGGGGCAAGGAAGAAAGAGGTTACTGTTGTCGGGAGATCATCTTACTGTTTTGGGGTTTTACTTTTGGTGCTGATTCTATCTCTGAGGAAGTTGCATGGTTTTCTCCATTTATGGCTTCCCCGAGGAAAAACACTGTGTTCATTGTCTCTTGTGTTTGATTGTTGTGCTTATTGATCTCTTATTTAAAGATCCTAATGTTATGCTAGCTTAATGTTAAAAATATAACATGGTATCAGAGCTAACCTGAGAAGAAGACACTGTGCAGCTGCGGGAACTATGGGTTCCTACTTTGTGGATCTCTCTCCATATATTTTCAGTAAAATAAGGTTGGAATAACTCTCCTCCCTAGGGCTCATATTTTTGTTGAAGCAGAATCCAATTCTGAAGTTTTTTAGTTTTGGACCCGACACTACTGCTGGAAATTAGGGCTTTTCACAGAAGTGGAATTTTCAGTTAGCCCAGGATTGGATTGATCTCCTCCTCAAAATAAAAGATAGGGTTCAAGATCAAATCATTTGGCTGGACATAAATTCGGAAAAGAAAAACCCTAATCTGCTCTTGAACCAGCACTGTAGAATTTCAGCTCCAAATCCAGATCCGACATCTTGACTTGGTAAGATCTAAATATTTTGTATTTCCATTTGAGGTTATCAGTTAATATGTATCATCATACCAATATTGATGAAAATATTGAGGGAGCTGATAACTTCTGAGCCTGGAAGTATAGGATCTCCCTGGTCCTGGAAGAAAATGAGTTGGACTCCTATATCAATGAGGAGGTTCCAGTTCCAGAGGGAGATGAGGCTAAGGCCTTACATAAGAATAATTTGGTTATGGAAAAGAGAATTATTGATGATTCAATTAAGGATCACCTCATACCACAAGTCTACTCCCTAAAGACACCTAAAGCTATGTTTGATTCCCTAACCAAATTGTTTGAAGAGAAGAACATAAACTGAAAGATGACTCTGAGAAACCAACTGAAGAATGTGAAGATTTAGAATGTAGAGACCATCCAGTCTTAATTCACTAGAGTTTCTCAGATCAAGGAACAACTAGAAGTAGTAGATGAAGAAGTGGAAAATGCAGAGATTGTAATGACCACCTTGAATGGTCTCCCTAGGACATGGGACTCTTTCATTCAAGGGATCCGTGCCAGAAATAAGTTAGTCAACTTCAATAGAATTTGGGAAGAATGTGCACAAGAAGAAGCTCAGATAGAATCTTAAGAAGAGAAGATGGGAAGTGAAGATTAAGATCTCACAGTTCAATCCAAGAAACCCAGAAGGGACCATCATCATCATCATTCTAAAGGTAAGCACTATTCCCACAAGAAATCTCAACGAAGATGTTATACTTGTGATGAAATAGGACACTTTGTAAGAGATTGTCCTAAAAGCAAAAGAAACCTTCACAAGAATAAAAACAATAAGAGAAGACATCATGCTCATGCTACAGAGGATGATGAACCTTCCATAAAGAAGACCAAATATGAAAGTGAAGATTCTTCAAGTGATGAAGAATATGTTTCGATTTCCACTCTCACGGGAAATATCACACATGGAAGCAATGATTGGCTTATAGACAGTGGGGCTTCCAAGCATATGAAAGGATTCAAGGAATCTTTTGTGAGACTATCAGAACATGAATCACATCACAAGGTGAATCTCAGAGATGAATACCAATATCCAATAAAAGGTAGTGGGGAATCCTCCTAGAAGCTAGACTCTGGAAAGTATATGACAATGAAGGAAGTATTGTTTGTACCAGGACTAAAGAAGACCTTCTCTCCATATCTGCATTAGATGCAAAAGGAATGAGGGTTGCATTTATAGATGGTCAAGTCATCATGTGGCCAAAAGGAAAGACTATTGATGATGCAGTAGTGATTGGAGAACAAGAAGGAGGATTGTATAATTTGAAGGGCAATCCAGAACAAGCCTCGTTCCATGAAACAGTAGATCCAAATGAGCTTTGGCACAGAAGGCTTGCACATGTGCATTAAAGAGAACTACCACTTGCAAGAAAAGCTATTGAAGATCTTCCATAAATTCAAGCAAAAAATGATGGGGTCTGCAAAGGATGTGCGAAAGGAAAGAAAATGAAGAAGAAATTTCCAAGTAGCGAAATCAAAGCAAAAGGAATCTTGGAAATCATCCACTCCAATTCCTGCGAACCAATGTCATCAAGTTCATTAAGCAGGTATGTATACTATGTTTCCTTTATTGATGAATTTTCTAGGAAGACATGGATTTACTTCATGAAGAACAAAGATGAAGTATTCATAAGTTCAAGGAATTCAAAGCCTTGATCGAGAACCACACAGAAAAGAAGATCAAGACCTTTTGATCAGATAATGGCGGAGAATTCACATCAAATGAATTCAAAGAGTTATGCAAAGACTCAGGGATTAAGAGGGATTTTTCCACTCCATACAATCCACAATAGAATGGGATTGTAGAAAGGAAGAACGAAACTATCATGGAAGCTGCAAGAGATATGCTTCATGACCAAGATCTTCCCATGCATCTATGGGCATAGGCTTCCAGAATAGTGGTGTATGTACAGAAACGTACTCCACACAAATTATTTGAGAAAAAAGACTCCTGAAGAAGTCTTCTCCAGCAAAAAACCAGAAGTCAGCCATATCAGAATATTCGGCTTCCCTATGTACATACACATTCCAAAAGAGAAGAGAAAAAAACTAGATCCTTCAGGAAAGAAGGGTATATTTGTGGGATACTCTGAAAGATCAAAGGCTTATAGAATATACTTCCCAAGATTCAAGAAGATCAACATTAGTAGGGATATGACATTTGATGAAGACATAGCTTACAACAAATCTAGAAAGAAACTTACTGAAGAACCTGAAGAAGCAGAAGCACCTAGAATTCATGATACAACCATGAATGAAGAAACTCAAGAAGAAGATCAAGAATTTGAAGAACCAAAAAGACCTGTAGATCCACCTCAGGAGAAGAATCCTCACAAGAGGAAACCTACTTGGGTATGAGAATCTATCCAAGGTGTGGAAATATATGGGGCTCCAGAAGAAAATCATAGAGAAAGAAAGAGGACTAGATCCTGCTCTGGATATGTAGCATTATTATGTGATTTCATCGATGAAGAACCTTCCAATTATGAAGAGGTGGTAGTACAGAAATAATGGAAGGATGCTATGATTGAAGAGTACCAATCGATCATGAAAAATGATGTTTGAGATGTTGTCCCAAGACCATAAGGGAAGTCAGTTGTAACTTCCAAATGGATCTACAAGATCAAGCATGCTGCAGATGGTAGCATAGAAAAATATAAAGCAAGATTTGTTGCTCATGGTTTCTCCTAGAAAGAAGGAATAGATTATGAAGAAAATTTTGCACCGATAGCCAGATACACTTCTATCAGATCAGTACTTGCTCTGGTTGCAATGATGAAATGGAAGATACACCAGATGGATGTCAAGACTGCTTTCTTGAATGGTGTAGTAGAAGAGGAAGTGTATGTGGAACAACCACTCGGTTTTGAGACACATGACAGGGAGTCTCATGTATGTAGATTGAAGAAAGCCCTGTGTGGTTTGAAACAGGCACCCAGGACATGGTACAATAGAATTGATATCTTTCTATCTACTTTAGGCTTTACCAAAAGTAATGCAGACTCCAACCTTTACTACAAGGTTAAATATGGCAACCCAGTGATGCTTATACTGTATGTAGATGATCTGTTTGTAACAGGTATGGATGGGTTTATTGCTGATACGAAGAGAAAGATTACTGCTGAGTTTGAAATGAAGGACTTGGGAATGATGCACTATTTTCTAAGCATGGAGGTGTGGCAAAATGCAGATGGAATTTCCCCGGGACAAGGGAAATATACGTTAGAGATCCTGAAGAGGTTCAGGATGATGGACTGCAAGGCCATGACCACACCTATGGCATCAAACCTAAAGCTATTGAGTGATGCTTCATCAGAAGCAGTTGATGCTACGATGTATCATTAGATGATTGGGTCCTTGATGTACCTGACGAACACAAGACCAGATATTTGCTTTGTTGTGAACACCTTGAGCGAGTTCCTGACAGATTCGAGACATGTTCACTTAATTACTGCAAAGCATATTCTAAGGTACATGAGGGGTACAATTGATTATGGGCTCAAGTATGAGGTGAGTTAGAAGATTAACCTAGAGGGTTATGTTGATTCAGATTGGGCAGGCAGTGCCATCGATAGGAAGAGCACTTCAGGGTGTTGCTTCAGTATGGGATCAGGTGTGATCTCTTGGTTTAGCAGGAGGCAATCCTGTGTGGCACTGAGTACAGCTGAAGCAGAGTATGTCACAGCTTGTTCAGCTAGTTGTGAGGTAGTATGTCTAAGGAAGCTACTATCTGATTTATTTGATCTCTAGTTGGATGCTACTTGTATATATTGCGACAACCAGAGTTGTGTGAATTTGTCGGAGAACCCGGTGTTCCATGACAAGTTGAAGCATATTGAGATCAAGTATCACTATATCAGGGATATGGTGTAGAGGGGAGTAGTGAAGCTCTAGTATGTTGCGATGGACGAACAAATAGCTGATGTGTTGACAAATCCATTAGCTAGAGTGAATTTTTATTACTTCAGGGAGAATCTTGGTGTTCTCCAAATCGAGGTTCCTTCCAAGGGGAAGTGATGAGTCTGTGAGCCATTCTTCCATGGTGAGAGGATTGGTTACTTCCATGGTCAGATGTAAGGGCTGAGCCATTCTATCATGGTGAGAGGATTGGTTCCTTCCATGTCAGATACGAGTGCTAAGCCATTTTGATATGACTATAGGATTGGTTCCTACATGATCGAATATAAGGGTTGTTGCCATTCTTGGAATGGAGGTCCCTGGTCAGTTACTAGGAATACTTGGTCTAGGACTGAGGGCCTTTCTAAAATGAATGTAAGATATAGTCTTACATGATTAGATGTGAGTGCATGGCCATTCTGATGTGATTGAGGGATTGGTTCCCACTTGATCAGATATAAGGGTTGATGCCATTCCCTGGGAGAATGGAGGCACCTGGTCAGTTACCAGGAAAGCTTAGTCTGGGACTGGGGGCCATTCTGATATGAATTTGGGATGTGTTCTCACATGATCAGATATGAGTGCAGGTCCATTCTGACGAGTAGGTTAGATATAAGTGCCGGGCCATTCTGACGAGTAGGTCAGATATAAGTGCTGGGCCATTCTAACGAGTAGGTCAAAGATAAGTGTTGGGCCATTCTAACGAGTAGGTTAGATGTAAGGGCTTGGCCATTCTGACATGGGAGAGGATGAGGTTCCTTCCATGGTCAGATGTAAGGGTTGGGCCATTCTGACATGGTGAGGGGATTAATTTCCTCTCATGGTCAGATGTGAGTGATGGGCGTGCCTTTCTGATGAGTCAAGGTCATATGTAAGTGCTGGATGGGCCATTTTAACTTAGGGTCAGATATAAGCACTAAGAAATACCTACATGGAGGCTAGGCCTACACCCAGCATGAAAACGGGTTGGCTCTATAGAACTTCCTATGACGATAAGAATCATGAGATAGAACCTGTGATGATTTCAGTGATGATCCAGATTGAGTGATGATCTAGATCCAGTGATGATAATCCAACAGTGATGATCCAGATCCAGTGATGATGTCCAGTGATGATCCAGATCCAGTGATGATCCATATCGGGTGATGATCCAAATCCAGTGATGATGTCTAGTGATGATGTCCAGTGACGATCCTGATCCAGTGATGACGATCTAGATCTAGTGATGATGATCCAGATCAAGTGATGATCCGGATCCGATGATGAAAGATTACTTGAAGATGAAGAGGGCTTGGAAATGAAGGTGACTTGAAGATGAAGATGATAAGAGCTTGGCGATGATCCAGATGATACAGAGAAGAACACTTGTGCTATTAAATTGTGTCAAGAGAATACCTTCCTAGTTAAGAGGGATTGTTGATGTAATTGTAACTTTGGAATGTATTCACTTGTATTTCTTATGTATTGTAACCCGATGTTTATTTCAGGATGTATTGTAATGTACTTGAGTCATTTCATGCCCCAATGTTCCTATCGGGAGTTTCTATAATGTAAAAAAGTCATGTCAAGTCAAGGTGGGTAACCCTCCTATTGTCTAAGGGTTAAAATCCCCATAGTTCCAGGGCACTAGGGTTATTAGACTCGCCTAGTGAAGTTGGACCTAGCTGGTTTTAGTCAAGTTAGGAATTAGTATAAATAGAGATCTAGCCTCTCTATTTATCACACACTCACTCACACTCAATTGTAGTGCATAGCTAAGGAAGAGAAAGACACTGGGGCAAGGAAGAAAGAGGTTACTGCTATCGAGAGATCATCTTACTATTTTGGGGTTTTACTTTTGGTACTAATTCTATCTCTGAGGAAGTTGTGGGGTTTTCTCCACTTATGGTTTCCCCGAGGAAAACCACTGTGTTCATTGTCTCTTGTCTTTGATTGCTATGCTTTTTGTTCTCTCAGTTAAAGATCCCAATGTTATGCTAACTTAATGTTAAAAATCTAACAGACACACTCATCTTGATATACTTCTTGTCCAACAACTCTTGCAGCTGCATTTTCAGCTTTAGAAATTATGGTGTGCTCATCCTATAGGGTGTCTTGGATACTGGTGTTGCTCTAGGCACAATATCAATTGTAAAATCAATGTCTCTCTTTGGAGGAATCCTTGGAATTTCATCAGGAAAAACATCCTTGAATTCCTGCAATACATGAAAGTCCTCCAACCTAGGAGTTTCATTCTCTGATGCCTCCAAAACATGGGATGGATACAATCTGCAACCTTTCCTACATAACTTATTTAGCTGTATTGCTGAAATCTGCCTAACAGAACTCACCTTTGGAATGCCTCTTACAACCCTTGGGTTTCCTTCTTCATCCATGAATTCACAAGTATTATTGTAACAGTCAAGCTTAACTTTGTACACTTCTAGCCAGTCCATTCCAATGAGAATATCATAGGAACCAACTAGTAGAAAATTCAAGTCTACATAAGTGACTAACCCATCCATGACTAATGGGAATTTATATACCACTTCAGTAACCTTTCTCTTGGTTCCAATGGTTAGCTGAACTAACCATGATTTTTTATGCTTTAACTTCTTAAAAGCACAAATTTTGACAATTCTAGGAGTAATATAGTTGTGAGTAGATCCAGGGTCAATCAAAACAGAAATTGATTGCTCAGTGATCTTACCTTAAACTTCAACCACCATTGACTAGTGATATTCCTGGCGGTCCTCCAAGGCTACCTAAATTCTAGGGATGGCCCTTGCTACTTGACCCATCGTTTCAACTCCTTGGACGTTCTGAGCTTTCCTTACATTCCCATTCTCATGTGGACATTTCTTGTGCATATGGTTTCCTCCACATCCACAACATTGGAGTGGTCCTCTAATCTCTTTTGGGTCTCTTGGTTTGTCTTCCACCACTCTAGCTGGCTTAGCCACAACTTATGATGGTTTCCTTTACTGATTTTGTAGGTGAGAAGGTTTGAAACCTTTCTTCATTTGGTGAAACTTTTCATTATTTTTGTCCTTCCATGCCTTATTGGAATCGGGTTTTCTTTTGTTCTGATCGTACAATACTTATCCTTTCTTATAGCCTCTTCTAGGGTTCTTGGTTCATTAAAATCAATTTTGTCTTTGTATGACTAAGGTATCCCACTAAGAAAATGGTGAATTTTCACTTTATCATCCCTGATGTATCTGACATACCTCAACAAATCCAAGATTTGTTTTGCATATTATTCCATGGTCAACTATCACAATCTCAGCTCATGGAACTCTTTGATTTTTTCATCATAGTATCTGTCAGAGAGGTACTTATGCTTGAAATACTTATTTAACTACTTCCACATGATCTTTCTGTCATTGATGTTCTTCACTTATGTGAGTTTATCCTAGCCTCCCACCATATAGATGCTCTTCCATTCATATTGAAGATGGATACCCTTGCCTTCATATTTCCCAAGTAGTCTTGGAATTGGAAATACTTTTTCATCCCAAGAAGCCAAGATTTAGCTTCTTGACCATATTTTACCTCACCATTAAAGGTAGGAAGCCTTTCCTTCTTAAAATCATCACGTGAACTATTCTGGTAAATCCTCTTCCTCTTATTCGTGTGAGATGAAAATCTTGAACCCCCAGTGGATCCTTCAGAGTCAGACGATCCACTAGAAGACCTTTTCCTTCTTCTGGTACCACTTCTATTTCCTTTTGGATTTACTTCCCGATTCCCATAGTTCATATTCCTTTGGATGTTTGTCAAAATCTACAACATGGATTCATTCAACTGATTCTAATCTTCCTGAGCTCTAATAATTATTTCATTATCTTCTTTTCAACTCTACAATCCCACCCTTAGGATTCTCATGGTGGCTGCAATATCTGGCGGAGTCTCTTGATATCTCCTTCCATTGGATTTCTATCTCAACATTTCCAACTCTAATGTTCTCCCCCATAGCATTTTCCTTGAATTCATAGGGGTCATGTGCATCATTCATGTTGTTGATTATCATGGCTAAGCCAAAACCAACTTTTTCAAATTGCACTATGACTTTGCAAAAATGTGTTAATAAACATATTGTTAGTTGTGTAACAATTTCATAACTTAAACACACTGTTAGCAGAGTAACAATATCAACACCATTTTTAGTTGTGATGTTGTAACCAATAGCTCTGAAACTATTCAATTGGCCCATCTAGGCCCAATGTTGCAACCAAAATCTATGATACCATAATGTAGCATCCCCGCTACTCTAACACTGCTATGATATACCATGATGTCCATGTGCCTAGTTTCCATACACCTGACTGATATGTAGAATAATTTAAAATTTCTCTTTACTATCTCTTTAAACAAAGTCATGGGTCATATAAATCCTTTAACATTCATGCTTAAGAATAAACATCATTGTAACAGTCATTCCGCATCTCACAAATCCACTCTATAGCCAGAAAGGTCATTTTCGCACTAAACCTGACCTTTTCGCACTTCACCTTCTGCATTCCCCTTTTTTCCTTTTGCTATGGAATCTAGGAATCGAAAACATAATGTGTTTCGGATTCATTCAACCACTTTCCACCTTCCTCCTTCCATTGTGGAACTCACGAATGAGAAACTCAACATTCGACAGAATCATTTAACCACTTTTCGCTTCCTCCTTTTTGCCTTCTACTGCGGAACTCGGGAATCAGAAACTCATCTTTTGATGAAATCATTTAACCACTTTTTGCCTTTCGCCTTCTGCTATGGAACTCAGGAATCAAAAAATCAGCATTCCATAGAATCATTTAACCACTTTCCACCTTTTGCCTTCTGTTGCAGAACTTGGGAATCAAAAACTTAAATTTTGACATAATAATTTAACCACTTTCCTCCTTTCTCCTTCTGCCTTTCCACCTTTTTCTACGGAACTCAAGAATTAGAAACTTAGGATTTGATGGAATCATTTAACCACTTTCCTCCTTCCTCCTTTCTCCTTTCCACCTTCCGCAAGCGGATTCTTGGGTGCATAAAACACTCTTTACCTTAGAATTTTCGGCTCTTTTCTACTTCCACCTTCTACTGGTGGATTCTGGGGTGCAAAAAACCAACATTGTACCTTGTTGTTTTCCTATTTTCCACCATCCACCTTCCTCCTTATGTAGGAGGATTCTAGGGTGTGGAAAATAAACATTTTTTACCTTAGGATAGCTACATTTTCGACCCTGTAACCAGGATTCTAGCCTCCATGAACTTAATCAAATGAAGTAGAAAATACAAGGCATAAACAGATGCATATGCAGGGACATTTAATCAGCAGTAAAATATACTTAATTCATTCATAAGCATTCTACATAATCAGTATATTCATAAGAAAATATTTTTCAGAAATAACACAACAGAGAATACTTATCTTGAAGATGAAGCTGTCCCACAACTAGCTATGTCGTTGCAATGTTCCACCCAACCATAGGCTAGTTGTGTTCATTAATCTCTCAACACAACTTCCACCCCTGAGCTGGGCATGAATTCCACAAGGAACTAGGGAACAATAGACTCACACATAGCCAGAACATATCAACACAGTCAAGAAAACCTACAGTTGAGGTTTATCATACTGTCTAGCCAAGCCAATACTCAATTGGGTTTATCAAGCTGTAGGAAAACAAGCCAATACGATGTTGGGTTTATCAGGCTACTTAGCCAATCCGATTAACAGTTTGGTTTATCATACTGAACACATTCAATCCAACATTCACATTGAGGACCAACCAATAACTAACATATGGGTTTATCGGGCTACTTAGCCAAGCCATCACACTACTGGTTTTATTAGGCTTCTCAGCCAAGCCAACTAACTATTGGGTTTATCAGGATTTCCAGCCAAGGATTGCACATGGACAAATGCACATCAAGACATAGCCAAGCCAACTACCATTGGGTTTCTCAGGATGCTAAGGCAGTTGAAAGGAAGAATGAATAAGCTAGTGGCTCATTCAAGAGATAGGGACACATCTACAAGATCTATCTGACCTCGCATCCACAATACCTACACACCCAACAAAAGGAAGCATCCCCTTCTCTTCTACAGAGTCCCTCAGGCTATTCCTTCCCTTTTATTTCTCTTGAGGGTGTGCATAAAAGAGTTACCGACCACTCTTATCTTTTTGGTGAGGTTCCTCTCTGCACTCATTAGAGGAAATTTGAGGTCTAAAATGGGCCTCCTAAGGAAAATAATAAAATAATAGTTATTAATTTTGGGGGAAGAATGAAAAAAACTATTTTTTTGTTCGTATTTTCGACATATCTCCCTATTTTTTTACTTAAATTCTGAGCGGGAGAGATTGTTGGATGTGGAATTTAATTCTGCATCCAATGAGTACCCACACTGCATAATTTTGATAGACCCCTCTAACCCAAAAATAATAAATACCTGAAAAAACATGATGATGATGTCATTTTAGTAAAAACATAGGGAGATATGTTGAAAATACGAACAAAAAAGAAGTTTTCTTTTAGGAAAAATATGTCAATTCAACCATTATGGTTGACTCATTTTATTTAAATTCTATTGGTTCTTGAATTCCAACTAACAAATTTTATTGTAGGCATGTTTTCTTATAAGGCCAATTTTAGACCCCAAATTTCCTCTAATGAGGTTTTATCAAGCCCATTTGGCGTCTCTTCCACTCCTAAGTCTTGAATACAATTCAAACCCAAACCAGGGCACACATAACAGAAAACCACAAGGTGACACAACAACACATGGCTCCACTCAATAACATAGATGACCAAGCTTTCATACCATTGTAACATAGGAGAAACATGGTTTTCACTTGTACACAGAAGAAATGCTGCAGAAGAACCCATTCCGAAACTCCGGGTAGCGAGCAACATAGAATGGATAACACATGAATATCCCACATGAAATTAATCCACCATCCACGAAGAACAACTAAAAAACCTTCTTGCGATTAAGGGAAAGATGGGATGGGAACGCATTGATGTGATTCCTTGCTGCAGAAAAAATAATGCGGCTTCCCCAGACTACAGGCTTGCCCAGACACGAAACTAACTGCCATTCCTTGCTCTGCCCAAGGAATTAACTTCTTTAACCATTCTTCTAGAAGAATTAAATGACTCAGAACAGAGGAAAAAAAGGCAGCTGAGTATTTATGGGTTCCCCCATTGACATCTGGTCTCACCCAATTGGCTCAGGAGTTTGACTAACTCCCCTCCCTATTCCTTGTGAAACCATGCCCCCATCTCTTACATTGCAGTGCATATCTAGGCGTGGTATTTTATTAAATTGCATATTTACATGATATCTCAAAATATAATGTGCCTGACTAGCATAAGAACCATCAGCATCATCGTTGATTTCCGATACACAAAACGACAAATCAATGGTAGCACCTTATCCTTGAGCTCTTCGCCATAACTTAAATACAATACATAAATAATGTACAATTTTAATACCATGGGGTCAAAACTGGGGTGTTACACCACCAATAACTAGAGAGAGCCATTTACTCCAGAAACTAGCATTCTCTTATGCTCACTAATGATCCAATACATAGCCTAACATCTCAAATATGTTCTATGACAACTCCGTGCTATCTCATGGATACATTACATAGATCCTTCTCCCTTGCGATCTCTAGAAAATCTCTCTTTTTATTTCTCTTTTTCTCTATAAACCCTCTGCATGCCCTCTTCTCTTTACCTAGTACTTTTATAGAAAATAACTAAATATCCTTAGTATGGGGCACTTGTCTTCATAAAGAATGCTGAGGATTTGATAACTTTTTTAAACCCAAGTTTCTGTCAATTAACTGTATAGCTGTTAAAAATCTCAATTTTAGAATTATATTAATATAAAAATTAACTCACTTGTTCCATAATACTTAAGTAAAATAAAACAATAAAAAGTAACTAGGGGGTATTACAATCCTCCCATCCTAAAAAATTTGCACCGTCCTCGGTGCTTAATCAATATGATTAAAGTATTGAAATAAAGCAAGAAAATTGTGTCTCATAATCTCTTCTCTTTCCCAAGTAGCTTCTTCTGCTGAATAATGTTTCCATTGTACTTTAACTTGTACAATAGTCTTCTTCCAAAGCTGAATTTCTCTCTTATCAAGAATGCGCATTGGTTTTTGTGTGGAAATCACCCTCTGGTTCCACGTGTACATTATCTCAATTAATAATATGAGATTGATCAGAAACATATTTTTTCAATAAAGAAATGTGGAAATCATCATGAATTCTAATATAAGGAGTGTAGCAGGGATTTATCCTTGCTACAGGGGCAGGAATGGCTCCCTTTCATCTATAGGACAGAAGGGTAGGTTCCTGCGTGTGGAAAATGCATAAAAGAAAAGAAGAACAGAAAGAAAAGCAAATGGACAAGAAACAACCATGAGCCCCTCTACAAACAAGGTTAGGGCTTCGCTTCGAGAACCTGCAAATAACTATTAGACATAATAAACCTGCAAAAACATGTTAGAGATCAAACCTGCAAACAAATAATGGTCAGAAAACAACTAAACTAACAAAGAAAACACATAAACAAAACTAGATTATACCTTGGTGAAATGGGCCACCATGCCCTGGCTAGAAGAAGCACCTCCCAATCTCACTCAGCAATGGAGGAGCTATGGCTCAATGGGGAAGATGAGTGGAAGAGAGGGGGATGTGGGTGGCTTGATAGGTAAAGAGTCTCAAGGCATCCACGGGAAGCATAACAGTATGCAAGAGAGGTGTTGTTTGAGAGTGACCCCCCACCCTCCTTTATAGCGTTTTTGGGGATTTTTAGGGTTTTAAGCCCTTGGTCAAGGCTTTAGCCCCATTTTTGGGCTTTTAGCCCCTTCTGCCCTAAATTTAGCTTCTTTTAGGCTTTTAGGCTCCTTTGAGGGGTTTTAGCCCCTTTTTGGAGGCTTTAGCACCTAGGAGAGTTATTTAGGTTGCGTTTTGGGGGTTTTAAGCCCTTTTCTTCATTCTTAATCCTTTTTTAGGGTGTGGGGGTCTAATAAAGTGATACGAGGGTTGATCATGGGTGTCCTTGGGTGGTGTAGGCCATGTAGAGCTGAGTGAGGGATTTTTCAGGTTAAAAGATTTCCCCCTGATGTGTGAGGGAAGGAGCTCATCTTATGGTCGATGGACATCATAGGATTTGCTGCATAGAGGTGGTGCTTCTGGGGCTAGGGCATGGTGGCTTTTGGTTTTTGTATTAATATGGTTCCCATCAATGGGTGAGATATAAATAATGTGTGACATGTATATGGATGAGGCAGGAATTCTCATGCTCGTGACAATGTCAAAAGAATAATTTGATCTATGCTCTAAAATACAAGATCCGATCATATACAACTGATGATACAATAATGGTTGCCTCGATGTGAGGATGAATGCAATACTGATCTGGTACATTGGACCCATGGCATTCTCATGGAATGCTATATCTTCATGACTGATGGTCTACTCGATCTGGAATGGTACATAGCTGTATGGACTCGCTAATTGAGAGTCAGAGTCTTTGTGGTACAAGTATGTTGTATCAATCATAAATCTATATAGAAGCACTACTGGGGCTTCTGAACACTATCTCCAACAAACCTAGAAATCGCAAGGGACATAACCTGTTTAGGTCCCTCGAGTAGATTTATCCATGTGCTAGATTCAAGTGACATCCGGGGTCTTCGACTAAATACTGCACGGACCAAACCCTGTACGAATCTCAATGGTGTGATGATGTAGTTGAAGTTGAGCACATGAGAAACAACCATCCCGAGAGGCACTAAGGACTCCTCTCAAGTGGTCCAAGGAACTCATCAATCATGTTAATGAAACCAAGGTATAGGGACCTCTAGGTCTATCCTCTAGAATATTTGTATTGTCGTTGACAAAGGGAGACTTTCCCCTAGTCAAGGAAATGATGTTTCCTTGACCAAAAGTGCGAGGGAGATAACCGAAAGGTGTGAGACAATATGTGGACTGACCTAGTGAATGGAGGGGGATGGAAAGAGTTGAACAGGGGTAGAGGGGAGTGTAGTAGACTCAAAATTCCTTTGTTCAGTGTATGACAACAGGGCGGACCAGGAAGCAAATGAAACTGACTCATGGGAATGGGATCATAGCTGTAATACCGGGAATGTCACTGCAGATGGGAAATACTTGGAGGAGGTGGACACTTTTGATATTGATGGGACCCAAGGAAGACACATTGCAGAGTACTCTGAACAAAGGCGACCCAATGTGGGAATGCTGCCAAACTGTTTTCTATCGGGTGGTGTTTAGAGACACCATTATGGTACGATCTCGTGGATTTTTAGCGAGCCCGAGAAGGTAAATGCTTGATGGTGCTTTCAATTTTAGAGAGTTTGAAAGTGCAAAGAAGACTCCAGTGGGGGATTTTTTTCATTGGTAATCTCCTATGCCTGAAAAATGATAAAAGTTTACATAGGAGAGATCGTCCATCCTTTGGGGGGTGAGAGATTTCTTTACCATTGGTAGTCCAATCAAGCCGGACAAGGTTAAACCTATACTGAGTGGATGGTCATTCAGATACTTTTATGAGCATGAATGAAACCAAGTTTTCTCAACAATATTTTCTTGATGAGAAGTTTGGAAAAGAGCTTAACGACAACCCATGGTGAGCTTTTTCGTAAAGTGCGGACCCTCTGCCCGATAAAGCATAAAAGTATGTAGAGGGGAACGGTCTTGGCTTGAATACACCAAGGTGGTCCTTTTCATTTAATGGTCTACATGGCCTGCAAAAGGAGGTAAACAAGATGATGTAGATTCCCTTTCCTATACTTTAACAAGTGGGAAAGGAAGCAGCTACACTCAACTATCTTTTCATTGTTTTTAGGAGTCAGAAAAGAGCTTAAACGAAACTCCAGTATGGTCAACCGATTGCGGTGGCATAGGCGGTGCCCCATGTCGGGATAGTGGAAAGTGGTATAAAGGTCATCTGTAAAGTATGGACAGAGTAGAAGGCTCTCAAACATACCAATACATGCATGGGATAGATTGTAGCAGAGGATCGTGAGTTGGTGCGGCAGAGGCACGCAAACCGAGGTGGCTCTCAGACAGAGGTTAGGAGAGTTGTGTGTGAATTGTGGTGGATGGAATTGACTACATGTGATGCGAGTGCAAGTCTGGGGGCACTTATATGCCAAATACATGCAAGAAAAATAAATCGTTTTGTGGACAATGGTCCAGAGGTCCACGTAAGGTGCAGTGAATAGAGAAGACAACTATGTGTTAAAATACAAAACAAGAAGAAAAATGGTAACCCTTAATGGGAGGTGGCCTGAAAACCTACATGAGTAGCAGGAGGCAAGTGTGATGCAAGTACAGGTCTGTAGACACTTGCATTGCCATGCTGTGGCTCATAAATGGAGGTGACTTCTCGGAAATGGTCCCGAAATTTATTTGTTCAACACGAGACAATGGTCTCATAAGGAGATAGAAATTTGGGCCCGGAGGTGTGAGGGGTGTCTCAAACAGGTTCTAGGTGACTTTGAATTAGCAGCTAATGGTGCTTCCCCTGAATGGGGGTCCTTGATTTGTGGTAAAAACATTGCAAAACAAAAAAGGGAAAAAACTACATTATAAGGGACTCATAGTGGTTATATCAGGCATATAATCTCTTGAGGTGAAGCCCGTTGCGTGGCTTCTTCAAGAGTCGACCATCTGAGTCAGCGAAGAGGTATGCCCCCTTGCCGAGATGAAGGTCATTGGCAAGGAGGGATGATGGAATCTATTATTTTATGGGAACAACCGATTCAACACTATGGTTTAAAGGAAAGGGGGTAAAACCGGAGGCAGTCTTACAGATCCCTCTGTCATTGTGTAAGTGGTGCCATGATATATCAGGCGGATCTTCCACATCCGACGAGACAGAAGGGAAAATGGTGCTAGAGATCATGTAAATGGTATTGGTTTTGGATTTAGTGTCCTTGCCCCTAGTCTCTATAGGAGAAAGAGGGGCATGCCTCGAGATGGGAGGAGTCTTTGATGGACCTGGAGGTAGGTACAACATCATCTCAATTGGATGGCCATGAGTCAACACATCCTGGGGCCTTAGAGGTATGGTAGGTGGTTCAAGGTACCACACAGGATCTCCCAATGTGAAATCTTGTTGATTGTAGGTTACCAAGATAGACTTATTCACGATCTCAGATGGTAGGAAAAGAAAAGGGAAAAGGAAAAGGAAAAAGAAAATGTTGAGTGGGAATGAACCCCATTGTTTCCCTAGTAACTGAGGTTGAGGTTGCAACTAAGGTTGTGGCTATGGCTGGGAAAACAACGGAAGAGATAGGTCTAATCGATCATCAGTGATGGTGGAGACAAGAGGGTCGATAGAACTGGACATCATGTAAATGGACATGGTGTCTGAAGAAGGAGGTGGGGGTGAACTTCTTCGATCATGGTGATCTCAGACTCAAGGGAATGTTGACGGAGGTCAGCTAAAGCCATTCAAAATTCAGGAAAGCCTTGGCAATGGTGAGAATAGTGTCCATACAATCCACAAAGGGTGCAAGCATGGTTTGTTCTCAATTCCTTGTTTCTGACTATCGGCGCGGTTGGGAGTTCGGCCACGGGGATGTTTTTGTTTGTATCCATGGCATCTAAATGCGCATGGATCATTGGGATTTCAAGGCAATTCTGAGTTGGGTGGCCCTGTTGTTCATAGACAGCACAAGGAAGGATCTTCTGAGGTTTTTTGGTGGCTTTGGCATTCTTTCCCCTGGCCCTTTTCAGGTGGGGTGGTGTGGGTGCGGGTGCGATGTTTGGCTTTTGCGGGCTAGGTGGGGGGTGAGGCTTGACCGTAATGGGTTGCACTACAGTTAAAACAACCTAGGGCATTGGTGGTTGAGTTGGTGGATCAAGATACCAGACCAGAATTCCCAATGTAAACTTAGGTAGGCTTAAGGTGGTCATTGCCGGCTTGCTCATGACACCAGGTGGGGGAAAGAGGAAGGGAATCATATAGACTAGCGATGAGCCCGGATAACTCCCTACTGGTTGCATGTGGGGATGTGGTTGTGGTTGTGGCTGCCTAAAATGCTACTGATGTGGATGATGTTGTGGCTGTTGTTAGTGTTGCAGCTGCGAACGGTGTTGGGGTTGGGGTTGGGGTTGCGGCAACGCTTGTTGTTTGGGTGCAGCGGTGCTGGATGAGACCATGCACAAGCCTGCAATCTCATTTTGTGTCAGTGGTGGTGACACTAAGGGGAAAGGATCCATCATGGTGATATTGGAAAACAATCCATGACCCACATTCAACAATGGGGAGGCTGGTGTGTTTTCAACCATGGTGTTGATTGCAGGGACGACATTGGCATGTGTGGTCATTCCTTGTGGCTCAATGGTGGTGATGGTAGGGATAATGTTGGCTAGTGTTGTTAACCCTTGCGGATCATGATAAGTGAGTTGATAAACCGTCACGATATTCCCTTCATGAGGGAACATCATGAGATGGAAGATAGTTGATGTGATCGCTCTCATGGCGTACACATAAATTCTTTCGAGGAGAAGGTTATAGTCCAGTTGAGCGTTGACGACCTCTATGTCGATCAGCACTATCTTCCTGGCTATGTGATGGGTACATGGGGGAGGATTCCTTGGGATTTAGTGGGATGGCCATCATAAGCCCATAGAGTTGTGGAGGATGGTTGCAGAATTGGGAATCCAAGTTTCTACCAAACCAGGGTGTATATAACGCACCTGGATTCCCCCTCATCCACTATGCACTAGTGCACGACCAAAGTCCGGATACACACTGGGATTTGGAAGGTGATGGTGGATGGCATGCATGATTCTCCATTCTCCATGTTGAATGTGATCAACTTGGAGTCGAAGGGGTCTACGGCTCCAAGGGCGGCTAGTAACATTTTCTGCTACGTTGGGCACGTTTTGAGTACCTCTAGAGCGGACATGGTCGTTGGTGTTTGGGACAAATCATCCACAATGCTATAGCTAATAGCAGATCTAGCTGTGGCGTTGTTAGACACTCATCGTTTTGGGGGGGCGAGGGAAAGGGGGTAGCTGGAGAGGTGCATTGACCGATTTGGATGTAGATTCTACTGATGTGTCAGCAGGTTCGTTGGTGGTACCGTACTAATTCCATTTGGTTTGTAGGTTAACCTCTTCAGTAATCATGGCTAGTAGGTGGTGGATACCTGTTTCTACCATGGGAGGTGCCCCCGGAGTGTTGGGATTGGGTTGGGGAGGGGGTGCGGTTGCCACCAACCATTGGACTGGTAGTGGGTTTTGAAGCACCATGGGGGGAGGTCCTTGTGGTGTCGGGTTGGATTGGGCTTGGTTCATAGCGTTGGTGGCCTATTGGGCCTCGTTCTGAATGGCCTGCTTAGCATGACCCATGAGGGGACACTCGAATGTGTAGTGCCCATAGACGTCGCATAGTGTGCACGGTTGGTTTGTGCACAATGGGGAGTTGTGTCTAGGTGCATTTGGTCATGGGGGGTTTTGGGCAGGTCGATGCACTGCGACATTGTTGGGAGGGTTCGGTTGTTGACCACCTCCTTTTGGTTGATTATTAGCTTGGTTTTGGGGTCGATTATTTCTAGCTTTCCCTTGTTGATTGTTGGGGGCAGGATGGTTGGGATGGTTTTTCTGTGCAAATACTTGTCCAAACAGAGTGGGTTGAGCAGGGGCGGGGGATTGAAACACTTCCATTGGTGGTGCATAATAAATTTGGGTGGGTTGCAGTGCCAAAAATGTGGGCATTTGCTCCGCGTACTGCTATGTTGGCCAATCCATGTCCTGAGCCTATTGCGGTGGCACAAGTTGTGCATAGGAAGTTGTTGCTCTGGACTGGGACATCATTTTGGCATAGTCTGACGTTTGGTTCTAGTAAGCAACAGTAGCAGTATTGCTTGGTTGTGGTGGAGCTACAGGTGGTGTCGGACGATGCTATGGCTATTGGGAGACTAATCCTATGATGCCATTTGCAGCATGGGATGCCCTCGGTGCATCCTGATAGGAGCTACTCGGATGGGGAGCATGTGGAATGATGGTGTAAAGGTACCTAAACTGAGTGTAGATCAATTCAAACTATTGGGCTTTCAGTATGGCCTCCTCTTTGGATGGGGGAAGTTTGGATGCGACGTCCTTTGCTATGGGTGGGAGTAAGGTTTTTAGAAACCAGTCCAAGAAGATCTTGTCGTCAAGTTAAATTTTACATAAAATAAGACCTCACCACCACTCATGGATGTGGTCGGTTATATGTGTCACAGTGCTCTGGCAGCAGGATAATAGGATCTCCACCCCTTCGTCATATCTGACGGGGAGTTAGAAATATTGTAGGAACATGAAAGCTAAGGAGTTGAAATATGGGTACTTGGCTTGCGGTAGCTCAATGTACCATTTGGCTGCCACACCTGTGAGGGTGTGTTGGAATAGTCTTAGCTTGATCGAGTCATATACAATGCTGTTTAATGAGCACCATAGATGGAATGTCATGATATGGTTTTGGGGACATTCCCCTGACTTGCCTTCAAACTTGGGAATGTCTGATGGCAGCTTGGTTGGCATGGGTGGCCAGAAATCTTGGTGGTGAATGGGGTCATTTGTTAATTGAGCCAAATTAGGCAGGTTAAGATGAGCCATGAAAGGTAGGTTTGACCCCAGGTTGATGTGGGATGGGGAAGGGATGGTGGCGGGGTTTGCAGGTGCATAGTACACCTGCATGGCTGGGGGCACTTATGGTGGCACCATTGTAGATGGGATAATTCCCGCAAGTGTGGTGTGAGGGATAGTGTGTATGGAAGGGACATTGCCCCCATGTGTGAAAAGAGGGATAGTGTATGTGGACAGGGCACTGCCCCCCTGTGTGACAAGAGGGGAAGTGTATGTGGAAGGTCCACTGCCTGCAAGTGTTGTAGGTGGGACAGCTTGAGTGGTTACTATGGGTGGTGGCAGTTGACTGATGACAATTTGCATGACCATGCTAGGGCCACCTGCTAGTTTGTTAGTGACCACTTGTGGTGTGGACATGGGTCCACTAGCTATGGCTATGGCGAAAAATGGATCTGGGTTTGCACCATCCATGGGGCTTGATGGTGCATTATGGAGGTCTGGTTCAGACTGATATGGGCCTGAATCTAAATCAGAGGATGTGTGGCCTTATGATGTTGTGAGAGGCCATTGAGAGTGGTTTCAACGGTGTTGGTTTAATGTCCTGAATGGTGGTGGTTCGCCTCTTAGGCATGAGGAAGAGCATGGGGGATCAATTGTGTTAGAGTGTATCAAACTGGTGGGAATTATTTTTGGACCCTAGTTTCAATGGCTTCCTATTGGCTTTAGGTGGTCACTGGGCCACCAAGACTCCCAGAAGACAACAATTGGATTTTTCTTCACAAGCGTTTCTACTCAATCAGTGGGGGTTGTTGCCCATTTCGCTTGGCAATTCCTCTCAGCGGACAGCTACTTTGGGGTTCCCGTGGTACCCCTCACAATGAGTTTCTGGGCTAAGCCCAAGTACTTCCCACAGTTAAGGCAGTCAGGGACTTATGTCCTCAAAGACTGCAGATTTTTTGAGCTTAGTGTAAATTGATAAATTTTAAGGCCTCTCTCAGCGTCATGAACTGATTTGGGTTGATTTAAGTGGTATGGTGTATATGTCTTTCTATTTTTCTGTTATCAGGTGGTTGTAAGTGGTTTATGAATATGTCGTAGAGTTCATATCATTGTGTGTACAAGCAGTAAATAAACAGAAATTTGTAAACATATACAATTGTTCTTACCTTGAATGTTGATGGCCTAACTAGGTGAATACCTTACACCTATATTCTTCTTTGACCAAGAGAAGGTGTTGGGATATCAACACAATGGGACTAATCCCATCTGTATATCCTTAGGTCACCTCCTGGCTGCAAGGTTGGTCAACAGGGAGGACGCTTAGCACCGTGAGAAGCCCTCCTTCTCTACCCCCTCTACCTTCCAGGTCATCCATTATTAATGGTTTAGAACAATATCCAGTGGTGGGCCTATTACTATACGAGCTGTACCCTTCTTCGTATCCCATAATACCCTGAAGGGTGATGACTGGGTAGAGGAGGAAGGGTAAGCAAGATTGTTAATTTTATGTCAATTTTAGTTAAGCTACATTCATTAAGCCATTAATTTTTTTTTGTTTGAATTCACACTTTGTTTGTACATGAAATTATAGTAAATTAAAACAGAAAAAGAAATGGAACTATTTTGATGGAAAGAGGCGGCTGAGCCACACTGACAGTCCCTAGTAAACTGAAAATTAACCTCTAATTGATAGACCGCACGTTTCGGGTCAAATTTGGCGAGGGGGTTGCAAAAATTTTCTAGAAACAGGCGAGGGGGTTGTACAGATTTCACAGATAGAAGCGGTCTGTCTTTTTGAGTGAAGTCGCACCTTTTGGGGGAAAAAGGGCAACTTGGTCACACCTGTGAGGCCTAAAAGAGTGATCTCGTCCCCTGTTCAGGCCCAATAAGTGCGACCTACTCCAGATTTGGGGTTTTTCTGATCCTGAGTCAAATCCGGTCGACAGTAACCTGTATTGTGGCCAAACAGACTCAGATTTTCCTTGTAGAGGCTTCGGCAACAATAAAAACTGAATTTAAACAATATTTAACCTAGATCTAACAAGAAATTTTAAAAACTAGGGCATAGACTGAAAAAACTTGAAATTTCAAAAAAAAAAAACTAAACCAGGGATCCTGTGGGATTGACCTGGTATGGTCGCCAATTTTGTAGTAGGGATTTCTCCTTGCTATAGGGGTAGGAATGGCTCCCTTCCATCTATAGGATGGAAGGGTAGGTTCCTGCGTGTGGAAAATGCATAAAAGAAAAGCATAACAGAAAGGAAAGCAAATGGACAAGAAACGACCGTGAGCCCCTCTGCAAACAAGGTTAGGGCTTCACTCCGAGAACCTATAAATAACTATTAGACATAATAAACCTACAAAAACATGTTAGAGATCAAACCTGAAAACAAATAATGGTCAGAAAACAACTAAACTAACAAAGAAAAGACATAAACAAAACTAGATCATACCTCTCCTTTGGTGAAATGGGCGACCATGCCCTAGCTGGAAGAGGCACCTCCCAATCTCACTCATCAATGGAGGAGCTATGGATCAATGGGGAAGATGAGTGGAAGAGAGGGGGAATTGGGTGGCTTGAGAGGAAAAGAGTCTCAAGGCATCCACGGGTAACATAACAGTATGCAAGAGAGGTGTTGTTTGAGAGTGACCCCCCACCCTCCTTTTATAGCGTTTTTCGGGATTTTTAGGGTTTTACGCCCTTGGTTAGGGATTTAGCCCATTTTTTGGGCTTTTAGCCCCTTCTTCCCTAACTTTAGCTCCTTTTAGGGTTTTAGGCTCCTTTGAGGGGTTTCATCCCCTTTTTGGAGGGTTTAGCCCCTAGGAGAGTTATTTAGGCTCCTTTTTGGGGTTTTTAAGCCCTTTTCTTCATTCTTAAGCCTTTTTTAGGGTGTGGGGGTCTAACGGAGTGATACAAGGGTTGATCATGGGTGTCCTTGGGTGGTGTAGGCCATGTAGAGCTGAGTGAGGGATTTTTCGGGTTAACAAGGAGGTAAGGCCAATTGATAAGCTACATGCCCTATCCTAGCAAAAATTTCAAAAGGTCCCACATATATGGGTGCAAGTTTTGCATAAATCCCTATTCTTAGCTTGATTTTCTTTGGTTTGACCCTCAATAACACATGCTCTCCTACTTTGTATTCTTTAGTTGTTCACTTCTTGCTTGCATAATTCTTTTGTCTGTCCCCCATCGCTTTTAAGTTTTGTTTTATCTATTATACCATTTCCTCCATTTGTGCTAGCATATTTGGCCCTAAAGCCAACCTATCCTCCAAATTTCCTCAACTCAAGGGTACTTTACACCTCCTAACATACAACACCTCAAAAGGAATCATTTTGAGGGATGCTTGATAATTATTGTTATATGCGAACTCCACCAAATGAATATAATCCTCCCATTTACCTAGTTGATTGATCACATACATTCTTAACATGTCCTCCAGGACCTGATTCAATCCCTTAGTTTGTCCATATGTTTGTGGATGATAAGTTGTACTGAAATTCAATTTTGTATCCCTACCCTTAAATAGTGACATCCATAATCTTGAGGTAAATTTGGCATTACGACTTGTGATAACTATTTTTGGAATCCCATGTAGTATGAAAATTTATTTCATAAATATATCAAGAATATTTACATCTTTATAAGTTGACTTTACATGTATAAAACATGTCGCTTCACTTATTTTATCAACTACAACCATAATGGAGTTATTCTACTTCTTTGTTCTCGGTAACCCTGTAATAAAATTGTAAGATATCATCCTTACATTATTATCATACTTGATAATATATTTATTTATTATTGAATTGTTGGTTTATTACATTGACATGTTTACATTATATATGGAAGATAACCTATGAATGGTCGGACCCTTAAAAGAGGTGACCTTTAACCATTAATACTAATTAACCTAATTGTTAATTAATTAATAATCATAATAATATACTATTTAGGTATATTACAAGTCATCATGCTCTAAAAAGATTCGTCCATGAATCTTCTTATGAGCATGCTGCAATTGGAATTCTTTCCACAAATAATGGTGCCACGGTTTAGTAGTTATTGAAATATTTGGTCGCATTGCCATTCAAATATTTTCATGCATACAATTCTGTAGATGAATGCATAACAAATATATGGAGTATTATTCTGAGCTTTTAATCTAATGGTGTTCTTTTGACCTTCTATTTTGATGTGGATTTTTTATATTTCTGCAAGCTTTGATATGGTTTTCTTATATATAGTGGAACCTACTAATATTGTACTTATTTCCTTGTTTGACAAGCTTGTGTTTATTTGTTCTCTGGGAACCTTTTGAATTTCTAGAAAATCTTGAGTTGTGACTAATAATAGAATGTTCATCACATCATTTGTTGCACCATCCTCTGGATTTTGTTTTTTAACATTATCATGATTAAGGTAATCTTTAACACTTATTTTCATAATTGCATATAACATCAATTCTCTCATAATTGTTGTTAACATTGACTTTATTGAATTCAATGAATTCTACAACAACATAATTTTATTTACAATTGATATTCACATTGTGATTGTCAACATCATGTTTATCTTTCATAACTGTGTCTTCTACTTCTTCTATTTCATTGTTCTTGTCATCGTCTTTCTTAACAAGTCCTTGTTCTGGAACTGACGTATTAATGTGCCTTGATTCCCTACCTTGTAGGAGTCCACAATGAACTTCTGGTAGGCATGCATACTTTTTACTAAGTATCACATTTTGAGGTTTGTAGCTGGGATGTCTTTCTTATCCCACTTGGTGTCTGGTGGTATAGATATTTTGTGAGGAGGGGAATAAGGATTCAGACGACTAGGATTCCTTTCCTTCTTGGGGGTAGTAGCGATTTTATATTCACCCATACTTGAATATGTAGGACTCACAATAGTCCTTTGTTCCTCTTGCGTTGGTAACTCGAGAGTCATAGTTACTTCTTCTGTCGAGGGTGTAGATCCCAAAACTTCTTTTGTCATGAGTGCCGATGAAGACCCCAAATCTGCTTGACCTGAGAAATTGGGAGTCAACATAGCTTGTTCCTTTATGATAGGAATCCTTTCTTTTGACATGAATTATGATGAAGACACCAACTCTATTTGGCCTTAGCACTTGAAAGTCGTAACAACTTATTCTGGCTTCCTTTCCTTCCTGGGGTTACTAGTAATTTTATATTGATCCCCACTTGAATACATAGGAGTTGCAGTAGTCCCTTTTTCCTCTTGAATTAGTAACTCAAGAGTCACATTTAATTCTCCTATCAATAGTGTAGATCCCAACACTTCTTGACATGAGAACTCGAAAGTCGTAACATCTTCGTCTTTTCTAGTCGTAGTCCTTTCTTTTGTCATGAGTGTCGATGTGGACCCTAGCTCTACTTGGCCTGAGAACTTGGGAGTCAACCTAGCTTATTCCTTTATGATAGGAATCCCTTATTTTGGCATGAGTGATGATGCATATGCCAACTCTATTCACCCTGAGCACTCGGAAGATGCAACAACTTCTTCCTTGGTTCCATCTTCTTCTATCATGGGTGCCATATCAGCTTGCATTCCCTCGCTTGAAAAGTGAGATGCTGCAACATCTCCCTCCTTCAACTGAATTGAGGGGTAAGAATGGCGTGTTTCTATTTTTTCTTTTTCTTCATGCTTGTTAGGTTCTTCTTCTCGCCATTTTATTACCAACATTTTCATTCTTCAACTAAGTCTTTTATATCTTCATGTAGAACTTGTGCCACTACGTCAATATCCGATATTTTCGTTTCAAGCTCTGTGATATTTATTTCTTTAATATCCAATTTAAAATAATTTTTAACATCTTGTGATGGTTTATCTCATTTGAAAAACCCATAAACACCTTCATTGAAGACCATTTGTCTTACAAAAAGTTTTCATTTTTTTTATAATAATAATAATTAATTAATTAGTTAATATTAATATTATTGCCATTGTTCTTATAAACTATATATGTTTTAATATATAGCTTTTTTTGAAATTTTATATATATTAAAATAAATATAATAATAATAATAATAATAATAATATTGTTATATTTTATATTGTACTTGAGAAATGGTGGATTTTTTTGGGGGATTTGAAGCCCTAGTTATTGGAAGCGAAGATAAATGATGGTTGAGGTATAGATGTGGGTGGTGCAAAAGGAAGACAACAAAGAATGGAAATCTTAGCGCAGAAAGGAAGGAAACATAGGTCTGTAGAGAAGAGGGGGAAGGGAAGGCATAGGAATTATTATGCCATTGGTCTGGCACTGTCGAAGGAGTTGGAATTGGGAAGAGAAGTGAATGGAGGTGCATCCGAGATGAAATGGCATGGAGGAAAGAGCATGCAAAGAGGAAGTGTGAGGTTGAAACATGGAGTGTAGTGAGCACTGGAAAGCGATTGTGAGGAAGCGAGAGAATTTCAGGCGTGGATTGGGAGATAAGGTGAGAGTGAGTGTGCAGGTGGGGAGAATGGGGTTTTCTATAGGATGGTGAAGGTGTAGTATGGATGAGCGTGGGATTATTCAGAAGATGTTCGAGCGATGGATGGAGCGAGGTGAGCGATGGTTGGGGAAACATGGGATGGAGTGAAAAATAGGCAGCAAAAACAGGGGAGAGAAGGGAGATGGATACTGGTGAGCACAAGGAGATGGGAAATATGGGAGCGTGGGAAGTGTGAAAGCATTGGTGAAGGAGCCAGGGATGTGCATGGGATGAGGACACGTAGGTGGAGGGGAGGTTGGCGCATGAATGGAGATGGGAACGTAGGAAGGTAGCTACGGAGATGGGAGTGTGGAAAGTGTTCGCAGGGAAGATTCAGGTATGGGAGGGAGCTGAGGTGTAGAGGAGGGTTTGTAGGTGGAGGAGAATGGAGGAGTTGGAAGTATGGAGGGTAGAAAGGGGGTATGGGATCACAGATGGATGGAGCAAGCATGGTAAATTTGGAGTGGGGGTGTAGTGAGTAGGAAAAAGGGGAATATGGGAATGTGCAATAGAATGAGAGATTGCCCGAGGGCATTGAGTGTGTGAACAAGAGCCAAATATTTGATACCACTTGTAACGTATCATGCTTACATTATTATCATAATTGATAATATATATTTATTTATTATTAATTGATGGTTTATTACATTGACAAGTTTACATTATATATGGAAGCTAACCTATGAATGGTCGGACCCTCAAAAGAGGTGACCTTTGACCATTAATACTAATTAACCTAATTTTTAATTAATGTGACAGTAATACAATATACTATTTAGGTATATTACAAGAATCCATAGTTATAGTTTCCTGTTTCAATTCATGTATGGCTATAGGCTGCAATAATCCGGCTGGGTGTTGATGAATGGCTTTAACCTGTTGAAAAGTAAAACAACGGGTCACATATTCAACAACTTCTCTCTTCATATTTGGCCAATAAAAATGTTTCTTTAAAGCTGTTATAAATTTACTATATGCAGGGTGTCCTGCATACGAGTTATCGTGTAATTCTCTAAATATGATCTATTTTATATTATCTTGGTTGGGTACATAAAATTAATTTTTGAAATGCATAAATCCTTCAGTATCCACCTGATACAGATCTTCCTCGGTTCCAACAGTTCCATTATTACATTTTTCCCTCCAATTTTTATATTTCTCATCACTTTCTGATGCTTTCTTCAACAAAGTTTTAAATTCAGGTTCATAATGACTAATTAGTACAGAATGCATCTCATGTTTCTGTCAGCTTAGTGCATCTTCTACTATGTTTTCCTTCCCCTTGATGTGTTTAATTTAAAACTCATATTCACTCAGGAATGAAAGCCATCTAGCTTGACAACCATTCAATGTTTTTTTGATCAAATAGACATTTTAACCCAATATTGTTGGTTAGTAAAAAAAAATTATTTCCTATCGAATAATGTCGCTAGACATTGAGGGCATGAATAATAGCTGCTAACTCCATATCATGTACTACACAAATTTTTCATGCTCTTTTAGTTTTCTGGATTCATAGCAGATTACATGGCCTTCTTGAGTTAAAACGCCTCCAAAACCTTCTTTACTTGCATCAGTACATACTACGCAGTCCTTACTTGGATCAACAATTTTTAATACTATTGTCGTCGTCAATAAATATTTCAATTTATCAAAATTGTCTTGACAATTTTGACTCCAGATAATTCAAACACTTTTTTTTTGAAAAGTTTTTATAGGATGAGCTATTCTGGAAATATTTTCTATGAATCTACGGTAATATCCCGTTAACCCCATAAATGATCTTATGTCATGTACATCCTTTGGTACAGGCCATTCCATTATTTCTTTGATTTTAGCTAGATCAACGACTATTCCCTTTTCCGAGATGACATGTCTTAAGTATTATACCTCCTTTTTATAGAAATCACATTTACTCAATTTCATATATAGTTGATGTTCCTTCAAATTTTGTGAAACCTTTCATAAATGTTCCTCATGTTCTGCTTCTTTCTTTGAATATACTAAAATATCATCAATAAATACTAGCACAAATTTATCCAAGAATTTACTTAGCACAATATTCATCATGATCATAAAAGTAGCAGGGGAATTTTTCAAACCAAATGACATTACCATGAATTCGTAATTCCCATATATTGTTCAAAAATAATTTTTATGGAAATCTTCATGCTTAACTTGTACTTGATGATATCTCGACCTAAGATCAATTTTTGAAAATATTTTTTCTCCACTGATCTGATAGAACAGATCATCTATTCTTGGTAAAGGATATTTGTTTTTAGCTGTCATCTTAATTAATTGTTGGTAATATATACACATTCTGAAAGTTCCATCTTTCTTTTTAACAAATAAAACGAGTGCTTCCCGAGGTGATACGCTAGGTCGAATATATCATTTGTCAAGTAATTCTTATAATTGCATCCTTAATTCCATCAATTCTGGGGTACTCATATGGTATGGAGCTCGTGATACTGGTGCTAAACCTGTCATTAGAGATATGATGAAATATAAATCTCGTTTAGGTGGTAATCCTGGTATTTCCTCGAGAAATACATTCTGAAATTCATTTAAAATAGGGAATTGTTCCAACATTGTTTTTGACTTTTTAGGCTCAATTTCTTTAATTTTGATGGCATAAAGTTGACACCCTTTCTTAATACACTTTTTAAATTGTACTGCTGAGATTTTCTGGTATATATAGGTCTATAAATCCCTTCACCATATGATATTTACCCTCATCCACAAAACCAAAACTTTTATGCAAGCAGACTATAATGGAATTATGAGATTCTAGCCAATCCATACCTGTCAAAATATCGTAGGAACTTAAAGGAAGTATATTTAGATTAACTGAGGTATCCATGTCATCAAACCTAATCTGCAGTCTTTAACTATCTTGGTAACCTTCCTTTTTACCCTTGTTTCCAACTGTAGCAACCATGCATTTTTTTTTCCTTAGCAAATTTAAACTTTTCAACTATTTTTGGTGCAATATAACTTAGAATACCTCCTAAATCAATAAGTATAGAAACATTTGTGTTCAAATTTTTTCCTCCTACTTCCAACAAGGTGGATTGATGATCCTCCTGTGGATCTTCCAAAGCAACATTAATTCTAGGTCCTGGCTAGATCATTGACAGTGGAAGCTTCCTGCAACATGCTTATGGGTGCCATATTTATGTTAGGATTGTATGGTCAATTCCTGTACAAGTGAGTTCCATTACATCCCCAACATTTTATTTCATTTGAGATGTTATTCCATCCCCCACTTGAAGTTCTGATACCCTTTACCCCATTGTTGTTAGTTGATCCTTATCTTTTGTAATTATTTTCAGTATGAATTCTTGTTCCTTTTCTAAAAGGAGAAGGTTTGAATCCATTCCTAAGTTAATCCATCTTTTCATTTTATTATTTTTCCAATTTCTACTCAATTTTGATCTTTGTTTGAACAAGTGGTAACACAACTTATCCTTTGTAATTTCTTCATCCATGGTTTTAGGCATATCAAACTCAATATTTTCCTTATATGCCAGAGGTAAACAAATGATAAACCTATAGACCCTAGATTTTTCATCCCCTAAGTAAGGTACATAACATTGTAAATTCACGAACTTGTTTACAAACTCTTCCATGGTTAACATTCCCAGTCACAAATCATTGAATTGTTTGACTTTCTTATCATAGTATCATTCTGACATATATATTTTTTTAAATATTTTTTTCAAAAATTTTCAACTTAACTCCTTATTTTGTAAGTTATTTACACTTTTAACATCCTGACACCACAAGGTGACTTTTCCACTTAGCTGAAAGATTGATAAGTGCGCCCTCAAATTATCATCATATATGTATACTTGAAAATATCATTTAATATTTAGTAACTAAGCTTCAACTGCTTCCTCAGAATCCCCAATAACTAAGCTTTAATATTTAGTAACTAAGCTTTAACTTTTTAAATTCTCCCCGCAACTCCACAAGTTTTTCCTTTTTCTTCTTAGATTTTGTGATTATCTTTCTTTAAGTCTTGTGTTATTACAAGAATGTTATCTATATTTTCTTCACTAATTCCACTTTGTACTGATCCTTTTCTTTTCTTTCCAGTACTGCAAGAATTTTCTCCATTGTTTTTTGGTGGATCTGTCAAACTTTTTAGGATTAGTTCATTTATGTTTTCTTGATCTGATTTGGCATTCATTAGTTTAATATTATATACCCTAAGGATTTCCAAATCTGCTTTCAAACTCCTCATCATTTCTAACATTTTCGATTGCATATTTGTGTTACGTTTTGCTCCAAGTTCTACATAGAGGATTGCATTCTCCAACGTTGGAATACCTTCAAGCACTACTTCTTCTCTAGAATTTGTCTGGGTTTTACCATTTCTAGGTCTGAGTGTAACAATATTTATCCTTTGTTACTTATAGTTATTTATATTCAATATATTCAGTCATATTATATCAATTGACTATGCAGTGTCGCATTAGGTAGAAGTATTGTAACCTTTATCTGATACCATTTTGTAACAATCTAAAATAAAAATAAAAATAAATAAAGAGTAAATTAAGATCAATTGTTTTTCTTTAAAGGGTAAACTTACCTATGGTTGATGAAAATTAACCCCCAGTTATTCAAGTTTCAAGGTTTATCAGCTTCATATGTTAAAGTTCAGGCGACTCTTCACCAAATATTAGGAAATATTTGAAAGGTTAAATAAGGACTTTCTTAGCATAGCAGCTAACAATTATCCTATCGTTGTCTTACCTCAAGCATTCTTCTTACCTCAAGTGTTCATCCTAATAGTGAGGACTAAGGCTTACCAACCTTAGTTGCAAAACCTAATAAATCAAAGGGATATTTTAATTAATTTGTATTGTTAAAGACTTCAAGTTCAACATGTGAATTACAACTGTCTTGCACTTCGTATCTGGATTTTGACTTTGGCTAGGGTTACATTCACCAGTTCATTGTAGGAACATTAGCTCTTGTAGCAGTAGAAATCTAGCAGTCCGCAAGGTGGACTAGCAGCTCTACAATAGTGATTTAACGCAAGGTTATTGGAAATATTGTTATTTTAGGATTGTCCTAAGTTACAGTTTACTGTTTGAGGATACCATTTACCTTCTGGTATCGACGCCATTTCCATGGACAGTGTTTACTGCAACAACTTTTAGCCTAGGTAAAGCATAAGTCGTAGCTTCCTTTTTGGGTAATGTTTTTGGGGTTTATAATTGATAAATGATATTGATTTCTTCCTTTTCGACTGCAGGTTTGGAAATAAGGAGAATTAGTCCTCTACCTAGTTCTTGGGTTAGCTTCATGATTGGTAAGTCCTTGTTTAAATTTTAGACTCCATCCTAGATCTATTGTTCTGAATAATGAAATCTTGGGTTAATATTATAACCATTTTAAGAAAAAGGAAAAGTTATGATGTTGTTGGCTCTATAGGATGTCGTCGTTAAGCTCTTGATAGCTAGGGTTTAATTCAACAACCATACGACTTAGTTTTTCAAATTTTTACAGTTCTTTTCTTATTTTTGGAAAACACTGTACTCTGTCGTTTCTAGCTTGTAATACAATCTTGGTTACCTAGAAAAACTGGTAATGCAATTTTAATGAACGTTACCCATGTGGATATTGTGGAATATCATAATGGTTAATAGTTTAAAGGTTGTCATGTTGTAATATATATCTCTAGTTAAAAATGTTAACTTTCTTTTGTTTAGGCTAATTCACTGATGTGTTTATTATACGATTACTTAGTTTAAACATCTTCCCATAATTTAGGTTTTTCTTAGTACTATTCTCAGTTTTAGGGTTTACTATTTAAAATAGTTCTTAATTTAGTGAGGAGTTTATTAATGCAATTACTAGTTTGAACATTTGCCCATAATTTAGGTTTTTCTCAATACTATTCTCAGTTCTAGGGTTTTATTTTCTTTAACTTTTATAAAGAGAAGTAAATATAAAAATAAAAAGGGTTTTCTTATATTCATTCTGTTTGATTCACCGAAAGCTCTACATTCATATTTTGTTGAGTGAAAATCAAATAAAATACATGCAAATGCATGAAAGATTCATAATAACAATAATATAAACCATTTAATATTTTTCCTTTCTATAGTTTGTAACTGCGTAACATGCTAGTATAGAAATATTTGCACATGGTAACTACCATAATAAATAAATTATTTTTTAAGAAACATATCTGCATAATCTGAGAATCGAAGTGTTAATAGCTATACACCACCCAACCACAGGAACTGCGAAGCATTCAAGCTTGTACTGTTCCACCCCCTTTCTTATATTCTTAGGTTTAAAACTTGTTTCATACATCTTAAAGTTTCCACCAGTAACTAGAGAGAGTCATTTAATCCAGAACCTAGAATTATCTTATTCTCACTGAAGGTTCCAGTACAGAGCCTAACATCTCAAAGATGTTCTCTGGAATTTCCGCGCTATCTCATGGATACATTGCATAGATCCTTCACCCTTGTGATCTCTGGTAGTTGTCTCTTTTTATTTCTCTTTTTCCTCTATAAACCATTTTCATGCCCTCTTCTCTTTACCTAGGAATTTTATAGAAAATAACTAACTCTCCTTAGCATTGGACACTTGTCTTCGTAAAGAATGTCGAGGATTTAAGAACTGTTTTAAACCCAAGTTTTTGTTAATTAACTATATAGCTGTTAAAACTCTCAATTTCAGAATTATATTAATATAAAAACTAACTCACTTGTTCCATTATACTTAAGTAAAATAAAACAAAAAAATGTAATCAGGGGGTATTACACCTTGGGTATTTATCGAGTTTGGTTCTCCTTCTGCGATGTAATTCATGAGCACCAAGAAATTGTCTTTATGTTTTTTGTGTATTCTACATATTGTACACCACAATTATTCTTGAACTTCTTTTCCTTTCTTGATGTTCTGGAGCTGCATTATAAGGTTTGTTAGCTGCGATGGAATATGTATCATTCCTATGCCGGTTTCTCCAATCAATGAGGGTTCAAGCTTAATTGATATTTCAAGAGGTTCTATCTGCAACACAAATTTTTGTTGCATCAATGGGATATGAATGTGCGACAACAAGGCAGAAATGACCCATTCATTATGATGTACATTTGACATTTGGAAGCTCACTTGTGCCATTAATGTCTTGAATCTCTGGTTAAAGTCCATACAGACTTTGTAGGTAGCTACTTGATTTCTTTGATCTCAATAAATTTACTGCGATTCATACTTTGGCTTCTTAAACTCATCTATCATTCCCACTCACATCTAGTCTAGTGTTTTCTGGGAAACTCCTACTAGCACTATAGAGAATTTCATGTACCAGTATAGCGCATGACCTCGCAGAGTCGTGATCATATGTGCTTTATTTATGTTTTCATATTGGATCTGTCGCACAATCCACATGGCTTCATAGAGAAACCAATGTTTCTCTAGGATTTCCAATCCATTTCCATTGAATATCGGTAACTAAATGTCAGTCCCAACCATTTTATTAACTGCTGGTACGTTCAGAACAAAATCTTAACTAGGCAAACTCCCTTGTACATTATTTATAATGTTAGTATGACTTGTATTTACAAATGCACTTAGAGATAAGTCTATAAATCTTACCTCTGGCGATGAGTGTGGTGTTGTAGGCGTGTTGTACCCATGTTTTGTATCTGTAGCTTCAGTCGACTCTTTTGATTCTTCGTCTCCCTCAAATATTGGTTGATACTCTTATTCTTTGTCGCAATACCCTTAGTCGATGTATGCCACAATATCATAGTCTGCTTCTTTGCTGGTCATGCTGCAACTCTATCTTCCTATCAGAGTCTTTCTTCTCTTTCCGAACCGGAATATTCTTCCACTTCTTAAATAACCAGACTCTAATTCAGTTCCACTTTCTCCAAGGAACATCTCAACTCATCTTGCATCATTTTTCATAGAGTTTTACTATGACATACCCACCTTTTTGTGCACAACTTCCAACTTGTTACATTTTTAGAATTCCTTTTTCACATACAAGCATTTTTATCCATGTCTTTAAAGACGACAAATATCTACCACATGGTCCTTGAAATTTTTTTCACTTCACATCACTATATGAGGTTGTTGTGTCAACAACAAACTCAGTAATGTATTCCTCCAAGATACTATCTATTTAAAAATCTACATCCCTCGACAAAGGGTTTCTTACTCTTTTTAGTCGCTCAATCAACTGAGGATTCCACTCCCTTGGTTCTCCTCCTTGGAAATTTTTTTGTTGGCTTTCCAACTTAGACATAAACTCATGTAACACAATGGGAAATTCAAAAAAGAAAACCTTATGGATATATGTATAGAGGAACTGTCCCAACCACTATGTTGGGTTCCACAAATATCATTTTCTTTCTTCTTGTGTGAATTATAACGCTTTGGAATCTGCATTAGCTTGGATCTTAGGTTTCGTTGGTTTCCACAACATATCCCTCACCAAAATGATTTGGGTCCAGACAAGTGAACCATTTGTTGGATTTTCTCGCTCCTCTTGGGATACTGACTTAGGTTCAATACCTTTTTATTAGGGTAACAAAGCCCAAGATATTAGCCGGATAGAGCAAATCCCAACCAGCAACACCTCTGATGCAGATGTAGTCTCACCCGAGATATCTTCCTATTGGGTAACTACTAGAACCAAGTTTCTCTAGTTGGGATAGGGATTTATGGTACCTCGTTTGTTTACCAAGGCACTCAACCAAACCCATGGGTGGATTACTTATGCTTATCATGAACAGTTAAACCATAACCCAACTACTCTTATGCAACTATTGTAACAACAAGCAAAGTGCAACACAAATGTATTCAACATTAGAGGAAATTTCAACTCAAAATGGGCCTCCTAAAAAAAATTAATAAAATAATAGTTAAAATAATAAAATAATATTTATTAATTTTGGAGGAAGAAAAGAAAAAAACTACTTTTTTGTTTGTATTTTCGACATATCTCCCCGTGTTTTTACTCAAATTTCGATCGGGAGAGATCGTTGGATGCATAATTAAATTCTGCATCCAATGAGCTCTCCCGATTGAAATTTGAGTAAAAACACGGGGAGATATGTCGAAAATACAAACAAAAAAAATAGTTTTTTTTATGATAGCTATCCCCAAATTTATATTAAAAATTTGTTTAATACCTATACGGTATTTCAAATTTAAATCAATTTCATTGGCTAACACATGATGACATGGAATTTGAGTTAAAGTTAAAAGGCCCATTTTGAGTTGAAATTTCCTCTAATGCTTATAACAATGTGATAGATACACATCTATTCATTGATGAGTAAATCTATTAGCATTCATTCAAGGCAACATTTATACAAGTAACTCAACACATTAAACATTCATGCAAATACACATAATCTAACGTGGAAACCCATCCAGGAAAAACCACAAAGGTGGTCTTCATCTGGCATGAGAAATATATGCACCTTTTGTTTGCACACTAAGTTCCATAACCCTATTCTAGATATTCTTCTTTATCATTATAGATTCTTTCTTCCTCTCATGCTCTCTGATATTCTATTATTCTCTCTTCCTACTCAACTCTATTAACGATCTGCACATAGGCTAGATCGACTCAACCTATATTACACTTATGCGTACTCAGCTACAATTTATTCAACACAAAAGCACTCAGAAAACTCTAACATACAACAATTACAGAGAAATTAACAGTCTAACCACTAAGAGCTAACAAGATTATAACAATAATCAGGATCTAACCTACATTTATCTTGGGTTCTTGCTTTTATAGACTCTTTTACAGACTTGTTACAAACTCTTTACCTATCACTTTCTCAGTTGGATTCATATACTTAGCTAACAGGATTTATTTCCTATTCTTGTGACACCTAATAGTAGGTGCTAACAGCCTGAATTATAACAATATATTCATATGTGTGGATTCCACTGGCTTTAGCCAAACTCATACCCATGATATTTATGGCCTGTCACTTTCTAGTCGTTAAGAATTACTGACATTTTCTAGCCGTTATGCCACTTGCATGCCTTCTGGTACTAGTATTCTGTCGCATGTTTCCTTGTCACATTCCTTTCTTCTATCGCAACTCCTTTTTCTATCATGCATCTTCCTTCTTGTCACTGCCTCTGTTGCAACTCCTTTATCTTCTTCTTTCCTTTCGCCGCCTCTGTCCCAACTCCTTTTTCTTATTCTTTAGCTTTTCTCCATACTTAGGAAGAATTCTAAGTGAATTCTGCTTTCCTTTCCCTATGCCCAATAGAATAAAAACAAAAACTCAAGTCCAAGTTTGGGGTGAAGTGTAATTTTCCTCAATAAGAATTCAGGCTCACTAACTTTGTGTAATAGATTTTAAAACAAACTTTAATAAAACTAGGTGACCAATGGGAAGATTAAAAAACTGAGGAGGGAGTAACTAGGTTTTAAATGTGAGATCAACAACAAAATGAAGTATACTTATTCTTCAAGTTCATAAGAACCTGGATGTTAGGCTCATTTAGTTTTCGAACATTATCCAGGATGAAATATACTACCAGGATTTTGGGAGTCCTAACCGATGCAAAAAAAAACTTTACTATCAGTTTCCAAGTAACTAGTTGCTAAGAGAGTATTAGGAATATTCTATAACTCTATCATGAAAGTATATATAATTATTTCCAGGTTTATACATATCATAAGAAACCAAAAAATATTCTAAAGCTCGCAATGGAAAACTAGCTCTTAGGACATCACACTACCTTCATCTTCAGGCTTTCCCAAATAGGTGAAGGAGGATACTAATTATTTGTTTCATAAATTTGAGACTTATATAAACATGTTAACAACACATAATAACAAGAATGATTGGATTTGGAGACCCAGAGGTCGAATTATGCATATTATGGTAACACTAGTCAATTCTAGGTGAAAATCTATACTAGGTTGGGTAAAACCATGTAAAACTTAGTCATAAAGATTCATATTGATATAAAAATAAAACCATGTAAAACTCAGTCATAAAGATTTAGATTGATATAAAAATAGAATATCAAGTATTCATCAAATAAAATCCATTTATGTTGAAATAAATTTTAGAAATAGTTGTTGGGTCATGGATTTGCCCATATTTTTATCACCAATCGACATATATTTCATCCCTCTTCTTCATATTATTATCCATTTATCATTACATTTTCCATCCATTTGTTGTAACTTCCCGTAAAATACTATATTACTTCCATTTATGCTTTAGTGGTTAATAATGATTATTTTCCTTTATTTTTAACGAATTGAAGAATATTATGCATAATTTTACAGGTGATGGTTTCTAGAGTGATTTTTCATATTAACAGCAACAACACTCATGGTTCAAGCCTCCGGATCATGATCAAATGGCCTTAACAAAAAATGCATGCCAAATAAGAACACCTTGATTTGTGTCTCAATTTTTGGGCATATAGAAAAATTATTAAAAATTAGGGACATAGGTTTTGTGCATAACGGCCTCAATTACCTGACTCATGAGGAAACTGCCAAACAAAGCTATGGTTTAAGATATACAGCTGGTTCTCTAAATGTGTAATTCTTAGATTTATTGTTGCAGTCGGTTTTCCAAATTAACAAATTTATTGAACATATCAAGTTGGGGATTTGGTTTCTCATTCTCCTGAGAGAATTTTATGTATACATATGTAATCAATCTCATGAGAAAGGGGGGAAGAGAGAAAACATTGTTATGTTGTAGGATTTGATCTAGGATTTGTTGTAATGATTTCATTCTCATAATACATGCTGGAAATTTCTTAATTATGGAGTTGTAGACTTTCATTTTGGATATCCATCTCTACTCAGTGGAGGAAGGGCCCTCTTCCCTGAGCAAATGCTGGTAGTGTTGATTGTAACTATTTATTATGTAGATTTTATTATTATCCAGTTCATGCTTTCATTCATTCGATTTATCATAGTTCTATGCTTTCATTCATTAGATTTGTCATAGTTGTTTTTTTGTTAATTCGTTTGATAGATCATTGGCCAACATAGCATTTATTTTATATTCATGCAATTAGATCTTGCTTCATAAAGAGTTGATTTTGTTTTAAGCTATATTTACAGTGTGATTTTATGAATAGGTTTGAGGTTTGATTTATTTTCAAAAAGGTGTGATCTAGTTTACAAAGAGTTTCAATTTCATACCAATAGATCAACAGTGTCAAGTATAAATTGTGCTTGCATAGATATTGCACGATAGATTTGAAATAAAAGACTTCCTCTGGTTGACAATTTATGTTACTAGAGTTTCAACTGTTTATTTAATTAGACAATTAATCCGACCAAAATTTTGGCACCATTGCTAGGGACGTTATCAATGGTGCAAAAGTACATCTGACATTGTTTTGTAGATGCATTGTTAAAGTAGGGCATGTAGTTTGCATGATTACTTTTTAGTTTATTGAATTTTATTTGAGTGTGGATTTTCTTTCTTTGCATTTAGTTTTCTTTCATTTTCAAATTAAATGCAAAGAAATAAAGCATCCCCCCACATGTTTTCCCATCAGAGATTCATAGATTTAGTTATATTATTGTTCTAATGATTACTTTTGATCATTAGAACAATAACCTCATCCTTTACAAAGTACTTCAAATTGAAATAAAAATACATCAGAGTCTTCATTTTCCAAACCGTGAAAATTTGGTAGAACATGTGGGGGAATGCTTTTCGTTGGTGCCACTCTTCTTGAATCTCTGATGGGAAATTTGAAGGTAACAACTTCTCCATATTTCTTACCTTCCATCTCTTCATAGATTCTTCATGTGTTGTTCTAAGTCTCCTCCTTTGAATGTTCCTATCAACTTGTTAGTATAATGGGTGGTTCTTACAACACCACTTAGGGGAATGATAAGATTTATGCTCCAAAAATTGAAAATGAAATAAAACTAAATGAAAAGAAAGAAAATACACAATCAAATAAAATTCAATAAAATGAAAAGTAATCATGCAACCTACATGCCCTACTTTAAAAATGCATCTACAAAACATTGTCAGATGTACGTTTGCACCATTGCTAATGTCCCTGACAATGATGCCAAAATGTTGGTCAGATTAATTGTCTAATTAAATAAACAACTGAAACTACCATAACATAAATTGTCAACCTGAAGAATTATTTTATTTAAAATCTATCGTGCAGAGCTAGATCAGGGAAGACGGCCCTTCCTCCAATGAGCAGAGCTAGATCTCCACAATGAAATTCTACAACTCTAGAATTAAGAAACTGCCAGCATGTATTATTAGAATGAAATCATTACAACAGAGTCTGGATCAAATCCTACAGCATAACATTGCTTTCTCTCTTCCCTCCCTTTCTCATGAGATTGATTACATATTTATACATAAAATTCTATCAAGAGAATGAGAAACTAAATCCCCAACTTGATCTGTTTCAATAAATTTGCTAATTTGGAAAACCGACCGGAATAGTAAATCTGAGAATTACATGTTTAGAGAAATAGCCGTATATCTTAAACCGTATCTTTGTTTGGCGATTTCCTCACGATTCAGGTAATTGAGGTCATTATGCAAAAAACCCATGACCCTATTTTCTTATTAGTTTTTCCATCTTCCTTCAAATCAAGACGTGAATCAAGGTGTTCTTATGTGGCATGTGTTTTTGGTTAAGGCAAGTCTTGAACCATGAGTGTTGCTGCTGTTAATATGAAAAATAAATCCATAAACCATCATCAATAAAATTATGCATAATAGTATTCAATTCATTAAAATAAAGGAAAATAATCATGATTAATCACTAAAGCATCAATGGAAGTAATATGGTATTTTACGGGCAGTTACAACAAATGGATGGAAAATGGAATGATAAATGGATAATAATATGAAGAAGAGGGATGAAATATATGTCAATCAGTGATAAAAATATGGATATATCCGTGACCCAACAATAGTCTATATAGAATTTTTTAATGAGATGCAACAATACAATACATTTTAGTAGCTATAATCAATGAGAGACTTGGAGATTCGAACTCTCAGATGTATTCAAGTACTGGAAACTTAAGGATTTGATAGATACACCTAAAGTACTATCATTAATGTCTGAAGGATTCTATCTGATCTCGAGATGAATCTTAGATGGGTACTCCTTATTCTCTGTGTGATCTGCATTGATTGAAAGAAGAGAAGAGAGGGGAAGAGAATGGACACATAGGGCACATCACCCAAGGATACTGAGGCTCATCACTCAATTACAAATATTAGCTTCACATAACATAAAAAAAATAACAATAAAAAATGAGAAATGTATTTGGAAGCATCCTTAAATTAAACCTTGAGTGACTTGTTGAGCAAGTCATTCACCTATTGAGCAAGTTAACCACTTTCAAACCCTAACTCTAATCCATGGATACACTCTCCTTGAGGAAAATATCAAGTATGAAGCTTAGGTAACATTTCCCTAATTGAATCACTCAACCCAAAGTGGAAATTCGCTCTCCTTGAGCAAAATTTTCCTTAATTATGAATGATGATGTTTCCTTTCCTTCATCCTTTCACCAAACTGGAAACTGTGACCTTCCTTGGCCAAAGTTTCTTGCTTTTACATTGACTATTCTTCCTGCACTTCTGCTTTTGAAACTACATGTGTTTCCTTTCTTTTGTCAGTCTCCATAATGCTTTAGTTAGTTTTCTTGATAGTTCCTATTTGTCATCCAAAGCAAGTTGACTTTCCTAATGCACCCTCCTGACATGGAAAATCATTCCCACATGTATTATTTGCATATTAATTAAATATTTACACATAAATAATCCATAATTAGAAATAAACTTAGTACATGCCTCCTTAGTATGAAATAACCAAAATTCCATACGTAATTTAATTAATTCAATTTTTTAACCCCTAGGTGCTTGACATGGTCAACATTTAATGCCCTTCTCGGAAGGGACATTACAGTCCTCCCTTCCCAACTCTGATTTTCCTCAATCAGAAGCAATTCAGGGTGCTGCAAAATTTGTTCACCCTATTGCCACCTTTCACACACTTGGGGGTTAAGCGCAACATAAATATTTAAGATGCTAGGTGTGCCCTTGGGGGAAAGTCTCCATTCAAGTACTGTCACTTGATATTGACTCCTCTATTTAGGAAAAAATCCTAATGAAGCCAAGGGGGTGGTCCCTAAGAAATACTTTAACTAAGGCTCTTGTGTTTTAGTCGTTAATGATGGAAGTAATTTTTTTAGGATTTTTTTAAGTAAAATACTTAGGCAGGATTGTTGCAAATATAAATTAATATTTCACCAACATATAAATAAACACGTAAAGATTAGAAACAATTAAAATATGATGATAAATTATAGTAAAATCTTGCAAAATTAGATCATTGCGAATGGAGTCAAAATAGTGAAATGATGCTACTGAAAAATAAATATTTTGCAATGTGTCTTGGTCAGTTTTAATTATTGAAAGATGAGTTGAGTTACAGGAAGGAGATTCTAGATATACTATAAAGTATTGAGAATATGTCTGAAATGTGACGAAGGTGGTTCCTCACTCAAAAATGTGGGTTGAATCGGAGTCTTTGATAGGTGTCCAACACTACACCAATAAGGATGTAGCCTGACGGTATCTCGAGGTCACTATTCAGTGGTTCTCGCTTCCCTTGAAGAATTTTCCCATGATTGTCAAATGTCACTACGCCGAATTTTTTGTAATTTTCTTGGGAGTTACTTTTATTGATGTATTGTTAAATTAACGTGTAGAAATTAGAAAATGTCGCAGATAGCATTTGATTTCCCAACGACCAAGAAACACTCCCATAGGGAAAGAGCATAGACGAGGTTTACAACAAAATGCTTATTCCAATTAAAGAAAGCAAAGAGTTTGTAAAATCAAGTAAACTAATGACAAACTGAAACCGTAAACCATGTGTCACTTTCTGATCATCCACCAATATTTGAAAAAACATTTGGTTGGTGGCAAGAGCATACTTCATGGAAACATGTTGGGTATGAAATTATTACTTTATTCTAAGATGAAATCAAAACAAATCAATCAACATATTCATCCTTTCTAGAAGGTGTATTGTGTGCATGTGTTGTTTAGTAAAAATCAAAACAAAAAGGACACTGTGAATCCCCAAGGGGGGATGGAGTGTGGGTGTTGTTTATCCCACTTTCTTTATTTATTATTGAAGTTTAAAATGTGATGAAAAGATAACATAAAATTCACTTTGATCCTTGAAAAAGGATCGAAAGACTTACAATATTGAAGGGAGAGAAAGGGAGTGTTGCCAGGCAGTTTTGGGGAAAGTTAGTTGCGTAGCATCATGGATTTTGTGCAAGGTCAAAGATATCGTGCATGGTGGAAAATGGCGTGCGAGTCAGAATTATAATATTTTATGTATTTTTGGTCATATTTTGTAGTTTTGGACCGCATTATGTGGATTGTGGTCATTATTTTGTAGTTTCGGTTAAGAAGTAGTTAAGAAGTTGGTTAAGTGGACCATAATTGTAAAGGCACAAGCCTATAAGTAGATGTAGAGTTGCAAGTGTTAAGTATTCCTTCTTCTTACTTCTTAGTTCTTCATAGACATTGCTTGTATTGGTTTCTAGTGCACACTTATGAGTTTTATCTGTGTATGTGAGCTGAAGAACTGTTTTGGAGAATATGTGTTTTGTTGCGAAGGCTAATATGAAATGACAGAGGTTGAGCATAATCATTGTTTCTTTTCCTGTTTTCTTGTTTTACTATTTTCTGCGATCCAAATATGAATGCACCATGTATCTATGATATGGATCTGTGAATGATGCAATGTTTCTTTGCTTTAAATGATGTTATATTGTTAGATCTGTTCATACATCGATATTTTGTTGTGCTTCAATTATATTATTGCGACCTGTTGAATGATGATTCGATTTTGTTAGTGCATAAAATGAAATGATTAGATATGTTGAATATTGTTGTGCTAAGTTAATAAGTATACACATGGTCCTCCTTCATATTGTGGAAACTTGGTTTCGTGAGCTCTCCCTCGAACATCTTGGGTGAGACTTCATCTACTCTGCAGGTGTTGTCAGACAGGGTGAAACCTTTCTGGGCCAGTGCTTAGGGAGATTGCGGTGGTTTGGGTGTCGACAGAGAGCAAAACCCTGTCAACTAGTTTTTTGTCAACATGGAGTGAAGAAAGGGGATGAAGGAAGGACTTTTTGGTGTCTCGGGTGACCCAAAACTTTATTTTTGAGCAGTATGTCTATACCCTTTTCTTAAAACCTGATAAAAATCAATGAGTAAAATATGTTAGAATGTCACAAATAAGTCAAAACAAAATACATAACTTACACTACTCAAAATGCTTGAAAATTGTGAATTTTTTTATTGAAAAGGGCACTTTGAGAGACTAATTTAGATCTAGTTCAAGACGGAACTTTTAAAAGGAACCTAGATATGATATATATGCATAATTAAAATCAGATTTCAAATATCACATTGATGTATCTAATTTTTATTAAGCATAGAGAAACAATACCCAAGAAAAATATTAAATTTTTAAAGAAGGAGAGAGAAATCCTCAATCCCGTGCTTGAATGGAATGAAGGAAAGAAGGACGTGCAAGAAAAAGATGTTAAACATAGAAAAATTGATGTTGTAGAAAATAAGTGGATGCAACTAATCTGCAAAAATCCCTTCTACCTAATAAGATCCTCCAAAATGTATGCAATTCTTCATACAAACAAGGTTAATCCAGTCAATCTCATCAACAAAAAGCAAGAGAACATAAGTATAACCGAATACAATATTTTTATCTTAAAATATTATGATAATTAAATTCAAATAAATAAATTAACAACTGTAAATAATTATTCAAAATAAATTGGATCTAGTCAACATTATTTGACAAAAAGAAAGCACGAGATTCAACCGATTTCACCTCAAAATTAACCAAGTTACAAGATTACAATGCAACGCCACATATTATCCTCCAAATCATTCAATTTCATTAAGAAAATATGAAACAACAATAATACAATGAGCATAGTTTCAATGCATGCATCTGAATGAGGAGCAAGACCTTGCTTTTATAGAAAAAACAACTCAAACCCCAAGGGGGCGTAATTCCCAATGAGGAGGTTGTTTTGGGGGTTGAGGAAATGGTGGGAGGAGATTTTAATTCATGGGAGGGGAGGATGAAAACTCTCATGAGGTATCCCACTTGGTTTGGAAATCCTACACCTCCTCTAACCACTTCATCCATGTGGCAAGTTTCACCCTCCATGAGGAGAATGTGCCCCCTTTTTATGAAGGTGAGTTGGAGAATCTCTCTTGAATATTGAAGATGCTAATATATGCTCATAAATTCCCCAGGAAATATTTCCAACCACCTTGAAATCTCAGAGACATGTACCATACAAGCTACCTTTGATTTCAGAATTGGATTTTCTCCAAATTTCCATTTATTTGACCCTCCGAGTCATTTTGGAGAGAAAATCAAAATTGATAATTGAAAATTACTAATTTAACTCTCAAAAGTGGGTTTAGATATTAAGTGGGGGATATGGGTACAAAAACGAGCATCCCCATGACCAAATTGGATCCCTAGGCCCAATTTTATGACCTTTTGAACTTTTACAATTAAAATACACCTTGTTGATGATTTTATTTAAAATCTAAAAATTAAAAAATCCTATGAAAGACTTATCGCATGTCCACAAAAATTTAGGACCATGACTAGAATGTTATAATACATAGACCCTAGTCTTTAATAACCCTCCTAAGGAATAATCACCAATTTCACCATCTCCACTTTGGATGATTTTGAGTGAAAAACTTGTAAATTATATGTTAGTTACAAAAGCGTCATATAATTGACAAGGGAAAAACACTCAAGGATGATGACCTTGATGAGAAAGTTATAATAAGGCTAATCCTTTTACATAAGAAACCATAATGTTATGTCATTTATTACAATTCACCCGATGGGGTCTGAACATGCGAAGAAGAAACCACAACTAGCCTTGATGAAACCATGGAACTTCTGAGCACTCTGTAAGAACAATTAATTTCTTTTGATCCTTGGTGAGTCACTTTAAAAATCCTCTTAGTGCAACTTAGTGGATAAGATCTGGCTCCAACTATGGTACATGCACTCGACTGATCTTGAATCAAAGAGAATAGGTGAGGACCCTATCATGTCTAGTTCTTGCAAGAAATTAATGTGCATTAGTCCCATATATGTAAATTAATGCCAAAATTAAATACAAGTTGAAGCATAATATCCAACAATAATATACAAAAACTATTGTACATAAAACTATGATACATAAAACTATGATATAAAAACTATGGTACATAAATAATATACAAGAATAAGATATGATACAAAAGGAAAAGGGTTTAGAAAAGTCATGATAATTCCCCCTTGGTCATTAGATAGGATCATTGAATAATAATTTCAAATGTTTCCCATTCACTGGTAAGAGGAACGTTTCTCCTTCCATAGTGTTGAGAAGGAATGAATTGGTGCCAGCCACATCGTAGATGATGAATGGCCCCATCTAGAGACTATCAAACTTCCCATGTTTTCCTGTGTTTTCCCTTCATTTGTCCGATAATAAAACTGTATCTCCAATTTGAAAGTCCCCTGGTTTTGCAGACTTGTCAAATATTCTTTTAACCTTCTCTTCGTTTCTGATACTCCTGAAATGAGCATTCCTTCGGCTTTCATCTAATTCAATTAACTGATTTATTCTATTGAGCATGGCATCTTATTATAAACCATATTCCTGAAGCATATGATACAATGGAAATTGAATATATATAGGAAAGGAAGTAGTTCAACCATATACCAACTGAAAATGAGTCTTCCCTGTTGCACTTTTCTTAGTTATTATGTGAGCCCAAAGTTCATATTTTATTTTACGATCCCAAGAATTTTTGTTATTTCCAATTGTTTTCTTAAGGATGGTCATTAAGTTTTTATCGCTTGATTTTGAAACACCATTGCCTTGGAGATAGTAGTTGTATGAATGGGATAGGACAATTCCATATTTGAAGAAAAATGATGTGAGATATGTTGAAATGAAATCTTTGGAATTGTCGGTTGTTATTTTGGATGGAAACCCAAATATTGTGATAATCGTGTCCTTAAGGAATTCCATAATAAATTTATCAATATCGTTTTTGGCAGGTATTGTTTCTACCCACTTGGTGAAATAGTTGATTGCTGTTAGGATCCAAGGAAACCCATTGCCTTAATTGTCTTTGAATTTCCCAATGAAATCAATCCCTCACTATTGGAAAGGGGATAAAAACACAACTAGTTGCAAAGGCAAGGTGGGGAAACTTTGCTTGATGGAACTTTGATTGTCGCACCAAAGTGGAGTAGGCTACTGCTGCTCGAATCCAAACTCTGAAAGGATTTGTCGAAGCCATAAAATTCCTGATTGGCATTAACTGTGGCTCGATATTCTGCTTTTCCTGAAGAAAGAGCAAGAGCTTGTTGTTTCTTACAAGCCCAAGTGACAGGTCTAGATCCCAGACTGAAAACATAACCTGTAGTAGACTTTCGATCATCAGGATCGCCGGCCCAATCTGAATCAGTGAAACCAACCAACAAAGGTTTCCCCCCTGTATTGTAATGAATGAAAAACTGAATTGTACCTCAAATATATCAAAGTATTCTTTTTGCTGCTTTCCAGTGACTTTCATGAAGAGTTAGCATATAACGGGAAACACAACCAATGGCAAAGGAAAGGTCAGGACGGGAATGAGTCAAGTATAAAAGACTACCAACAAGTTGACGATACAAGGTGGCATCTATTTCAGGGGAAGTACAAGTGGTAGAAAGTTTGGCTCCAGACTGGAAGGGAGAAGGGGCTAGTTTACAATCTTCCATGTGGAAGCGACGAAGAAGGTCACAAGCATACTTAGACTGGGAAAGAAATATTCCTTCTTTGGTTTGCAAGACTTGGAGACCAAGAAAATAATGCAAATGTCCTAAGTCTAACATTTCAAAATTTTGCTTAAGACTGGATTTCACATGGGTTATAAGTTTAGGGTCACTACCAGTAAGGATAAGATCATCAACATAAAGAACAAGTATGATGAGATGGTTTCCTACTTTATTGGTATAGACATTGGGGTTAGAACGGCATCTAGAAAAACTAGTGTCAAGGAGAAAGCTATCCATTTTGGCATACCAAGCTTTAGGAGCTTGCTTAAGGCCATATAAGGATTTCTTAAGGAGACAAATAAGGCTAGAGTTATTCTGAACATATCCAGGAGGTTGTTCCATGTAAATTTCCTCCTGTAACTCACCATGTAAGAAGGCATACTTGAAATCCATTTGATGGAATTCCCAGTTATGTAAGACTGCAAGGGAAAGAACAAGGCAGATGGAGTTCATTTTTGCTACAAGGGCAAAGGTTTCATTGTAGTCAATCCCTTCAACTTGGGAAAAAATTTTGGCAACTAACCTTGCCTTAAGTCTTTCAACACTTCCATCTTATGCATACTTAGTTCTGTAGACCCATTTACATCTGACAGGTTTTCTTCCTTTTGGAAGAGGAACAAGATCCCAAGTATCGTTCGCCATTAAGGAACGATATTCTTCATCCATAGCTGCATCCCAATCTGGATTTCTTGAAGCTTCTGCAAAAGTTTTTGGATCAAGATTCTTGGAAACTTGATCCAAAAGAGAAGAGGCTCGCTGAAACTGAGAACGTGTTCGACGTTGATCTCTAGGATCACCGACAAGATCACCAGCTGCTTCACATGTTGAACGGACCCATCGAGGAAGTATTGGTGTTGGTGCAATTGGAGGAACGTGAGTAGGCAGAGGTGGATTTTCATCCTCACTATCATCATCAGAAACTGGAGTTGGAAACCTGTCAAGGAAGTTGGAAGAAGAAGAAGAAGGCACAATCACCAAATCAGGCTCGCAAGCCAAAGATGGCACACCCGCCAAGTTAGGCTCACAGGACAAGAGATTTTCATCAAATTTAACATCTCTTCTAATGATTATATCATGTGAATGGGGCTGAATAAGTCTATAACCTTTTACATCTTCAAAATATCCAACAAATATGCACTTTTCACTTTTAGGCTGCAATGCTTTCCATTTTTCATCCGAAATGTGAGCCCATGCTTCACAACCAAACACACGAAAGTGACTTACATCTGGTTTAATTTTACTCCATGCTTCTTTTGGTGTTATACCTTGTAAAAATTTAGTGGCTGTGCGATTAACTATGTAATTTGCACAATATATGGCCTTAGCCCAATATTGAAGACTGAGTCCCTTAGATTGGATCATACAGTTAGCCATTTCTTTTAAAGTGCGGTTCTTCCATTCGGCTACACCATTTTGTTGTGGTGTATATGGAACAGTGTGTTGTTGTTGGATTCCTTGTTCAATGCAAAAAGTAGTGAAATTTTTGTTAACATATTCTCCTCCATTTTCAGATCTTAACTTAATAATTTGATGACCAGATTGTTTTTCAACAAGGGCCTTGTAGGCCAAGAACATGTTAAATACTTCGCTCTTAAGTTTTAGGAAGTAAACCCAAGTGCGTCTAGAGTAGTCATCAATGAAAGTTAATAAATATTTGAAACCAGAAAAGGAAGCAGATGGAAGAGGGCCACATAAGTCACTATGCACAAGTTCCAATGGAACTGAGGTGTGCCAAGAGGCACGTTTGTCGAAATTGTCCCAATGATGTTTTCCGAGTACACACCCAGAACAAACACCATCCTTGAAAGATACCAATGAAAGACCAGTCACCATATTGTCTTTACATAGTTGTTGCAATGAGCGATAATTTAAGTGACCAAATCGCTCATGCCAAAGTTTGCTCAAGTTATCACTATGAGCAACAAAAACTGAAGGAAAAAGTGATGACCCAAAATTGTTAAATTTGTACAAACTAGTAATATCATCAACAGTTCCAGTAGCAAGGACATTTTGAGGATTTTTAAAATCCTTGATTACAACTTGGTGAGGTGTAAACGTCATAGTTTTACCTTCACCTGAATGAGAAATTTGATAGACTGATAACAAATTGCAGAAAATTTTTGGAACACATAGTACATCACTGAAATGACCATTTTCTATTGGAACTGTTCCAGATCCTACAACACTTAGAGATTTATCATCACCAACAAATATTTGTTTGGTGTTACATTCATGCATAGTATAAAATATGTCTTTATTCTTAGCCATATGATAAGATGCTCCAGAATCAATGAGCCATTCAATTGAAGTAGAAGAAGAAGATGTAGTATAAGAGTAACCAAAATCACAAAGTGCATGTCCATGAGAGTTAGATTCTGAAGATGAATCTAGACTGATGTGGTGCTTCTTCATTGCTGCTTCCAAGGCCGCCATCTTCTTAAAACACTTAGATTCATCATGATTATCTTTCCCACAAAAATTGCAATGGCACTCAGTCTTCTTTATTTTATGCTTGGATCCTTTGTCATTTTTTAAAGAAGGAGCTGACTGAGAGGGTTTGGGACCCTTGTTGTTTGGCTTATTATTGCAAAAATTGTGTTTCTTGGGAGGCTTGGACTTTTCTTTCTGTTGGGACAATAAGACTTTCCCAGATGTATCTGCATTGTTAATTATTCCAAGATGAATGAGCTTATCTTGCTCTCTAATTAAGGAATCACAAAAGGATTCAAGACTAGGCTCTTGATAGCTAGCTGCAGTCAAGGATTCTTTCATGGAGTATAATGTAGATACAAAAACAGAATATGCAAGTCCAAGTTTGGAAAGAATATGATAAATACATTGTTTGTCTTCTTTCTTAATCTTGCATTCTGCACATAAGAGTTTAATAGTTTTATACTTAGATAAATATTCTTGAATGCATGAAAAATCATTTGGATTCAAGGAAATCAACTCATTCTTGAGTTGATGACCCCAAATTTCATTGTGTTTACCAAACACAGATTCCAACTTTTCCCAAGATTTATCAGGTTCATCAATTTCAGATATGTGGAATCGCAAATCAATAGAGATTGACATCCCAATCAATCCACGAGCTTCATCACATCTATTTTTCCATTTAATTTTCTTATCATCATCAGTGGGTTCTGTTTCTTTCCCTGAGGTTATCATGAAAAGTCCCATACTTCGTAGAACATATTCTATACGATATTTCCATGAGAAATAGTTATAACTTGTAAGTATAATATCACAAGGGGCAGCCATACTATAAACTAATGGCTAAAAGAACAGAAACTAACTACCTGGATGCAAAGAGCTCGAAAAAATATATGCGGTTTTAAAAAAAACTGCACTGAAAACTGATTCTGAATGATGAAGTTATGCTTGATCAAAGAAAATGTTGAAGATGTCCCCAATAGTGACATGACAGATATTAACATGACCAACTAAAAAAAGAAGCCCCCTCTTCCCAAGATCAACCTTTGATAATCACTTTTACAATAAAGTTACTTTGAAGTGAATCACTTTTGTAGAATAAGTGATGTTCACTTTTACAATAATGTGACTTTTAAATAGTGCGGCAATAAATTAAAGACTTAAGTGACTCACTTTTTATTTTATTTTATTTATGTGAGATACACTTTTACAATAAAGTAACTTGAGAATAGAAATTGCATGCATTAAAAAGTAGCTTGATAATACTTGAACTCAAAACTTATCAAGGATTAAAGCAACTTTGGACCAAGTGAGCTAAGTTTAAAAGGTACGTAAAAGTATGGAAAGAGGAAGGGGATTTTTTTTTTCCTCTCGTTCTCCATGCTTGCTTTCTTTTCCTTCAGATTTGCCGAAATGGGTGTTTCTGGAACAAATGGAAATGGTTTTCGGTGAAACAAAAACTATTTCCCAATGGAAACGGTGCTCCAGATGCAATGGAACAGCTCTCATAGGAAAAAAATGCACAGAAAATATAGAACCAGAAACCCTTTCAAATTTTCAGCAACACCGGTTCTAGATCTTGATCAAAACTGAAAGCGGCTCTTCATAAAAGCTCTGATACCATGTTTCGGTACACAGGGTACTCCGAAAATACTGAACACCTTGAGCAACCGCTTCACACAAATAGATCATAGATCAACACACTGATGTTTGTCATGTGGTTAAAACCCTCGAGAGGGAAACAGTCCATGGCCCCAGCCAAATAACTACTTGGAGAAATTTATTATGCAAAATAAAGAAAGTTACATGAGCTTCTCATAATCAATCAACTAGACAAGTACCCTCTATGCTCTTTAAATAGAGATCATGGACCAATCGGGTGTTAAGCCACAGATCAATGGTAGGTATGATCTAAGAGAAGTTGAACCGTTGGATCACTCTATGTCTACAACATATCGTGACCATCGGATTAGAATATTTACAAATGCATACTAAAGAAACACACTTTTACCTAACAGATATATTACACAAGTTGATCTTAACTAACTCCTAAGTGTCTAAATATCCTAACAAACTTAACATCTTGGATAGAAATTTACCTTTGATTAATTTTGTAGGCCTAATATTTGGACCACAATCTTGAATTTTAGAGTCCCATTTACCCCTTATGCCCAAACATTCTCATTGAGACAATATATCTTTTATTGTTGCATAAGGTACATAACCAATTATTTTTCAGTAGCCAATGTATGTTCTGAAATGTTTTAATGATTTTATCAAGGCATAAGCTTGATTTTCCATAGTTGTATATTTCAATTCTAAATCCTGTAAATATCGACTCATGAAAGTGGTGGGTTGCTCATATCCTTCATTGTTTTTATGGAGAAAGACCCTTGCGATAGTACTTTTAGAAGCAAAGGATAAAATCAAGAAATCTTTAGAATAATAAAGACTAACCAAAACTGGTGATCTAGTAATTACATCCTTGATACACCTGAAAGCTTCTCAACCCTCATCAGTCCATTCAAACTTAACATCTTTCTTTAATAACTTCTGGGTTGGCTTCATTAATTATTCTAATTTAGGGATGAAGCTTCCTATAAAGTTGATGTGTTAATTAAAGGATTGGAGAGATTTTACATTTTTAGGAAAAGGTATCTTTTTAATTTCCTCAATCCTTTCATGGTACACCTTTACTCTATATTTGGAAATAATATGCCCCAACAATTTCCCTTCTTTAATACCTAGGACAAACTTTGTTGGATTCAAAGAGATACCATATTTCCTACATCTCTCGAATATTTTCTTGAGACGACTTACATGACTTTTTATTTGTTTTGAAAAAACTTTTGATGCATTCTGATAAATTTCTATGATCTTCCCAATTAGTTCCTTAAATGCATAATCCATGGCCCTTTGGAAAGTGGCCCCTTCATTCAACAAACCAAAAGGTATCCTTAAATATTCAAAGGTACCCCATGGGGTTTTGAAATTAGTCTTATGTTTCTACTCCTTTTGGATCACCGCCATATTATAACCTAAAAATCCATCTAGCATAGATATCATTTCAAAACCTGTCACTTTTTAAAAAAGCATTTCCATATTCAACACCGAATAATTGTCCTTTTGATAAGAAATGTTTAGATTCCAGAAATATATACATATTCTTACGCTCCCATTATTTTTTCTCACAAACACCAAGTTGGATCACCAAGATGAATGTTTTTTTGTGTGAGAATTGATTCACAGTTGGATCTAGAAGCCAAGAAACTCTCACAATTCACTCTAGTTTACATAACAAGCACAAATTAGATGAAAAGACTGAAATTGCATTCACACATGAAGTCAATAGAGGAGATTATCAACATTGTATAAAATGTAAATGAACAAATATCTATTACATTTGGGAAAAATCATGAGGCTTAGGAAGCCATTTTGGGAGTGCACATGTGTCATAACTAGATTTGACCTCCACCCCCCCTAGGTTGACCGATTAGCTCTTGAATCACCCCAAACGGTCATGAAACTTGGTGTGCAATATTGGAGAATAAATGGGTCTATTATAGGTGTGGGTGAGAAAAAAGAGGTGTGGGAGTGTTCAAGGTGAACAATAAATGCACAAGAAGGGCCACAATGGTCTAAAAACATCACTAGCGCCCCTAGTCAAACCAAAATCCACAAAAGAGTAAGGGGAGCACTCCAAGAGAAAAAGGGTCATTAATGAGGGCACACATGTTCTATTTTGATCAAGATAGAGCTCTGGTGTGTGTGTGAATGGGCCAAAATAACTAGTTAACTTGTTAGACCACTTTCCCTAAGTGTAAACCATAAATATCAATGCATAAAAGAAAATGAAATAGTATAAGGTATAAAATAAGGTACTAAGGAAGTATTACTACTCTAATGCCCTCCCTTAAGCTTGAATTAGTACAAATTAACCAAAAATATCATGGATTCCTTGGCAACAAAGGCTCAAGTTGCCTCATACAATCGAAACTTTTATTTGTCCATAAAAACAAGGAAAAGAGGAAAACCGCATGGGAACAAAACCTCTCCTAAAAAATGGACATGGATTAAAAAATATGATTGTGAATGGAAGACATCACCACGTATTACTCACTCCAAGTAGTGATATCAAGTAATTGAACGTCTTCTCTGTGAAGCACTTGGTGAAAATATCAGTAGTTTGCTTAGTAGAAGGGAAATACTACAAGGATATCACTCGATCATGCACTAAGCCCCAAATGTAGTGAATGTGTATCTCTATGTGTTTGGTCCTCTGCCTCTATACTAGATCTGTGGAAATATTGATTTCACTTTTATTTTCACTACAAATGAGAGTGGGTGAATCAAATGCAACATCAAGTTCTCGAAGAAATCCTTGCAATCACACACATTGTGTAGCTGCATTCACTGCTCCTCTGTACTCGGAATTGGATCAAGAAAGGGAAATAGTGTGTTGTTTATTGATTTAACATATATGGGACCATTTTAAATCATGAATACAAAACCTGAGGTGGATTTCCTGTCATTGGGATCACCATCCCAATCAGAATAATAAAATCCAACTAGTTCTAGTGGAGAACTAACAACATAGTGTACCCTGAAGTTCCTAGTGCCTTGTACATACTGAAGGATCATATTGGATGCATTACAATGGATATCATGAGGCTGCTTCATATATATTTCTATAAAACCTACAACATATTCTAAATCATATCTGGAATGAGTAAGATACAACAAACTCCCTACTAGTTATCTATACAATAAGCAATCCACCAATGGAGAGTCACCAACTTCACCTAGTTTGATACCAGAAAGGAATGGGAACTTGGATGCCTTACATGCAGCCATTTTAAACTTCATTATAATGTATGAATCATACTTTTGTTGTATTAACTTGATCCCTGCTTCATATTGAACAATTTCCAAACAAATAAATTCTTTCAACAAGCCTAGATCGGTCATTGAAAATTCACTGTGCAATTATGCTTTAATTGACCCAATTTATTTGGTGCAGATACCTGTAATAAAAATGCAATAAACATAAAATAAAATTATCAGAAATACATCACCAATATGCTGCAAATAAACATTGGGATATTACTTTCATCTAACAAAGCCAAGTGAAAGAAAAAATTTGTCCATCTTGGCATATCAAGCCCTTGGGGCTTGCTTGAGGCCATAGAGTGACTTCTTTAACCTACATACAAGGGAAGTATCCTATTTAAAACCTTCAATTTTATGCATATATATCTCTTCCTATATCTCACCATGAATAAATGCACTTTTGACATCCATGTGGTGAACCTCCAAGTGCTTGCTTGTAGCAATGGCTAAAACTAGCCTGATAGAGTCCATATTTGCAACCGGTGCAACTGTATCTGTATAGTCAACTCCTTGGAATTGAGAGAAGAATTTGGAAACTAATATGGAATTATATATAATATCAGACCCATCAGCATAAAATTTGGTCCTATAGACCCACTTGCATTGCACTAGCTTCCTCTTGGGAGGCAAAGGAACCAATTTCCAAGTCTTATTTTCCTGTAGAGAGTTGAACTCCTCTTGCATGGATGTTTTCCATATTGGGTCATAATATGCTTCCTGATATAATTTTATATCTTATATAAATTATCACAAAGACACAATTCATTTTCAAAATTCACACTCTGAAATTGTGATATAGTCTTCCTAGGATCTAGAGGATTGCCTACTAAATCCCCAACAACTTGTATGGTTTTCTCTACCCACTTGGGCCTTGAGGGTGATTCATGTTCATAAACATCATATTAATCCATATCAGAAATATCATAAATTGAATCATCACTTACATCATCTTGGTGTTGAGGAGAAGAGCATTCTCCCGGTGCTAGTTCAAATATGGAATAATTTCTTCTTCAAATTGCACACTTCTTTCAATGAAAGTATTTTGTGTGGAAGATTCAAAAAATATTGTAGCCCTTTTTATATTCACCATATCCCACCATGATGAAATCCTTTATTTTTGGCTGCAAGGCCTTTCTCTTTTTTGAAGGAATTTGAGCCCATGCCCTTGAGCAAAAAATACTGAAATGTGAAATATTTGGCTTGCGACCAAACAAAGCCTCATATGGTGTTTTTCCACTGACTTATTTGTGAAGAGACATTTTTTTAATGTATGCAGAAAAATTAATGGCTTCAACCCATATATTAAGACTCAAACCCTTAGCCTCAATCATACATGTAGCCATCTTCTTGAACGCCCTGTTCTTCCTCTCTGCCACACCATTTTGTTGTGGTGTGTAGGGGACCGAATGCTGCATGTGGATGCCACATTCTTCACACAAGTGCTGAAAATTCTTGTTCACATAACCTTTACCATTATCAGAAGGAATTTTATCTTATTCCCACTTTGATTCTCAACCAGAGCCTTCCAAATATTTAGAGTCTCAAAGACTTCAGATTTAAGCGTGAGGAAATAGACCCAGCAGAACCTTGAGAAATCATCTATGAAAGTGAGAAAATACCTTGATCCTCCATAGGATGAAGTGGGAATAGGACCAGTGATATATGAACACACCAACCCAAGCACTTGCGTATATCTCCTTGTTTTCCATTTCTCATAGCTTCACTTCAGATTTTTTCCCACCACACAACCAATGCATGCACCATTGGAGATTTTGATAGGAAGAAGCCCTTTGACCATGCCATCCTTGTTCAATTCCTGAAGGTATTTGTATTTCATATGTATGAACCTCTCATTCCACAACTTGCTGGTTTCATTGGCATGAGACAAAAGCGCTTTCCCACTGGAGTTGGGAATAAAATGGGAGAATGTGTGCATCCTATCTCGATGATCAACATACCTCAATGCCACCACTTTGTTGGAGGATATTTCAGCTATATCAACCTCATCTGGAGTAAATATTACTCTCTTGGATTCTCCAGTGTGTGTCATTTGATACACTAATAGTAGGTTTTCTTCCAAGTCTGGTACAAACAGGACATTATTGAAATATCTATCTTCAAGATCGATCCTACCAATCCCATTGTCCTGGATCTTTGAATCATCATCTATTTGAACAATTGTGCCACTATATGAATACATGGATGTGAAGAAATCTTTGACAGAGGCCATGTGCCTTGATTCTCTTGAATCAATGATGAAGGATGAATAATATGAAGAGCCACCAACCAAAGCATTGCACCTCTCTTTATTGTCAGAGCCTGAACTTCCATCCTTCTTCCTTGCGCCCTCTGGGACTGGGATGTTGTTCTTATCCAACATCTACCCCATCATATCTCTATTTGTATTCATGCATGAACTCTCTGTATTCCATACCTTGTTGAAATAGGTGCATTTGGTCTTCTCCTTTCCCTTCTTGTCCTTGTCCTTGTAAGGATTCGAACCCCCATCAGGAATTTTGGGTTTGTCTTGTTTCTTCTTATTTAGCTATTTTGAATCCTTGGCTTTCTTCTTTCCTTTGGATGCATTCAAAACCCCTAAAACACGAGCTTCATATTTTCTTTCTTTGATGGTTCCCATCTACACTAGCTTATCTTTCTCTTGGTTCAAATACTCCATGAAGCTTTCTAGTGATGGCATTTGCCAATTTCGAGTTATGAGCTTGCTTGAGTGAAATGTTTCAACACACAAGATACGCAGACCCTATATTCAAAAGAATACATAGTATGAGTTTCTCTTCTTTCTTCTCAATTCCAAACTGCTTGAGCTGAAGCACCAATGACTTGAATTTGGTGAAGAAACCTTGGCTGGTTTCATAATGCGTTGGGATCAATTAGATGAGCACATTTTTGAGCTACTGACCCCTCATCTCATTAGTATTCCCAAGAGAGCTTTGCTTCTGAGCCAAAATTCATTTGGGGTAGCTAGTATATCAACATGAAATAGGAGTTATCTCGAAATGTTGAGACAAAGCATTCCAAATGCTTCATCAAGTCTATTGAAAAAAATTGATTTCTCTACTGTAGAATTTGGTTCAACCTCTATCCCTATAGTGACCATGTAGAGACCCATTCACCTCAAATGGATAACCATATTGACCTTCCATTCTAAGTATTTTAATGGTGTTAGAGAAATTTTGCTCCATATTTGCTTGCACTAGTGGTGAAAAATGTTGAATGTACCTGCAATGAAAACTCACGAATTTCTCTAGAGAATCACTCTAATAGAAAATCGATCACACTAAAATTGATTTTAATCTTCAATAAGATATGATTCCATGTGATAATTGATTCACATGTGTATCTAGAAGCCAATAAACTCTCACAATTTGCTCTAGTTTGCAAAACAAGCACAAATTAGCTGAAAAGACTGAAATTGTATTCACACATGAAGTCAATAAAGGATATCATTAACATTGTATAAAATGTAAATATGTTTAGAACAAATATATATTACATTTGGGAAAAATCATGAGGATTAGGAATCCATTTGGGAGTGCACATGTGTCATAACTAGATTTGACCTCCATCCCCCCTAGGTGGACCAATTAGCTCTTGAATCATGCCAAACGGTCACAAAACATAGTGTGAATGTTGGTGTGGCATACTAGAGAATAAATGGGTCTATGAAAAATGTGGGTGAGAAAACATAGGTGTGAGAGTGGCTCAAGGTGAACAATAAATGCACAAGAAGGGCCAAAATGGTCTAAACACATCATTAGCGCCCCTAGTCAAACGAAATTCCATAAAAAGAGGAAGGATGGTGCTCCAAGAGATAAAGTTTCATTAATGAGGGGGAATATGTTCCAGGTTTACCCAGATAGAGTGTTGATGTGTGTGTGAATGGGCCAAAATAACCAATTAACTTGCTAGACCACTTTCCCTAAGTCTAAACCATAGATATAAATGCATAAAAGAAAATGAAATAATATAAGTTCTAAACTAAGGTACTAAGGAAGGATTTCTGCTCTAACAAGTTGGCGCAATAATCCCAACAACCAACATTTTATCAATTCCTTTTTAACTATTGGTGCAATCTTGAGGTTGATTTGTCTCATTTTTTGTCGAAAAGGTTTAACTTCGTTAATGTCCTATTTGAGGGGTTGAACACATCCTCCTGACAATCTTTGAGCTCCTCATAAGTGAAAGCAAAGACATCCCTAAACTCTTTGACAAGATTTACTAAGTCGTTCCTTTCCTTTTCAGAAGTACCTTTTCCAATTTTTTTTTGGTTCATTATTTGTTCTAATGTTGATCTCAATGTAATCCCTAGGTTTCATTGAGTCTATTTTTTTTCCTTATATCCTATATATAAAATATATTCTCAAGTCAAATTATAGCACAAGGTACCGAATTGTCGAATTGATCACCTAAAAATTGACAAACATACCCATTTCTATGGTACATCAATTACAATAATATCCATGTTTAGATGAATATCAGGGTACTTAGCCAATCTTACTGGAAAACCCAAAAATACCAACGACCTCAACTACTCTAGAGTCCATGGAACATATATTATGATATGGTCTTAGACTTTTAAATTAAACCGTTCCCTAACTTTCCTGATCATTATGTTTGCTGAAGACCCAGAATCTAACAGTAATTATAAAGAAGAATATCATTCATCAATAGTGAAATATATAATGGAGGATGAGTTTCTCTGATTTGTTCCTTAGTTTGTAAAATTACTAGAAGATCAACAGAGCAATCTTTGTTTGTTGGAGTAATTTTTTCTTAACTTTCTTGAAAGGTTACTTTATTAGGAGGAGTTATTTCTTATCAATAATATCATCAAGTAATATCATGTGATCAATATCATGTAATAAATCCTCATAACCCAAAAAGTGATCAATATCAGGTAATAACTCCTCATGACCCAACATTGTCTCTTCTTTAATGGGTGATGCCTTTGAACTTAGGAATTTCTCGAATATACTCTGATGTAGGCACTATACCATAATTATTAGTCAAATTGTACAACTCCTGACTATATTCTTTTTATTTCTTCCATTTTTCTTTATACATGGGATAAACATGGCCAATTGTGTTGATGTACTCATGCTCCCTTGAAACTTCTTCACTAATGCTTATCTCGAGAATCCCTTGTTCTAAAATTCATCGTGCCAGGTAACAACTAGCCTCTTGATGAAGTGAATCATAAGGTCTACAATAAGGGATCACTTCCTAAACCACATTGGTTGTATCTAGTTGATTTAGAAGTTTATTATCTTTATAAGGATGTGTCTTTTGAACCCAGTTATTTTTAGCAAGAATTTTTTTCTGATTAGAGTGAGACCTTTCCATGGTTACTACTCAATTTTGCATATTTTTCAACTGATTAGTATAAGTGGCTTCCGTGGCTTCCATTTTTTCACTTAACTCCTTAATCTTGTTATCATAGGCCTCTTTCATGGGCTCTTTTCCTTTGGATTCCTATTTTGCATGCTCTCTTGTAAAACCAAGCAAGTTAGAATTACCTGAAGCCTGTATGTTTGCATCAATTTTAATGGTTAATGCTTGAGCAACTTTAAGATCATTGGGTTCCTTATCTATCAATTGGTATCACATTCCCCCACTGAGTGCCTCTATATAATAAACCAAGATAGATTTATCAGGAGGCTTGAATTCATCATCCATGCATGAAATAAGATCTCTAAATTTTTTATTGAATTCCTCCATCATTTAATTTTCATTTCTCTTGATGGAGTGGAGTGCATTCAACAGGAAACGAGGCTCCTTCTTTTCACCAAGTCTTTCCGAAAATCCCTTCTTGAAGGAATCAAAATAATTATAAGAATTATCAAGAATATTAATATACTAGTCACATGAATATTCTTCAAGTGATAAGGAAAAATGCTTCATGTATACATATTCATGTTGACTTGCAGCATCCTGACACCAACTAAGGAGACAAATCGAGAATTTGTCAAGATGGGTTGATGCAGTAATGACATTGCTCCCCTGGAAAGTTGGCAGTTTCTCTATAGTTTTCTTTGGTATGGCATGAGGCTGACCTGCTATCATAGTAAAATTAATGGGTTGAAAGAAATAATCCATTGAACTAACATGATTTTCCATTGGATTCAAATTTTTGAACATGAATTGAATGTTATAAATAGACTCAACCGCTATATTTTCAAGGATTCTACAAGAATCAAGTCTATGCAATATTTTCTGTAATACCCTTTCAGGTTGAGGAAAAAGTTTAAATACTTTGTGTAAATTTATTATCTTAGAATACCCTGAAGTTATTTTAAACCATGGAGTCTCCAGATGGACTAAGTATATTTAAAAATTATCTGACTAGATGAATCAAAATTTATTGGGTAAAAAACAAAAACAAAATGGGTAAGTCGTACCTCAGGAATAAACATATTTATCCCTGGCAACGACACCAAAACGTGTTGCCTCCTTTCACACACCTGGGGGTTAACTGAAACATAAATATTCAAGGTTCTAGGTGTGTTATTGGGGGAAAGTATTGAGTCAAGTACTGCCACTTGATATTGACTCCTCCATTTAGGAAAACCTCCTAACGAAGCCAAGGGGTGTGTTCCCTAAAAAAGAGTTTAACTAAGATTCTTTTGTTTTAGTCGTTAATGATGGAAGTAATTTATTTAGGATTTTGTTTAAAGTAAAATACCGATACAAGATTGTTGAAAATATAAATGAATATTTCACCAACATATAACATCAAATAATAAATATTAGCAACAATAAAAAGGTGATGATAAGTGATAATAAAATGTTGCAAAATTAGATCAATGCCAACGGAGTCAAAGTAATGAAATGATGCTGCTGAAAAATAAAATGTCTTGCAATGTGTCTTGGGCTAGATTTAATTATTGAAATATGAGTTGAGTTAAGGGAAGGGGATTCTCAATATACTGTAAACTACTGAGAATATGTCCATAATATGACGAAGGTGGTTCCTCACTAAAAAATGTGGGCTAAATTAGAGTCTCTGAGAGGTGTCCAACACTACACCAACAAGGATGTAGCATTGCAGTATCCCTAGGTCATTATTCATTGGTTCATGCTTCCTTTAAATAAATTTCCCACGATTGTCAAATGACACTACACCGAATTTGAGTAATTCTCTTGGAGTTACTTTTATTAATGATTGTTAAATTAATGTGTAGAAATTAGAAAATGTCACAATTTGATTTTGATTCCCCAACCATGAAAATCCAATAGAGGGAAAGAACATACATGAGGTTTACAACAAAATGTTTATTCAAATTAAAGAAAGCAAAGAGTTTGTAAAAGCAAGTAAACTAATGAAAAATTGAAATCACAAACTATGTGTAACTTTCTGATCATCCATGAATAATCGAAAAAAATATTTGGTTGGTGGCGAGAGAATACTTCATGGCAACGAGTTGGTTATGAAATTATTACTTTATTATAATATGGAATAAAAACAAATTAATCAACCTATTCAGCCTTTCTAGAAGGCTAGTTGTGTTAGGATTAATTAATCCTCTCTTTATCCAAATAGTCTATTTGATTCATTTATCCTTTCTTAGGAGGTCATCATCACCCACCAGTGCATGGGGGACACACCTAAAGTTAATATTCCACTTACTGCATATTATTCCATAAGTTTAGGATCCTTAGGGACCAATCCTTACATTATAGGAGTCCACTATGATTGTCACCAGTAGTCACCTTTAGTTGGTTGTGGTAGGTAATTAGTCATGCTTAGTTATGCTTCAGTTACAATCAGTTATATCATAGTCATTTAGATTAGTGCCAGTTTGCATGATTCATGGGAGTGTAGGTTCCATTATTCACCTACCCTCACCTACAATCACCAGTTAAGTGATTGTATACTGATTTGGTTATCTAGAGTTAACTAGTGCACTCCAGTTGTGATTATTTATACTATGAGTTAGCTAACCAATGAGTTTGAGTCAGTGAATTTGAATATCATCCACAATATTTGAATTCTATTTATTGTACTACCATTGTATTACTGATTAATTAATGAATATTAATGTTATGATAATCTAAGCAATACTTGTCTGATTTGTGTGAAATTTATGTCATGAATCCATTGTTCAATTTACATTCATTTGATAATTCCACTGCATACTTATTTTCAGATAGCTATCTTTTTTTCTTTTAGATCTATGGTTTATGAAATTTAGCATGGTATCATAGCCTATGTTCAGGAAAACAATAAACCTTCGAAAGGTCCATGATTTCACTAGAAGCAGTTGAGTTTCCACATGATTCTTGGAATCATTGCATTGCTCCCTTTGGATTATGTCGAGAGAAGTCTATACATGTGTGACAGACTCTGAAAAAGTGCACATATTAAGGTGGAAAGGTTTGAATTGAAAAGTTTTTGCAAATTGAAGTTTCTTTTACAGGTACCTACACATCTCTTAAATATTTGTTGATCAACATACAGTGAAATGGAGAATCCATCTCCTCTATCATCTAGAATCCTTACACCCTTCAATTAGATTGATTGGAGGGTAGATATTCAGATATCCTCATGCAACAAAGGCATTTTTATGATGAAAATGGGAAGAGAATTCGATCCCCATCAATATGTTGAGAAATCCAAGTTCCTGAATAATATATATGAATCCTTCAACCTCATGTGCATCCACATCTCTAGGGAGCTTTTGTTCCACATTGAGGGACTCAAAAATCTGAAGGAAGTATGGGACAAGATTGAATCTTTTTTTGGAAAATGAGCTTATATGCCATGTTTTGGAGAGTGAGCTCATTACACTCCAACCCAACAGCTTCAAGACATTTGAACAGTTATTCTCATAATACAAATCCCTAGTCTTGTACAGCTTGTGCTGTCAATTTTGAGCAAGCTTGGCTCAAAATTCTCAGTATTTGTATCCACATTCCACTATGGAATATTATCCATCCAAAATCAAAAAATTCCTTCTCTAGATGCATTTGTAGATTCGTTGATCCAGGATCAAGACAAATTGATTCAGATGGGAGTGCTCATTTCCTCAAAGAATCAATCCCTCTTAGCTAGAGACTTTGGGAATGCGCAAGCAAGAGGGAAAAAAAAGGAGAATAAAAATATTGATTTGAATTCAAAGGAGAAGTATATCCCTTCTGATGGAGCCTCAGGATCCAATAATAACAAGAACAAGAAATTTGAAAAATCTAAGTGCACCTATTGTATGAGATAATTTCATCCAGAGAGTGAGTGCATGAAGAAAACCATTGACCAAATAACAAAGATCATTGAATAGAACAATATTTCTCTTCCAAAAGTAGGAAAGAAATCTGAATTTGGAAAAATGAAAGAATAACATGAGATATTTCATGCCTTAAAAGCAAGTTTCTCTCGGTTAGAGGCTTATCTAATCAATTCAGGAAAATCCAACCACATGGTTTCTTCCAAAGAATCCTTCACCTCTCTAGATCTCTCAGGAATACTTAGCATTCATATGAGGAATGATTCACAGATCCCAGCTGTAGGGAGAGGTTCTATCGAAATCCAGCATGGAGAGTTCAAAAATTTGCTCTATGTTCCTTTTTACGGCCTGAATTTGTAGGTTGTTGGAAAATCTACATGCAATCAACAAAAATAAATAGTCCAACCAGAAAGGATTCAAATGGATGCCATGCAGAGATGATTCAATCGCCAAGTTGTTTGTGATGACTAGATCCCGTGGATACAAGGAATCCACTTGCACAATGCTTTTCAGATCTAAGAGATGTGATCTTGCCTCAAGGAAGGTATCAGAAAGGTTCAAGTAACTGTGTTCTAGACTAAACTGTCTTGGAAAACTAACACATTGATTGCAAGAGGCTTTAGGAAGGGAAGTTATGATATATAATTGATCACAGGGAAATAATTACTCAACGTATAAAAATATAAATCATGTTTACTTCCTTTAATAAACCTTAAATAAAACTAACAATGACAATTTCAATGCTTTATCCTAAGTATTATGAGTGCAAAATTGTCCTATCAGGCAATACCAATTGAAAAATTAGTATTAGAGATTAGTAACAATTCACCAGTTGCATAAAAGAGTATGTGAATTAAATAAAAAAATTTATTTAATGCACACTTAATGTGTTAATATTGTAAATAGACATCTATACATAAATCAACACATTGTAATGTCCCCACTTTTAATAATTGCGTAGCAGGACAATTCCATCAATCCTACTAGTTCCCTAGGTTGGATGGATACATTTGGAATTTTAATAAGGGAGATAATAAATGATTTTTAGACATTATAATGGATTAAATATTTAATAAAGGATATTATTAAATAAATACAAGAGAAAATTGAAGTGGCAATGTAGCATGGAAACACATGGAGACTATGGGGCCCACACAAGCTATGAATTTGGTGCCATGTGGCATCCTCCTCTTGAAATTTAAAATTCATGGGAAGTATAAAGGTTCTTGGATGAGTTAAAAGGGTAATACAATTGGCCATATGCATCATAGGTTGAAGTTTGGAGGAACTGTAACTGACATGGGAAAGGAAGAGTCATTTTGGAGCTAGTGAGACACTTGGACTAGATTCCCTAGCTCTATGACAACAATGATAAAGATGCTATGAAAACTATGAAACAAGTCAGATATGAAGGCTGAAATATGACATATATGACATGTCAAGTATAAATATATCATCCGAGAGAGCTCTTATTTTATTTGAGGAATCTCAATGGGCTCCAACTCAAATTTAGGGAAGGTGGAAGGCTAGGAAAGGGAGGACACATGGAAAATCGTGAACACACACAAAAATTTGAATTGGGTTGATTTTGTGGATGGATTTGGAACCTTATAAGGATAATTTTGTTTATAAAATATAGGAAGCAACCAAGAGAATGGATTTTTATCATTTGTGAATTGTGAGAGCTAGTGGATGACTAATTTTCTTGCCTTAGCCAATTTCGTGGGTGAAAGATTCCCATCCAAGTTGGTGTTTGGAGAGGAAAATCAGGTATTTAGTGAAGATTTAATGGATTATTATTTTCAGGTGTAATATATATGACATATTGTCTATTCTTATATTGCAGCACTTCCTCTCAACTATTTCTAGTTTGCATGCCATATTCATGCTCATGGAGGGATTGTGCCTTGGGTGAGCTCATGTATTATTTTGGAGAGATATTCCTAATATATTTTATGATTTAAATCAGTAAATATTCTATTTTATTAACTCTCAGAAAGTTTCAATTATAAATACCAAATATTTGTATGTCAAAATGACTTTTAATGAGCAAACAATGACCATTTCCACTCTATTTTGATATATGCCATGATAATGCTTATTATTTCGAATGGAGGAATTTATATATAATAAATGTATGTGGAATGGACTGTAGTTAATGTTTATTTAAATTATCATGTTCAGTACTTAAGAATTGGAATCCATTTTACCCATGTTTATTGCATTGGGAGAAGATTTGGTGCATTTTCCCCAAGGGTCAAAATTGTGATTTGGGAGCTGTTTTGGAAAGAGTCATAACAAAATGAATAAAATGAACCATAATGAATATGAGAATTTAAAAATTTCTCTTACTCATCCCCTACATATTTTCATAATTTTGAGTGACTTTGGGATCATTTGAGAAGCCATTTCCGACAATCACCCAGGGGGAATTGGAGCCCCAATTTGCTAGTAAAGACTCCTACTTTGAACAGAAAATTAAACAAGTTTTTAGAAGTAATTTGAGGGTCATAAAACATAAATTAACATAAAATTTAATTTATAATATAATTCATACAAATTCTGAGAAAATTTGGGAGCATTTGGGTTAATTTCGAGGTCCAGACATCAAAACTAGTTAAGGTCAAAATTGAGGAAAAAAGTGGAAAATTGGTCATTTAATAAAATTTCAAAAATGGAAATTACAAGTGGTATCAGAGCATGGTATTGGAACCTGTTCATTAATACCATAAGTTTAATAAAGTGTTGCATACATTTCTTGGCTTCACAATAGAACCATAATTCCCACTTTCCTTCCTCCCCGACCAACCGTCACATAAATTACAACCATAGATATTGGAGCATGTCTCCAGAAGTATCAAAATTTGAGAGGGGATATTCAGGAGTGGTATTATTTCCCAGGATATCTTTTCAATAATGTATTTAGGCACAAGAAAGGAAATGTGAATTCATTAAGGGACAATCATCAATCCACAAGTTTGGAGGAGCATGAAATGAGATAAAATCATCCTATTTATGTAAAGAGCCTAGATACACTATTAAAAAAAGAAATATAAGATCATGAATTAGAGAATCAATTACCTCAATGTGATTGCAGAGAATAAAATAAAGAGGAAAGTGAACACCAGCACACAATCCTTACTGATGGGGGTTGTGAAAATCAAACATAATCTATTGATGGATCATTGAACTATGAAAGAGTACCTATTGATGGGTGCTCACAACTCTATGTTGGTGACATATATATCATATTTTAAAGTGTTTCTACAAGAAAAACTTCCAATAAAGATGAAAATTAATACCTTGTGGCAGTTCAAGAAGAAACAAGATCAACTTTCCCATCACCACTTGAGCTTCATGAAGTTGGTCCAAGCAGTAAGGAAGAAGATGAAGAGGTTCATTTGCAAGAGACTCATTTTATTGAAGGTTCCTTAAATATGGATGAAAATAATATCCAATATTCCCTTAGAATACTCCATGACACTCAAGAATTAGTGTCAAATTCTTGTTGGAGAGATACTTCATTGGAGGAGCCATATTTCCTTGAAGACATTGAGAAGATTCAAAGAGAAATGTGTAAAAACAAAGGTAATATAATGTCTTTGATTTTATATATAAAAAATTTCATTGATATTAGTGAATGGTTACATGAATCCTGCTTGAAGAATAATGAATATATTCATAAGCTCACAATTCACAATGAGCAACTTCTTGAAAAGTTGCAAGACACTTTTTTTCCTCCTATGTTTTAGATTGTCAAATGGTCAATTGTTTGGAGGATTCTCAAGACATGGTGGATCATGAGAAATGTGGAAATTTGAATGTACTTTATGTGTTTGAAGATGAACTTGAAGAGATCCAAACACTTGATGTGGTGAAATAGGAACTTGAATTGTCTCTTGATGAAGGTTATGCAATTTTTAAAGAAGAGCATGATTCGTCTACATTGGAACCAATCTATGACAAAGGTTTCACATTTTTGAAGGAGATGAAGGATAATACCCATATGGATCCTTCCCGTGATGACACTTCTACACTTTTTGATCATTTGGGTGAGTTAGTTCATTCTCCTACATCCGACAATTCCATGTTTTGTAGAATTAGTCTCAATGAAGTATGGGTGAAAGGGTTCTTTTTGATGGTGCTACATGAGGAGTATGGAACTCCTAGATTTACTTTTTATGATGACATGGTTGGAGCACTTTATTATTTAAATTTTCAGCATCACCCTTTGTTAATTTACGCTAATGCACATCTACATGGATGCACCTATGGTATTCACTTGAGTCACTTGGAGACTCATGCTTTTCCTTGCTCCTTGTCTAGTCCATGGGATGTTGGAGGAACTTCATCCCACACTTGGGTAAAGAGATATATGATTGAATAAAATTATTATTGGAAGCAAAATCCTCCGTTATTTCATGATGATATACATATTCATGGGTATATTGATGAGACTTCTTTGAGCCACTTGAATTCTTCATGTTTTCTTTGCTCCTTATTTGGTTCATATTTTGGTAGAGGTTCTTTATTCACTTCTTGGATGAAAGAAAACATGGATGATTATATTGATGTACATTATATATTTTGGGAGCAAAATTATAGGACATGGGATCCTCACCTATGTCATTGGGGAAGATCTGATATAATACCTTATGATTGTGTGCATGGACCACATGGTAATATACTCACTTGGATGTACAAGAACTTTCATGATTCTTTGATGAAGTACCTTCTTGATGTACATTTGTATGATGTTGTTATGTACTTTCAGGATCTATATTTTGTACTCATGATCTTTGTAAGGGTGCAATACCAGCAATGGGATTAGGGAATTTCTTTTCTTCATCTCACTTGGAGTAGCAGTTCAATTTTTTGTTTAAGAAAGCAAACCAACCTTTAGTTGTTTGAGTTCATCTTTGCAGAGCAGTGTTCATGTTTCCTATGTGGAGTACATTTTGAGAGATGGATTAAATTTTCACATGATTGGTGGTTATGGCATCTCATCATAGAAATTTCACACCATCCATGTATCAGGATCATATGGGACCCTGGGATCATTTTTGGTCTCATTGGTTTCAATTTGGGGGGGGGGGGGCAGCAGGCAACATTGGAGATTTATTCACCACATCAGAAGATGATTGTAATAAGAGTAGTGCATAAAATATAATGTGGTTACTCTATGATATTTTATAAGAATCTTAAGAAATTAAAATTTTGGTAACTCAATACCAAGTTCAAAGAATTATACCGAAGAAAAACGGGGTGAAAATTCAGAAAATGTTTCCAAATATTGAGGTAAAGATTATTTGCAGAAACTTGGTTTTTATATATTTTATTAATCCTTTTGGTATAAGTGCTGATTTTATAGGATATATCAATATTAACAATCCACATATCTTTACTTTTGGGAACACAAAATTGCAGTACATGAGTGCCACTACTAAAATTGCAGCGAAAGAAAATTAATGAGCAGAACCATAACATAGCACTTGGTGCAAAGGAAGAAGTACCAAATGAGGATTCCACTCGGGAATATGAAGGAATATTTCCACATAAAAATATTAAATTGATTTAGTACAAGCAATATTGGGTGGGGATGACTCTAATGTCCCCATTTTTAATAATTGCATAGCATGACAATTCCATCAATCCTACTAGTTTTCTAGGCTAGATGTATACATTTGGAATTTTAATAAGGGAGCTAATAATTGATTTTCAGAAATTAGAATTGAATAAATATTTAATAATGGATATTATTAAATAAATTCAAGAGAAAATTGAAGTGGAAATGGAGCATGGAGACACATGGAGACTATGGGGCCCACACAAACTAGGAATTTGGTGCAACATGGCATCCTCCTCTTGCAATTTCGAATCCATGGGAATTCTAAAGGTTAATATATGAGTTATAAGGATAATATAATTGGACATATGCATCATAGGTATAATTTTGGATGAAATGTAACTTACATGGGAAAGGAAGAGTCATTTTGGAGCTAGTGAGACTCTTGGACTAGATTCCCTAGCTCTATGACAACAATGATGAAGATGCTATGACACCTATGACAAAAATCAGATACGAAGGATGAAATATGATATATATTTAATTTCAGGTAAAAATAGAGAGTCCAAGAGATCTCTCATGTGAGTTGAGGAAGCTCAATGGGATCCAACTCAAATTTGGGGAAGGTGGAAGGCTATGAAAGGGAGGACACATGGAAAATCATGAGAACACACAAAAATTCGAATTGGCTTGAGTTTTTGGATGGATTGGAAACCTTATAAGGATAATTATGTTTATAAAATACAAGAATCAACCAATATAATGTCTTTTTATCATTTGTGAATTGTGAGAGCTAGTGGATGACTAGTATTCTTGCCTTAGACAATTTCGAGGGTGAAAGATTCCCATCCAAGTTTTTGTTTGGAGGGGCCACTCAAGTATTGCATGGATCTTTAATGGAGTCTTATTTTCAGGTTTAAGCTAAAATACAACTTGTGTATTATTCTATTGCAGCACTTCCTCTCATCTATTTCCAGTTTTCATGCCATATTCATGCTCATGGAGGGATTGCACCTTGGGTGAGCTCATGTACTCTTTGGGAGATATATTCCTCATATATTTATGATTATAATCAGTAAATGGTATTTTTTATTCACTATTATAAATTTTCAAGTCGAAATACCCAATATTTGTATGTCAAAATGACTTTTAATGAGCAAACAATGACCATTTCCACTCTATTTTGATATATGCCATGGTAATGATTATTATATCGAATGGAGGAATGTATCTCTGATAAATGTATGATTAATGGAATGTAATTAATGTTTTTTTAAGGTCTCATGTTCAGTAATTAAGAATTGGAGTCCATTTTACTCATGTTTATTGCATTGGGAAAATATTTGGTGCATTTTCCCTAAGGGTTGAAATTGTGATTTGGGAGTTGTTTTGGAAAGAGTCATAAAAGAATTAATAAAATGAAACATGATTAATATGAGAATTTAAAATGTCCCTTACTCATACCCTCCATATTTTCATAATTTTGAGTGACCTTTGAATCATTTGAGAAGCCATTTCCGGTAATTACCCAGGAGGAATTGGAGCCCCAATTTGCTAGTAAAGACTCCTACTTTGAACAGAACATTAAACAAGTTTTAAGAAGTAATTGGGGGGTAATAAAACATCCATTAACATCATATTTAATTTATAATACCATTAATACATCTTATGAGAAAATTTGGGAGCATTTGGGTTAATTTGGAGGTCCAGACATCAAAACTAGTTAAGGTAAAAAATGGGAAAACAAGTGAAAAAAATGGTCATTTAATAAAACTTCAAAAAGGGACATTACACAAGTTCAGTAGATGAGAATCCATTGATTATTATGTCAAAAATATAGAAGAAATACTGGAATTAATGAAACACATTTAATGAATAACCATAGAACATAACAGAAGTAACAATGTAATTTTATTCAACTTGCAAAACATTACAACATTAAAAAATTACAAAGATTTATTGATACGTTTGTGGTAGTCCCTTCTCCTACGGCTCCCTTAGGATTAATCCTTCTCCCAACAACTTGGGAAGTACCCTTCCCTTTAAATAATATTACAAAATTGTACAAAGAAAATACACTTCCCAAAATGTGGGATTATAAAATATTTTAGTTTCATGGTTTGCCAAGGACATAACTCCACTTGGAAAAAGAATCCATTAAATCTTGGATGTCCTTAAATTGATCATTCTCTAGATGCAATTCTACTTTACATATTAAGGAATCAATCTCCTTTTTCTTGATCTTTGTCCATTCTTTGAGGAACATATCAATCCACATTAATGAAGCGATAGGTGTCTCAATCAACAGCTTGATTTCATCCATGATAAGCTGATTGATATCCAATATCTCCTCCTTGAACTTAGAAAAATAATTATCGATTTTCTCCAATTTGAATTTAGAAGGCATAGCCTCATTAATAGGATATAAGAGTGGTAGATCTAGATAACCAAGCAGTGTCTCTAAAGAAGACCACATCCTTTTGCAGGACACATATCATCCTTTAATGATGGATTCCACTAGATCACAAATACTATTCCATGTTTCAATTGTTACCTTGTTTTTCTTAAGATTGATCTTATCCAAGATTGGTAGATTGTATAGTTTTTCTTTGATGTACTTCTACCAGTCTATGATGTGTTCATAAGCCTTGGTTGCCTCATTTCTCATTTTGTGATGATCATGGAGAATATATGATCAGTGCTCAAATGCATTATACAATTCCTGCATTTCATTAAATCCTTTAAACAAATCAACCATCCCTTTATAATACCCATCATGTATTTCGCAGGATAATTGCTTGAATTCTTCTCCTGTGAATTTGGAGAAGGAATAGGAAGTATATGTAAGATGGAGATATTTGAATTGTTGCTCAAAGATAGAAATCATGTCAGCCTGTTTCTCAGTCAGGTGATATACCTTCTCAAGCTACTACTTGAGATAGTCATTATGTCCTTGAAGTTTCCTCAGCTTCTCCTCATATTCGTCCTTCATATACTGGTTCTATTAGCTATAGTGTTCCTCTGCCTACTGTAACACCCCAGTTTTGACCCTATTTGCATTAAATATATATGATGTATATATTGTAATTAATCATGGTGTGGAGCTAAAGGAAATATCTCCACCATTGATTTAGCATTTAATGTTTCGGCGATTAAAATCGTTGCCGATGGTATATCGTGATATCTGCCACATTATAATTTTGGCATCATGTAAATATGCATTTTAATTAAAATAAACCCCAACCAGCTATGTCAATGGAACCATAATGAAAAGGGTATGATTTTCTTAAGGATAGGGAGGTTAATTATTAAAGTTTGGGCCAATGGGGAAAATCCAAGTGTCAGCTGTTAAACCCATTTAGTTGTCACCCACCCTTTTGACTTACTCACTTTCCCTTGTCTCAATCAGTCAACTACCACATTAAAAAACTCTGTTGTTAGTTGGGAAGTTATTGTTGGGTAGTGGCATGTGGTAGGACTGTCAGTCCTTTCCCACATGCACACTCCACTAGCAGAATCTTTCACCCTCACGTGGGAATTTTTTCACTCTTTCCCATCCTCATGCAGAGACAGTCTTTTCTTCTCCTCATGCACAGGTCTTGGCATTTTACCCACGCAGAGGGCTGGGAGAGCGGACTCACAGGCATGATTTTGCTGTGTGTGTGAATTTCATGGTTGGGGGGATTTTGCTGTGTGTATTTCTCTTTGTTGTGGGTCTGACCGTGGGAATTCACCTCCACGTGGGTTGTTTTTCCTTCCTCATGTAACTGAGAAATGGATCATTGTTGGTTTCCCAATGATTTTGGTTTGTTGTGGGTTCATTTTCATTTGGGTTTGCTGTGTGTTCATTTTAATTTTGGGTTGTTGTGGGTCCTTATTGAGTTTTTTTGGCCACGATAGGGCCAAGAATGATATAGGAATCGAATTTTCCAGTCAAAGTTGCGTATTACCCAAATTGTCACCTCGGTTGTTCTGTGGTGTTTGATTTTCTTCCCCAGAGCTGTGAATCACTTGTTTTGCTGTGTGTATATAGTGGTTGGTATTTGGACTATTTTGGAGTGGGAATGAAGGCTTCGTATGCTTGATAAAACTGGTGTGTTTTGAATCCTCATAGATAGAGCTAGAAAGATGGATTTCTTCTCTACAACCCTTGAATAGCACTGGAAGGGAAGTCAGGGCCCGAGGGACTGTGTAGCAGAAAAGGGACTGACTCCTTGTGTTGGGTGTGTGTGGGTGTCCTAGAAGACAAGCTAGTTCTAGTGTAGGTGTCCTTAGTTCTTCAATGATCCCACCAGCTTAGCATTCAACTTTTCCCAGCTCCCTGATGGCCTAATAAACCCAACTGTGTTGGTTTGGCTAATTTGTGTATCTTTGGCTATGTGTAAGCCTACTTAGTTCCTTATTCCTTAGGGAATCATGCCCAGCTCAAGGGTGGCAGTGTTGCTGAGAGAATAAGGAGCACACTGGCTTATGGTTGGGTGGAATGTTGTAGCGACGTAGCTGGTTGCGGGATGAATTCTTCATAAGATAAGTATTCTTGACTATCTTATCTCTGCAAATTGTATTTTGTTGTTTAATGAAAATGATGAACATGCTAAATGTTTGAATGTATGGTTTTTCTTCCACTATATGGTAACAATGTATGTATGTTTTACTTCAAAGCATTTCAGTTTTTTTATGTGTGTACATGTTCATGGGGCTAGTTTCCCGGATAGATAATGGTATGGCAGTGTCCTCTTCGTTGATTAGAGGGTCAGGGACGTTACACCTATCCTAGTTCCTATTTGGAATTTTACAGTTCTTTCTCCTTTTCTTTGACCTCTTTGTTCAGCTAAGACATTGAGTCAAAATTTTCTCTAGCAAAATCTCCCATAGCAGTTGTTGTATCTAGGGATTCTTGTTTCGTATAGGAGGAGTCCCTTTTCCAAATAGTCTGAGGTGGGACTGCCCCCTACTTGAGTGTGACTTCTCTTATTCTCTTAGATCCATTTTTCACCACAGCCTTATATTTCCTGCTCCGAAAGTATTTTCCCAGAGAGACTACTGCATCTTCACCAAAATCTACCATCTCCTCTGGTGTTGAGATGGTTCCCTCATCAATAGCAATCAAAGGTTAAGGCTGGGAAGTTTCAAGAATGGGGATTTCCATACTAAGGGGTAGAATAATGGTAGAAGGTGTAGGAATAATAGGTACAATGGATGAATAAATATAAGTGGGAATGGGTGTATAAGTTTCAGGGAAAGAAATTTTGGGGATGAAAGGAGTATCTAGTTGTGGAATAAAAGAATCTGGGGATGTTGAGGTAATATGAAGTCCTGACGAGGTTGAAAGAATAGGTGAAGTAGAGGGAGGTATAGAAATAGGCACGTCTTGTGGTAACAAGGACGTGGCACTGGTAGTAGAAATAATTTGAGACAAATTGATCTCAGAAAAATAATATTGGGAAAATGAGGAATAAAAAATGCTCCCAGATAACTTGGTGGTGGTAGCAGATGAGTTCATGGTAATGAATACATCCACAGGATAGGTGGAAGGATTTTTTTCCTCCTCCAATTCACTATGGGTATCATGTACCTCAATGTTGGCTAGGGTTAATGGTTCAACCTACTGAATTGGAGGAAATTGCAAGATTTGTTGTTCAGGATGCTCCACCCTTTGAATTGCTTGTGGTGGAGGTTGAGGGATTTATTCCTGTGGATGCACTTGTGGAATAGCCTTGTGAAATTTTTGCCCCTTTTCTGGAGGTTCAGCCATAGCTTCTCGTGCTTCTACCTCTGAGCTAAGATTTTCCATGTTTTTATCGAACTTTGTTGTTCTATGTAAGATCTCTATTGTGGATGAGGGTTGTTCTTTCTCAAGACCTTCAATAACAAATTTTCCTTTATCCTTTGACATGTCAAAAAGAATAGTAGAAGAGATGCCTAATGCTTCCTAAGCCTCTTTTTCTCCATTCTTCTTGTGTACGTCCTCTTACACTTTCAACCATAGGTGTCTAAAATGTAGGGCAAAGGTTTTTATCTCCTTCTGAAACTAGAACAAGTGAGTTTTATCTAGAGGAGTGGGAATCCTTCTCACTACCTCTGAAAAATAAATTTCCCCTCTATATATAGAATCATTAGAAAGATCCTGATGGGAATATGCAATTTTAGTGTGCTCTTGGACAAAATAATTTGCTAGTAAATACTTGGGATCATGCATCCTTTTGGGTGCCTCCCCTAAGCTCATTTCTACTATGGATTTGCCCAAAATAGAAGCATGAGTATAATTTTGCACTGTCAAGAATCTGAAATTCAAAGGGAACTTGGACCAACACTTCCTCTTAGCCGCTGTGAGCTTTGGGAAGACCCCATCAATGATAGTCTTATATGCAATCTCCTGTATAACCATTCTATTTGAGGCATTCTTCGGCAACAGTTGAACTATATTACTGCCTCAAATTCATATGTAGGAAAATTATTGACCTACATACCAATCTCCCATTAGAGAAATTAAATCTCTAGCCCTCTCTGAAAACATTGGGGAATCTCCCTTGAAAATAATCTAATACATTGACCCTATAAAGTGGTCACAAATTTCATATATCTGAGGGACAAAGTTATCTTCCCACATGTCTGAGCAGTAAATGTTCATTGATGGAGATGTCCTAGTCCAATTCTAGCCCATGGCTTGGAATGAAGAAGTCGCATAGAAGAAGTCCATGATATACCTTGACATTTAGAAATCCTAGTTCTTGTTTGTTGAAATCTTCTGATATTTTTCAATTGCTTCCTTGAGCACCATTGAAAATATATGTTCCCAGTTGAAGGATTCACCTGTAAGTACTATGTGATGGGTTATAGGAGCCCATTCAATTTTAAACTATATGAAGTTAGGTAATCCATATAGCCGACAAAACATGACTACTAGTAGTGAGAATGGTTCTCTAAACCATGAATGGGATAGTCCTTGTATACTTTGGGGATAAACTCCACAGGGTTATCCATCCAATATTTTATAACTTCCTCGAAGTCGAATTGAGTCATGGTTGCATCAAGATATTGGGTTATGAGAAGTTGCTGAGGAGGTTTGAGAGCATATTCTCTCGCAAATACATCAGGGTGGAAAGAGGCCACTAGGGTTCTAGTATGGTCATTGAAATACTGTTCTTTAGGGCTTGCATGGTCAAATTCCCACTTGAATGGGTCTGTATATGGCATGAAAGGAGGTCTAGCTACAATGTAGTGGAGCTGAGAACTTCTAATTTTAGCATATGCATGCTAGTCGTGGGTAATGAAAGAGAAGTCATCATTGTCGAATATGGAATAAATCTTGGACTAGTAGAGATGGAGGGTTTCATACACCCATTCACTGGTGTCAGTGAAGATACTGACATTTGGGTCCTTTCTCTTTTGCTCATTTAGAGAGGTCTTAGACTCGTTGTTTCTGGACATACTGGTGGACTTGGAGGTAAATTCTGACAGAAAACAGAAATTTGGAAATTATAATTACAATTTTACCACATTAAAAATAATAAAAAATAGCGGCTAAGAGTAAGAAACTTACCGGTGGAAAGATTAGCGATCAAAGGATTAGTGAGTTCAACGAGAAAAATCCATAAAAAAATATCAAACGCGGTAGAAATTGGAAGTGAAAATGGTAAATAATTCATAAATTTGAATGAATTAAATAAGTTAGGCCTCAACGACATAATATATCTGTGTTGTAGATCTCACAAAAATGAATGGTTGATATTAGAGTGAAAAACCGAAATGCAGAGGTGAAAACAACAAAAAAAATTAGATCTCATGATTTCTGCAATCCACAATCCAAATTGCGGCTTGCGGGTAAGAAATGTTGCAAACTATATTTTTATTGAGTTTCTTCTTTCTGTAATCCGCATTACGGATTGCAGTTTGTGGAACCAAAAAAGGAAAATCATGCGTAAAACGAATTTTCTACTTTCTGTAATCCACATTGCAGAATGTAGAAAGTGGAACCGAAAAGATAAGAATTGAGTTTGAAAATAATTTTTGCAATCCACAATCTGCATTGCGGGTTGTGGTTTGCAAAAAGACAATCATTTATCAATCCAAGAAAATTCTAATATCCACAACCCGTAATGTGGGTTGTGGAATGCAGGTAATCAACCTCGAATCCCCCGCCCCCCCCCCAAAAAAAAAAGGACTTCCGCAATCTTCTTNCCAAAAAAAAAAGGACTTCCGCAATCTTCTTTCAAAATGCAGAATGTGGGTTGCAGAAATACAAGACATATATAAAAGAAAAAGAGCACTTCTGCAATCTGCAAAACCCAAAAAAAACAAGATTTTTCAAGGAAATTTTATTCAAACCGAAACACAATACTTAAGGTAAAGATGATAATAACTCCCATAAAAAGATCATGACTTTGAAATTCATATTAAATGGATGAGTGGGGATCCCATTTTAATCTATAAAATGGGATCTGTTGTTGCCAACAACAAATGATGACTCGCTAGGAGAAACATGTATCTTTGTACATATTAACATAAAAAATACCAAAGAGTATATATCAGTTAAAAAAATATTTAAGCCCATAACAAACAGTAAATTGATGAAAACACAACCGGATATAGCAAAGTAATAGATACAATTTTCTTCTTCCAATCCCATAACCACTGATAATGATACTCAATGAATGAAAACGTCCCAGAAGTAATAAAGTATTCCTATAAGAAACATGTCAAAAGATGGAGTAGTTTTGGATAAGATTCCGGTAAAACCTAGATCTATTTCATGATCATAAAACTAGTAATCACCTCGAATGTGGATTATTTATTAGTGATATATACAAAAATAAATTTATAGTAATAACTTAGTTGAAACAAGACCACTTCCCTAGTAAGGTACAATGCCACACACAAGTCTTACCAGGAAACTGAATAAGCTAGCTCTATTAGGAGACTCCTTGTCTTTTGTTTTTAACACCAACATCAATTACCATGGCTTGGTAACCACCTATCAGTAATTCCAGTCCAAATAAGGTCCATGACCATGGTTAGGATGGCTTGTGATAAGACCCCCATGTCCTTGAATGCAACAAGTTTTGATTTTAAACAAAGGAAAAGAAAAATAATTTACAGATGCAAACTGTAAGTCATTATTACCCTGGCTTGGGAAGCATCTGGTGGTAATGTCATTCACTGAGCATGTCTATGAACATGATAGGATGGCTTGTGATAAGAACCCCTATCTTGTAGTTTATACTTATTTAGGTGATTTTATTATTTTCAAGGTGATCAAGGTGAGATCAGAGAAGAACAAAGGTTACGGACCTGTTAAATATATACTGCCAATAGTCACTAAGACACCCGAAAATAATACCGAAATGCTCCTAAAAACTTATTCCTCATCATGAAGATTAATAAAGGTAGTGATTGTAGGAAATGAAGATCCAATTTAAAGAGTTAGCATATATCTTAGATTGTATTCCCATAAATATACCATTTCAAACATAAACCAAGTAAATATTTCTGATATATCCAATTTAAAATTTACCTTTAGGGATAAACTACTTACCAATTGTAACTAGATGTTGTAAGCATACCATGTTTTGTAAAAAAAAAATGAATTCAATCAAACCAAAAAAATCCATAAGAAAAAAGAAATAAAAATAGCACACCTCTATATAGATAAGAAGAGCTTACCCTAAACAAAATACCTCTTGAGGAGCTAGATATTTATTGGATAGGCCTCAGAGAAACCTTCCAACACCTTTAACCGGATAGTACCAGGGCCAAGATTTTATGTAATAATGAATGGCCCTAAACACAGACGTTGAAATTTGGTGTAGTATCTCTTGTCTTTGTGGGGTTTGTCCCATTTTAGTACCAGATCCCCAACCTGAAAGTCACGTTTGGTCGAATATTTATCATCAAAACACATTTTAACCATCTGCTGATGTTGATATAAATTGTTTATGGATTTATCCCTCTCCTCTTATAATTTAAGTAGTGTGTCAATTCGGGTCTAAAGGGGAGAATATTCATCATCTTGTGAAACAGATTGTGTGATTTGTAATTATGGAAGGAGAAGGTTTGATGGTAGAACAAACTCTTTGGCATACACAAGGTAGTAAGGAGAATTTTTTATGGAAAATTTGGGAGTGATTCAATATGCCCATAAGGAATTGAAGAGCTTAGTATGCCATTCTTTGTGGTGTGTGGCCATAGTGTTCTTTAAGATATTGATTAGATTCTTGTTGGAAGATTATGCCAAACCATTACCTTGTGGGTAATAGTTTGTAGAGTAATTCATTGTAATCCCCTTTTCAAGGGAATATTGTGTAAGATCAATTGAATTGAAATATGGGGCATTATTAAATACAAAAGACTCAGGAACCCTGAACCTAGTGAAAATGTTACTCTCAAGAAAAGATATAACCGAGTATGTATTAGCAAATCCGAGGAGAATTACTTCTACCCACCTAATAAAATAATTTGTTGCAGTTAATATGTACTTATGTTGCAAAGCATAGGGAGGAGTAATGGGACCAACAAAATCTAGTCCCCATTGTTGGAATGGAAATTGGACATTGACAGGATGGAGTGGAAAGGCTGGTTTTTTCAACTTACTAGCGCATCTCTGGCATGCCTCACATTTTATGAGGAAGGTATTTGCATATTTTAACAATGCGGGCCAATAGTATCCTGCTCTCAAAAATTTATGTGCGGTAGTTTCACTTGAGAAATGTCCTCCTGCAGTTCCTGCATGAATTTCAAATAGAAGATTGTCAACATTTGGTTTTTCTAAGCACATGAGAAAGACACCATCATAATTTCTACGGAAATTCACATTATCAATGAATTGATAAGGTGTTTCTTTTAACCTCAAATTCCTACGCTTATTAAAGTCCAGGGTTGGAGGAGCATACCCATGAGTAAGATAAAACCTAATATCATCATACTATTCATAAAATGGAGTAGAAATGACATCAATTGTGTCTATAGACATGTATGTTATATTTTTAACATTAAGCTAGCATAACATTAGGATCTTTAACTGAGAGAACAACAAGCACATGAATCAAACACAAGAGACAATGAACATAATGTTTTTCCTCGGGGAAACCATAAATGGAGAAAACCCCGCAACTTCCTCAGAGATAGAATCAGCACCAAAAGTAAAACCCCAAAATAGTAAGATGATCTCCTGACAGCAGTAACCTCTTTCTTCCTTGTCCCAATGTCTTTCTCTTCCTCATCTATGCACTACAACTGAGTTTGAGTGAGTGTGTGATAAATAGAGAGGCTATCTCTCTATTTATACTAATTCTTAACTTGACTAAACCCAACTAGGGCCGACTTCACTAGGTGAGTCTAATAACCCTAGTGCCCCAGAACTACGAGGACTTTAACCCTTAGAAAATAGGAGGGTTACCCACCTTGACTTGACATGACTTGTTTACATTATAGAAACTATCGATAGGAACATCGAGGCATGACATGAATCAAGTACATTAAAATACATCCTAGAATAAACATCAGGTTACAATACATAAGAAATACAAGTGAATACATTCCGAAGTTACAATTACATCAACACTCCCTCTTAACTAGGAAGGTATTCTCTCGACACAATTTAACAGTACAAGTCTTCTTCTCTATATCATATGGATCATCATCAATCTCTTGTCATCTTCATATTCAAGTCACCTTCATCTTCAAGTCCTCTTCATCTTCAAGTCATATTTCATCATCGGATTTGGATCATCACTGGATCTGGATCATCACTGGATTTGGATCATCACTGGATCTGGATCATCACTGGACATCATCACTAGATCTGGATCATCACTCGATCTGTATCATCACTGGACATCATCATTGGATCTGGATCATCACTGGACATCATCACTGGATCTGGATCATCACTTGATATGGATCATCACTGGACATCATCACTGGATCTGGATCATCACTGCTAGATCATCATCACTAAAATCATAACGGGTGCTATCTCATGTTTCTTCTCGTCACAAGAAGTTCTACAGAGCCATCACTTTTTCATGCTCCGTGTAGGCCTAGCCTCCATGTAGGTATTTCTAAGCGCTTATATCTGACCCTAAGTCAGAATGGACTATCCAGCACTTACATCTGACCTTAACTCATTATAAAGGCACACCCAACACTCACATCTGACCATGAGAGGAACTTAATCCTCTCACCATGTCAGAATGGCCCAGCCCTTACATCTGACCATGGAAGGAACCTAATCCTATCCCATGTCAGAATGGCCCAACCCTTACATTTGACCTACTCATCAGAATGGCCCAGCACTTATATCTAACCTACTGGTCAAAATGGCCCAACACTTATATATGACCTACTCGTTAGAATGGCCCAACAATTATATCTGACCTACTCATCAGAATGGCCCAACACTTATATCTGACCTACTCGTCAAAATTGCTCGGCACTTATATCTGACCTACTCATCAAAATGGCCCAGCACTTATATCTGACCTACTCTTTAGAATGGCCCTGCACTCACATATGATCATGTGAGAACACATCCCACAGTCATATTAGAATGGCCCCCGGTCCTAGACTAAGATTTCCTGGTAACTAACCAGGTGCCTCCATTCTCCCAGAGAATGGCATCAGCCCTTATATTTGATCAAGTGGGAACCAATCCCTCAATCACATCAGAATGGCCATATGCTCACATCTAATCATGTAAGACTACATCTTACAGTCATTTCAGAAAGGCCCTCAGTCCCAGACCAAGTATTCCTGGTAACTGACCAGGCACATCCATTCCAAGAATGGAAACAGCCTTTATATCTGATCACGTAGGAACCAATCCTACAGTCATATCAAAATGGCTCAGCACTCATATCTGACATGGAAGGAACCAATCCTCTCACCATGACAAAATGGATCAGCCCTTACATTTGACCATGGAAGGAACCAATCCTCTCACCATGTCAGAATGGCTCACGGGCTCATCACTTCCCCTTGGAAGGAACCTTGATCTGGAGAACACCAAGCTTCTCCTTGAAGTACTCAAACTTCACTCTGGCTAATGGCTTTGTCAACACATAAGCTATCTATTCATCCGTCGCAACATACTAGAGCTTCACTGCTCCCCTCTACACCATATCCCTGATATAGTGATACTTGATCTCGATATGCTTCAACTTGTCATGGAACACCGGGTTCTCCAACAACTTCACACAACTCTGGTTGTCACAATATATACAAGTAGCATCCAACTGGAGATCAAATAAATCAGATAGTAGCCTCCTTAGCCATACTTCCTCAGAACTAGCTAAACAAGATACGACATACTCTGCTTCAGCTACACTCAGTGCCACATAGGATTGCTTCCTGCTAAACCAAGAGATCACACCTGATCCCATACTGAAGCAACACCTTGAAGTGATATTCCTATCGATGGTAGTTCCTGCCCAATCTGAATCAACATAACCCTCTAGGTTAATCTTCTGACTCACCTCATACTTGATCCCATAATCAATTGTACCCCTCAGGTACCTCAGAATATGATTTGCAGCAATTAAGTGAGCATGTCTCGAATCTATCAGGAATTGACTCAAGGTGTTCACAGCAAAAGAAAATATCGGGTATTGTGTTTGTTAGGTACATCAAGGACCCAATCATTTGATGATACATCGTAGAATCAACCACTTCTAATGAAGCATCACACAATAGCTTCAGGTTCGATGCCATAGGTGTGGCCATGGCCTTGCATTCCATCATCTCGAACCTCTTCAGGATCTCTATCATATATTTCCCTTGTGCCAGAAAAATTCCATCTGCATTTTGCCACACCTCCATGCCTAGAAAATAGTGCATCATTCCCAAGTCCTTCATTTTGAACTCGGCGACAATATTTCTCTTCGTATCAGCAATCAACCCATCCATATCTATTACAAATAGATCATCTACATATAGTAGGAGCATCACTAGGTTTCCATATTCAACCTTGTATTAAAGGTTGGAGTCTGCTTTACTTTTGGTAAAGCCCAAACTAGATAAAAAGCTGTCAATTCTACTGTACCATGTCCTGGGTGCCTGTTTCAAACTGTATAGGGATTTCTTCAATCTACATACATGAGACTCCCTGTCATGTGTCTCAAAATAGAGTGGTTGTTCCACATACACTTCCTCTTCTACTACACCATTCAAGAAAGCAGTCTTGACATCCATTTGGTGTATCTTCCATTTCATCACTACAGCCAGAGCAAGTACCGATCTGATAGAAGTGTATCTAGATACAGGTGCAAAATTTTCTTCATAATCTATTCCTTCTTTCTGGGAGAAACCACGAGCAACAAATCTTGCTTTATATTTTTCTATGCTACCATTTGCAACATGCTTGATCTTGTAGATGCATTTGGAAGTTACAACTGACTTCCCTTCTGGTCTTGGGACAACATCCCAAACATCATTTTTCATGATCGATTGGTACTCTTCGATCATAGCATCCTTCCATTATTTCTGTTTTGTCACTTCTTCATAATTTGAAGGTTCTTCATCGATAAAAACACATAATAATGCTACATATCTGGAGCAGGCTCTGGTCCTCTATATTTCTCTGTGCTTTTCTTTTGGAGCCCCATATCTTTCCGCACCTTGGATAGCTTCTCATACCCAAGCAATTTTCCTCTTGTGAGGATTATTCTCCTAAGGTGGATCTATAGATCTTTGTGGTTCTTCAAATTCTTGATCTTCTTCTTGAGTTTCTTCATTCATGGTTGTATCATGAATTCTGGGTGCTTCTACTTCTTCAAGTTCTTCAGTAGGTTTATTTCTGGATTTGTTGTAAGTTGTGTCTTCATCAAATGTCACATCCCTGCTGATGTCAATCTTCTTGAATACTAGGAAGTATATTCGGTAAGCCTTCGAGCTTTCATAGTATCCCAAAAATATACCCTGCTTTCCTGAAGGATCTAGTTTTGTTCTTTTCTCTTTTGGAATGTGTATGTACACAAGACAGCTGAATATTCTGAGATGGATGACTTTTGGTTTCTTGCTGGAGAATACTTCTTTAGGAGTCTTGTTCTTGAGTACTCTGTGTGGAGTAAGGTTCTGTACATACACCATTGTTCGGGAAGCCTCTGCCCATAGATGCATGGGAATATCTTGGTCATGAAGCATAGCTCTTGCAGCTTCCATGATAGTTTTGTTCTTCCTTTCTGTAATCCCATTCTATTGTGGATTGTATGGAGTGGAAAAATCCCTCTTAATCCCTGAGTCTTTGCATAACTCTTTGGATTCATTTGATGTGAATTCTCCACCATTATCTGATCGAAAGGTCTTGATCTTGTTTTCTGTGTGGTTCTCGATCAAGGCTTTGAATTCCTTGAAATTTTTGAATACTTAATATTTGTTCTTCATGAAGTAAATCCATGTCTTCCTAAAAAATTCATCAATAAAGGAAACATAGTATACATACCCGCTTAATGAACTTGACGACATTGGTTTGCAGACATCGGAGTGGATGATTTCCAAGATTCCTTTTGCTTTGCTTTCGCTACTTGGAAATGTCTTCTTCGTGTTCTTTCTTTTTGCACATCCTTTGCAAACCCCATCATGTTATGCTTGAATTTATGGAATACCTTCAATAGCTTTGCTTGCAAGTGGTAGTGCTTTGTAATGCACATGTGCAAGCCTTCTATGCCAAAGCTCATTTGGCTCTACTGTGTCATGGACCAAGGCTTGTTCTGGATGGCCCTTCAATTTATACAATCTTCCATCTTGTTCTCCAATTACTACTACATCATCAATAGTCTTTCCTTTTGGCCACATGATGACTTGACCATATATAAATGCAACCCTCATTCCTTTTGCATCTAATGCAGATATGGAGAGAAGGTTCTTCTTTAGTCCTGGTACAAACAATACTTCCTTCATTGTCATAGAATTTCCAGAGTCTAGCTTATAGGAGGATTCCCCACTACCTTTTATTGGATATTGGTAATCATCTCCAAGCTTCACCTTGTGAGGTGATTCATGTTCTGATAGTCTCACAAAGGATTCCTTGAATCCTGTCATATGCTTGGAAACCCCACTATCTATAAGCCAATCATTGCTTCCATGTGTGATATTTCCCGTGAGAGTGAAAATTAAATCATATTCTTCATCACTTGAAGAATCTTCACTTTCATATTTGGTCTTCTTTGTGGAAGGTTCATCATCTTCTACAGCATGAGCATGATGTCTTCTCTTGTTTTTTTTCTTCTTGTGAAGGTTTCTTTTGCTTTTAGGACAATCTCTTGCAAAGTGTCCTATTTCATCACAAGTATAACATCTGAGTTGATATTTCTTGTGTGAAGAGTGCTTACCTTTAGAATGATAATGATGAGGGTCCCTTCTGGGTTTCTTGGATTGAACTATGAGAGATTGATCTTCACTTCCCATCTTCTCTTCTCGAGCTTCTATCCGAGCTTATTCTTGTGAACATTCTTCCCAAAGTCTGCTGAAATTTACTAACTCCTTTCTGGCATAGATCCCTTGAATGAAAGAGTCCCATGTCCTAGGGAGACCATTAAAGGTGGTCATTACAATCTCTGCATTTTCCACTTCTTCATATACTAATTCCAATTGTTCCTTGATCTGAAAAAATCTAGTGAAGTAAGACTGGATGGTCTCTGCATTATGAATCTTCACATTCTTCAGTTGGCTTCTCAGAGTCATCTTTCTATTTATGTTCTTCCCTTCAAACAATTTGCTTAGGACATCAAACATAGCTTTAGGTGTCTTTAGGGAGGACACTTGTCGTATGAGATGATCCTTGATTGAATCAGCAATAATCCTCTTTTCCATAACCAACTTCTTCTTATGTGAGGCCTTAGCCTCATCTCCCTTTGGAACTGGAACCTCCTCACTGATATAGGAGTCCAACTCATTTTCTTCCAGGACCAAGGAGATCCTATACTTCCAGGCTCGGAATTTATCATCTCGCTCAAGATTTTCACCAAGATTTGTATGATGAGACATATTAACTGAGAACCTTAAATGGAAATACAAAATATTTAGATCTTACAAGGTCAAGATGTCGGATCTGGATTTGGAGCTGAAATTCTATAGTACTGGCTTAGGAGAAAATTAGGGTTTTGATTTTTTAGAGTTCTGTCCAACCAAATTCTTTGATATTAAACCCTAACTTTGATTTTGAGGAGGAGATCAATCCAGGCCTAAGCTCATTGAAAAACCCCACTTCTGTGAAAAGCCCTAATTTTCGGCAATAGTGTCGGGTCCAAAACTGAAAAACCTCAGAATTGGATTCTGCTTCAACAAAAAGATGTGCCCTAGGGAGGAGAGTTATTCCAACCTTATTTTTCTGAAAATATGTGTAGAGAGATCCATAAAGTAGGAATCCCTAGTTCCCATAGCTGCATAGTGTCTTCTTCTAAGGTTAGCTCTGATACCATGTTAGATTTTTAACATTAAGATAACATAACGTTAGGATCTTTAACTGAGAGAACAACAAGCACAAAAATCAAACACAAGAGACAATGAACACAATGTTTTTCCTCAGGGAAACCATAAATGGAGAAAACCCCGCAACTTCCTCAGAGATAGAATGAACACCAAAAGTAAAACCCCAAATCAGTAAGATGATCTCCTGACAGCAGCAACCTCTTTCTTCCTTGCCCTAGTGTCTTTCTCTTCCTCAGCTATGCACTACAACTGAGTGTGAGTGAGTTTGTGATAAATAGAGAGGCTAGATCTCTATTTATACTAATTCCCAACTTGACTAAACCCAACTAGGGCTGACTTCACTAGGTGAGTCTAATAACCCTAGTGCCCCAAAATTGCGGGGACTTTAACCCTTAGACAATAGGAGGGTTACCCACCTTGACTTGACATGACTTGTTTACATTATAGAAACTCCCGATAGGAAAATTGGGGCATGACATGACTCAAGTACATTAAAATACATCCCAGAATAAACATCAGGTTACAATACATAAGAAATACAAGTGAATACATTTTGAAGTTACAATTACATCAACAATGTCTTCCTCTTGAATCCATTATTGTTCCTTCTCTTGGTCGTGAGATTGGGCTTCTAAAAACATAAACCCTGCCCTTTGGCAATCTTAGCAGTCTTAATCTCCAAGTCACACTCCTGAAGCACAGTCATCCAGTGAGCTCACTTCTCTCCTAACTCCTTCTGAACCAAAACATTTCTTATGGCTGCATATGGGATGATCAACTTTGTTTAGGATTTCAACAGATAAGGCCTAAAATGCGTAACATATTTATAAATAGTGTAGGCCTGATTTTCGATATGTGTATAGTTCAAATCGACCCCTTTGAACGTGGAACTCATAAATGAAATAGGTATATTTGCATCATCTGCATGTTTCTGGGTCAGCACAACAGCATAAGAAAAATCAATAGTGAAAGTATATAAAATAAAATATTTTTCAAAATCAGGGGGCATCAATGCAAGATCATCCATTATGGCATTCCTAATATTCATAAGCAGATCCTTTTGGATGTTAGACCACTTAAATAAAACATCTTTCTTAATTAGATCTTGGAGTAGCCTAACAATCTATGCAAAGTTTGGTACAAATCTCTTAACAAAATTAATCTTTCCAAGGAAAGATTGCATGGCTTTCTTTCAGCTTGGGAGTCCAATTCTTGCAATGGCCTCAAATCACTCTACATCAATTATCATTACATATTTTGAAACAATAAATCCCATAAGATTTCCTTCTGTAACTGCAAATACTGAATTCTCTGGATTCAAATAAATTCCATACTTTCTACATCTCTCAAAAACTTGTCTTAATGCAAACAGATGATCATGTCATTTTTTAGAAAAAATAGTTATGTCATCTAAATAAACAACAACAAAATTTTGCATCAAACCTCTGAAAGCTATATCCATAGCTCTCTGGAATGTTGCACCATAATTGATCATTCCAAAAGGAATTCTCCTGTAAGAGAAAGTGCCCCAAGGTGTTCTAAAAGAGGTTTTAAGTTGGTCAGAGGTTGTGACCAAAACTTGATTATAACTTGTAAATCCATATAGCAAAGAAAACATTTATGCACCCAAAAATCTGTGTAAAATCTATTCCATTGAAGGAACCTAATAGTTATATTTTTTGAATGCTTTGTTTAAGTTGTAGAAATCCACTTATAGTACGATCTCTTCATTCTTCTTGCAAACATGGACTAGGTTAGAGATCCAATGTGTGTGTCTAACCAGGAAAATGATTATGGATTTTAGGAGTTTCTCAAGCTCTTTTTTAATGGATGGCTCAATACTGGGATGAATCTTCCTCAACTTTAATTGGTATGGTTTTATGTCAGGATTTAGAGGTATGTTATGCTGCATGATAGAAGAATCAAAGGTTTTTAAATAATCATAAGTCCATGAAAAAACATCCGTAAATTCTTTACAGATTTTAACTATATCCTTATCTTCCTCTGGGTACCAACTAAGCCCTATATTGATGAGTTGAGGGTTTTGATCATTTCCAAGATTAACAATTTTAAGGTTAAGAGAATAACTATGTATTTTTTAGTTGGGACTGCCTTTAAATTTATCTTGCAAATCATAGTATTTCTCTAGATTAATGAATGACTTGGGAATCAAGTTGGATGGGAAATTAATATCATACAAATACTTATCATGCTTAGCCTCATATATAGCTAGATCCTTAAAAGTGTCCTGGGATGTTAAGAAGTCTAAAAATATGAACATCATCATCAAAGAATTTCCAACTTGTTGCATTATCTAGTATAGAGGGTATATACATAAGTTCAATAGAAAAGGTACCAAGAGACAGACCTTCTGGTGGAATGAGCCTAGATGCAGTGTTGGCTAAAAGATATGCATCCAAATTTTGTGATCTAGGGACATATTTGATATTAAAATCCTTGAAATAATTTGTCATGTCCTGAACTAATTTCTGATAATTCAAAAAATGAGGAGATAAATAATGGATCTTATCCCTTCCCTTCTTGACTATGATTTCAGAATATCCATAACATTCAATGACTTCTGCTCCCAAATCTATTGCCTTCATGAGCCCCTGTATGAGAACCTCATATTCAAAAATATTGTTTATACATTCGAATTCAAGTTTGCAATCAATCATCAATTTGGTTCCCTTTGGATCAATAAGTACACAACTTGCACCAGCACCATCCTTGGATTTAGACCCATAAAAAAAGTGCCAAGAAGATAAATATAACCTAAAATTTGTATTAACATTTATACATTATGAAAAATTTATCTAGTGAATGGAACAACTACACAATTGTTGATTTCTGATAATTTATCAACATCCTCAGCTGGGGAGGAATCAACAAGAAAATTCCCAAAGAAAGTGTCAAAGGTATAGTGTTCTATGGCTGAAGTGAAGAAAACAATAGGTTCACTTGGGTCATTAAGATCTGTCACTATTTTCTTCATGAAAGGTTCCCTGACAATCTTGATCTGGTTTGGTATGCCATTGTATGGTAACCAAAAATGTGACCAATCAGTGGAAAAGTAGCCCTTAAGCTTCTATGGCCAATCCCTATTTAGCCACATGCCATAAGTATCATGGATATCTACCACAACAATATCTACTGTCTGTTAGATCCTAGGATCTATGGATAATGTCAAAACAAAATTATTTAGTTCACCTACTACCTTAAATCTAGATATGTCAAATTAGACTATTTGGGTAGGGAAAGGTTCCCAGGTTTCATTGATATTCCTAAATACAAAGACTGGCATTACATTAGATGATGTTTCCCGAACCAATCATACAATTTTGTACATTTATATTGAAAATTTCAAAAGTTGGTAGAAAAGGGGGAACCCTTTTCACACTAGTCTTTTGACCATCATCCTTTGCACAAATTTCCACATTGTTATTTTGAACTTCTCTTGATTTATTTAAAACCATATTCTTAGGTAAATTTTCTCTTATAAACGATATTTTAAGAAGCTCAAATAAAGAAATATTTTCTTTATCCTTTTTCAAGTCATTTACCAAATTGTACTCAACTTTAGGAATTACCTTGTCTTTTGGTGTTGTTGCTTTACCTATAATTGGAGTGGATGCTGATGGTGGATTATCTTGTGATGTATCGCATTTTCTCCTGTTATTATAAGAATGTTGTAGATCAAATATATCTTTAGTTTCATCTTCTTCCTCAGACATAGGAAGTTCTGAAAAATTTTTTAATAGTATTCAAGTGTTGATATTGCTCTTCATCAGGGGGTACTGAATCCATAACTCCCTGTGAACTATCTCTATTATCATCCTGAGTAGCTTGGGGTTTAGAAGTTAAGTCTTTAAAAATGGATTAAATCTCATAATAGGTAAGGGTTTCCTTAGGGTTTGGAGGTGGTTGATTCTAGGAAGGATGGTAACATCTCATAGATGGTGGCCTTGCCAAACTTCTATTATTTAGATGAGTGTCATTATTATTTCTCTTGAGATCTACCATATCATTTGAAATATTTTGCAAAAGTTTCTTCATGTTGTCCATGTACTAAGGGTTTTTGTTTTTGGGTGTGGGTTTGGGGACATTCTCCTGCCTTCTTCTAGATGTAGATGGTTGGTCTGCTTGGACATCAAAATTGTCCTTCAGACAAAACATGTATTTCTCTACTAAGATAGTTTCTAAAAAAGCTTCTTGCAGAGTATTTTTTTATCCCTTTTCACCCACATGGTGATTTGATTTGGTAAACCCTTAATGTAATAATCTACCAACAATTATTTCATAGGAATAATTGTGGTAGGGTGTTGGAATATATTAAACCCACTCATAACTTAGGATAAAATAATTAATCATTATTTGATTAATTATTTGCCCACTAGCTTAATTAGTTGGCATCCACTTGCACCTTAAAGTCAACACATGCCATCTATACCCCAAGAATGATTTATTTCTGATTCTGGGTTGATCTTGACCACTTTATTGACTCCCATAATTAGTAATGACGCTTTACAACAGATTCTTCTTTATCCTTATTTTTTATGGATAAAGTAAAGTTAGTTAAACTAGGAAACTGGGTTCTTTTGTTTCCAACCCATCCTTCATGAATTTCTCTCCATTTTTTAGGATTAGCATTTTTTTCCATCTCCCTTGATAAATCACTCATGCTTTTTCTAATGCGCGAGGTCCTTGATATATTTGGGAAGTGCTTTAGCCACCTATGGGGGTTTGCTATATTTTGGTAAGTCAGCCTTTTTTAGCTTTATGAGTTGTCTCCATATAGCTCGATTTTCCTATGAGGGATGTGCTATTTGTGTACACTATTATTCATCATTATTCGATGGAAGGATACAAACCAATATTCATCTCTTCATTCATGTGATTCAGTCTCATTTATTCTCTCTAGTTTTCCTGTGTATGCTTGTGAGAATTCTTAGTATCAAGATATATTTCCTATGCTTCTTCTTAGCATCTTTGCTCATAACATTGAAGCTATTATTTCTACATGGTATCAGAGCTACAGAGAGCACAACCTCACAATATTCTACATGGTATCAGAGCAGCAAGGTTGATAAAGTTCTATAGAGTTGAGGAGCGCATTCAGTTTCCTATCCCTCTCTGAAGAAGAGCTTGTCTAGCTTACAAGAGTTTCTCCTAGTTTTGTTTTGCAGGTTTTAGAGAGTTTATTCTTGAGCACAGCAATTCAAAAATATGTATTCTCCTTCATAAATAATTATTACTCCTTTCAACTACCATGAATGGAAAGCCAAAATTGGCATTCTATTGTGTAGTAGAGGATTATACAGAGTTACTCTAGCTTTGGAGAATGAGCCCAATGTTGTGATTGAGAAAGGTAAGTGGCATTATAGGTTGGATGAAGACTATGGAATGATTTTCCTCTCTACTTCTCCTAATCCAATATTTCATCTAGATTATTTGACCACTCCAAACCAAGTATGTACTCAATTGGAGTCTCTCTCTAGATTTCAAGATGAGCAAAGAGCGCATCAATTAGAGATTGAGTTATTCTCACCGAGTCCAAGCAACTTTGAATCTCTTGAGGGTTTCTTCACCAATTTCAAGTAACTTGTTATAATTCTCAAGAAATGTGGGATTGATAAATAATATGATCAATTAATCCTTTCCATTCTTTCTAAATTGGGTCCTGATTACTCAGTTTTTGTGTCTACTTTTCATGCTACTAGGCTTGTTGTTCCTAAGTGGAAAATGCCTTCTTTAAATTATTTTCTTGATTTAATAACAAAGGAGAAAGATAAATTTATCCATACGGGTGTCCTTAATTATTCCAAGGGAAGGTATCATTATCTCTTGGTTCAAGGAAAGAATAATATCAAATCCAAAGAAAAGCAAATTGTGAAGAAGCCAAAGTCAGAAATTGAAGATGATAGTTTGAAGCATGTTGATGAAGATTCGGTAAAGAAGGGTAAGACGAAAGGGAGCACATACAAGTGTTATTATTTGATAAAGGGTTTTCATTCATAGAATAATTGTTTCATGAATAATATGGACATCGTGTCTCAGCTTCTTGATAAGCACAAGATCGAAGTTCCAGATGGACTAGAAAAGCCTATTGATTCCTCAGAACAATGTCATAGTGCGTAGTTCGAAGGTGATATAAATTATATATTGAGTGCCAAAGTTATATCCTATTATCATGTGTCTAATATATATTTATTACCTTATACATAAGAATCAGAAATATAATATCCTTTCTTTGATAATCCTCCTCTCAGTATACTAGATTCATCTCCCCAAAATTGTGATTTTTCACTAGATATTGACTTGTCTTTGGGAATCTCTTCCTCACAAGATTATATATATGATTTATAATATTTGAAGGATGATATGTATTTCATGACACAAATAAAACCACCATACATACCATATACCATACCTATGAATAATCCTAATACTATACAAATCCCAAGTTCACTAGTTGATTCCTCATTGGTCTCTTATGCAGTGTTACTTATCTTACATGGTTTGAATTCTTCCCTATATTTCAGTGGTTGGTTTTCCATGAAATTAGTAATATTTGTATTGATATTAAACATTTTTTGATCTGTTCTAAAATTTTATGGTTCATATCTCATGTCCATCCATCATTCATATTTTTACACCTATCAGTTTTCCCTAGTTGCTCATAGTTTTCCTAGTCTAGCCCTATATCCTCACGGAGTCATTGAATCCTTTGTATTTGCTGTTCCATATTCTAATGTTTCTTATATATCATATTTTTATCAGCCTCATGTCATATCTGAAAAGGTGCTACATCATATTGGAACATTGACATGTGATTCACATCACAATTTTACAGCTCTTCAGGGAATTGAGTGTGAAATAAATTGTCTTAATTTTTGTACTCTTTGGAAGGAGTATGCATATATCCATTTTCCATTTCAGATTGTGTTTTCATATCATATTTTTATAGAATAAATAATAGTTTATATAATTCTCCTACTTCAACAATTGATGAGATACAAGGAGTCTCTCCTCCTTCTTCTTGCAGGTTCTACACTCAAGCGCATGATCATGGATTTCATGGTTCTTAATTAAGTATTCCATCTAGAAATAGTTCATTCAGCTCATTCAACTGAATATAAAGATATTTTGAAGACATATTATTTCAAATTTTGTGCCTTGTCCTTTCTTGAGGGAGGATTTTTCCCATGTGTTTTTTCTTCTTTCCTCACTTTTCTAGACATAATATTTGTTAAAGGGTGACCATAGCCTTGTTGATGGGCCCTATATTCATCCATATAAATCTATACTTTTGGAATAAAATCATAAATTAATACTTATATGGGGGTGTTGGAATATATTAAACCCACTCATAGCTTAGGATAAAATAATTAATCATTATTTGATTAATTATACCCACTATCTTAATTAGTTGGCATCCACTTGCACCTTAAAGTCAACACATGACATCTATACCCCAAGAATGATTTATTTATGATTCTAGGTTTATCTTGACCACTTTAATGACTCCCATAATTAGTAACAACGCTTTACAACAGATTCTTCTTTATTCTTCTTTATCCCGCTTTTCTGTGGATAAGGTAAAGCTAGTTAAACTAGGAAACTGGGTTCTTTTGTTTCCAACCCATCCTTCATGACTTTCTCTCCATTTTTCAGGATTAGAATTTTTTTCCATCTCCCTTGAAAACTCACTCATTGTTTTTCCAATTCATGGGGTCCTTGATAGATTTGGGAAGTTCTTTAGCCACCTATGGGGGTTTTCTATATTTTGGTAAGTCGGCCTTTTTGAGCTTTATGACTTGTCTCCATACAAATCGATTTTCCTATGAGGGACATAATATTTATGTGCACTATTATTAATAATTATTCAAGGGAAGGATACACACCAATATTCATCTCTTCATTCATGTGATTCAGTCTCTTTTATTCTCTCTAGTTTTCATGTGTATGCTTGTGAGAATTCTTAGTAGCAAAATATATTTCTTGTGCTTATTCTTGGAATCTTTGATCATAGCATTGAAGCTATTATTTATACATAGGGATCCTATTTTTCAGATAGTAAAACCTCTAATTAAATTCCTTAAATACTTCTTTTCCCTTTATCCTAAGGGAAGATAAATCCATTACAAGATTTGCAAGGGTACTTGCATCACCAAATTTTTCAAGAAACCATTTTTCAAAATCATCCCATGAGTTGATAGTACCAAAATCCAAGGCAAAATACCAAGTGGAATTTTGACCCTTTAAAGAATATGGGAACAATCTACACACTACATCCTCATGGACTATGTTTCTTAACCTAATGGGTTGCATAAAGGTTTAATATGGTCCTGAGCAAAGGATCTATCATTTGGGTTAAAATTTGGGATCCACTTTTCCGTATTTTTGGGAAATTTGTGTTGTTTCCCAGTGATAAAAACAACATCCTATTCTAGCCATGGTTTATTTACTTGTTCAACCATTGGTGCTTATTCAGATGAAGAAGGTTCTGAAAATGTCTTACTATTTGAGGAGTCCTCAGATGGTGATGAAGATGAAGCAAGTAGTGTAGGTGGTGGTCCACCTAATTGTATATTTGGATGTTGATTTGATTGAGGCTAATATTCTTGTTCAAACAATTGACCTATTTAAATCTCAGGGGAGAAGCCCCTAAGGGGAGTTGAAAACTGCACGAGTTAAGGACAACGCGTTTCTAAGGATTATTTGTTCTCCAGTCCTTTGCTCTACCCTAGCAGTTATTTCTTTTGTATTCTTTCTCAACTGTTCAAGGGTGAGAGTTCCCCTAGTTCGTGAAAAAAAAAATTATATTCTTCTAATGACATGTTCCAAAATAGGGGTGGCATGGACTATTGTTTGACTTTCTACAAGCTGAGCTTTAGACGTAGAAGCTTGGATTTGGTTTCTAGTAATGACCGATGACCTTGGAGGAGGAATTTTACTTGTGTTATTACTTGACATGTTTTTCAATGTCCCTCATTCTAGCACCATTTGTTGATAGCTCAGTCTTGCATGTTGCCGAAAAATATACAAGCAATCAAAACAAGGAAATAGTTAAACTTGAAAGGCTTCAAATCGATCCCACGCAAAGATGATTCTATCGCTGAGTTGTTTGGGATGACTATATCATATGGATACAAGAACTCCAATGACACAATGGTTCTTATATCTAAGAGATAAAGTAACTGGGTTCTAGACTAAACTGTTTGAGAAAACTAAGACGGTGATTATAACAGGTTTTAGGCAAGGTCATTATGATATATAGTTGACGACATGGACATGATTACTCAATGTATAAAAATATAAATCAATTTTACATCCTTTAATCAACTTTAAATAAAAATAACAATGACAATTGCAATGCTTTATCCAAAGTATTATGAGTGAAAAAATTTCCTATCAAGTAATACCAATTGAAAAATTAGTATTAGGGATTAATAATAATTCACCAGTTCCATAAAAGAGTATGTGAATTAAATAAACACATTTATTTAATGCGCATTTAATGTGTTAATATTATAAAGATACATCTATACATAAATCAACACATTCAGTAGATGAGCAACCGATGATTAGTATGTCAGAAAGATAGAAGAAAGACTGGAATTCATGAAACACATTTAATGAAAAACCATATAACATAGCATAAGTAACAATGCAATTTTATTCAACTTGAAAAACATTACAATGTTCAAAAATTACAAAGATTTCCTTATACGTCTATGGTAGTCCGTTTGCCTATGCCTCCCTTATGCTTAATCCTGCTCCCCCCAACTTGGGAGGTACCCTTCCCTTTAAATAATATTACAAATTTGTACAAAGAAAATACACTTCCCAAGATGTCGGATTAAAAAATATTTTAGTTTCATGATTTTCCAAGGATAGAACGCCACTTGGAAAAAGCATCCATTAAATCTTGGATGGCCTTAGATTGAGCATTCTCTAGATGCAATTCTACTTTACATATTAAGGAAGCAATCTCATTTTTCTTGATATTTGTCCAATCTTTGAGGAACAAATCAATCTACATTAATGAAGCAAGAGGTGTCTCAATCAACTGCTTTATTTCACCCATGGTAAGCTGAGTGATATCCAATATCTTCTCCTTGACTTTATCAAAATCATTCTTGATTGTCTCCAATTTCAATTTTGGAGGAATAGCCTCATCAATAGGATCTAAGGAGTGGTAGATACAAATAACTAAGTAGTGTCTATGAAACAATCCACCTCCTTTTGTAGGCCACCTTTCCATCTTTAACGATGGATTCCACCATATCACAAATACTCTCCCATGTTTCAATCGTCACCTCTATTTTCTTAAGCTTGAGTTTATCCAATATTGGCAGATTGTCTAGTCTTTATTTGATGTACTTCTTCTAGTCTATGATGTGGCCATAATCCCTGGTTGCCTCCTTTCTCCTTTTGTGAGGATCATGGAGAATATATGATTGGCACTCAAATGCATTATATAGTTCCTGCATTTCATTAAATTCTTTCAACAAATTAACCATCCCTTGATGATATTCATCATGTATTCTGTAGGCTAATTGCTTGAATTCTTCTCCTGTGAAATTGGAGAAGGAAGAGGAAGTAGATGCAAGAGGGGGATCTTTGAGTTGTTTCTCAAAGATAGAAATCTTGTTATCCTGTTTTGTAGTCAGGTGATCTGCCTTCTCAAGCTGCTACTTGAGATAGTCATTCTTTCCTTGAAGTTTCCTCAGCTTTGCCTCATATTCGTCCTTCATATGTTGGATCTCTTCACTATAGTGTGCCTCTACCCACGCTAGGTCATATTTGGACTTTTGCAGTTCTTGCTATTTTTCTTCCAAATCTTTGTTCAACTGAGACACTAAGTAAAAACTTTCTCCAGTAAAAGCTCCCATAGCATCTATTGTATCCAGAGCTTCTTGTTTGGTATCAGAGGAGTCCCTTTTTCAAATAATATGATGTGGGACTGCCCCTTGCTTGAATGTGCCTTTACTTGTTCTCTTAGATCCCGTTTTCACCACACCCTTATATTTTCTACTCCAGAAGCATTTTTCGATAGAGACCACTGTGTCTTCACCAAAATTTTCCATCTCCTTTGGTGTTGAGATGGTTCCCTCATGAATAAATATCAAAGGTTTAGGATGGGAAGTTTCAAGAATGGGGATTTCCATACTGAGGGGTGGAATAATAGGTGAAAGGGATGAATAAATAGAAGTGGGAATGGGTGTCAAAGTTTCAAGGGAAGAAAATGTGAGGATGGAAGGAGTATCTAGTTGTGGAATAAAAGAATTTGGGGATGTTGAGGTAATATGAAGTCTTGATGAGGTTGAAAGAATAGGTGAAGTGGAGGTAGGGATAGAAATAAGCATGTCTTATGGTACCAAGGGTGTGCTACTGGTAGTAGAAATAATTTGAGAAAAATTGATCTCGAAAAACTAATATTGGGAAAATGAGGAATAACAAATACTCCCAGATAATTGGGTGGTGGTATAGGATGAGTTCATGGCAGTGAAGACAACCACAAGACAGGTGGAAGGATTGTTTTCCTCTAGATCACTATGGATTTTATGTACCTCAACATTGGCTGGGGACCATGGTTCCACCTGCTGAATTGGAGTAACTTGCAGAATTTGTTGTTTAGGTTGCTCCACCCTTTGAATTTTTTGTGGTGGAGGTTGAGGGATTTCTTCCTGCAGATGGATTTGTGGAATATCCTCGTGAAATTTATACCTCTTTTTTGGAGGTTTTTCCATCGCTTCTTGTGCTTCTGTCTCTGAGCTAAGCTTCTCCAAGTTTTTCTTGAACTCTGTTTCTATATGTAAGATCTCCAATGTGGAGGAGGGTTGTGCTTTCTCAGGACCTTCAAGAAAAACTTTTCCTTTATCCTTTGACTTGTTAGCACAAATAGTAGAAGGGTTGGCTAATGCTTCCTTAGCCTATTTTTATGCATTCTATTTGTGTACATCATCTTCCACTTTCAACCGGAACTGTCTGAAATGTAGGGAAGATTTTTTCAACTCCTTCTTATACTAGAAAAAGTGAGTCTTCTCTAGAGGAGTGGGAATCCTTCTCACTACCTTTGAAAAATCAGTAGCCCCTCTATATATAGAATCATCAGGAACATCCTAATGGGCATATGCAATTTTAGTATGCTCTTGGACAAAAAAAAATTCTAGTAAATACTTGGGATCATGCATCCTTTTGGGCACCTCCCCTAAGTTCATTTATGCTATGGATTTTCCCAGAATAGAAACAAGAGTAGAATTTTGCACTATCAAGAATCCCAAAATCAAAGGGAACTTGGGCCAACACTTCCTCTTAGCTGCTGCGGGCTTTGGGAAGACCCCATCATGATAGTATGATATGTAATTCCTTATTAAATCATTATGTCTAGTACTATCCTCGGCATTGGATGAACTATATTGTTTCCCCAAATCCGGATATAGGAAAAATATTCACCTACATACCAATACCCCATTAGAGAAATTAAAGTTGTATCCCTCTCTGGAAAAATTGGGGAATCTCCCTTGAAAATAATTTAGTACATTGAACCTATAAAGTGGTCACAAATTTCATATATCCAAGGGACAAAGTTATCTTCCCACATGTCTGAGTAGTAAATGTGTACCGGTGGATATGTCCTAGTCCAATTTCATCCGATGGACGAGAATGAATAAGTCGTATAGAAGACTCCCATGAAATACTCTGATATGTAGAAAGTTGGCTTCCTATTTGTTGAAATCTCTTTGATATTTTTCAATTGCTTCCTTGAGCACCACTAACAGGCTTTGTTCTCAGTTGAAGGATTCACTTGTAAGTAATATGTGATGGGCTATAGGATCCCATTTAATTTTGAACTATGTGTAGTTAGGTAATCCATATAGACGGAAAAACATGGTTTCTAGTAGTGAGAATGGCTCTCTAAACCATGAAATGGGATAGGACTTATCTTCTTTGGGGATAAATTCTGTAAGGTTATCCATCCATAATTTTATTACTTCCTTGAAGTTGAATTGAGTCATGGTCGCATCGAGAAATTGGGTTGTGAGAAGTTATTGAGGAGGTTTGAGAGCATATGATCTCGCAAATAAATCAGAATAGAAAGAGGTCATCAAGCTTCCAGTATGGTCATCGAAAGATTGTTCTTTAGGACTTGCATGGTCAAGTTCCCACTTGATCGGATCCGTATACAACATCAAAGGAGGTATGGTTGCAATGCAGTGGAGCTGAGAAATTCTAATTTTAGCATATGCAGACTGGTCATGGGTAATGGAAGAGAAGTCATGATTGTCAAATATGGCATAAATCCAGGACCAGTCAAGATGGGGGGGCTTTAGACACCTGTCCACTGACCTGTCATTGAAGATACCGACATTTTGGCCTTGTTCTTTTGCTCATTCAGAGTGGTCTTAGACCTAGTGTTTCTGGACATACTGGTGGACTTGGAGGTAAATTCTGACAAAAATTTGGCAACCATAATATCAAATTTACCACGGTAAAAAAATAGAAAATAACCGCTAAGAGTAAGAAACTTACCGGTGGACAACTTGGAGATCAAAGGATTGGTGAGATCAACAAGAAAAATCCGCAGTAAAAATATCAAACGCAGTAGAAATTGCAAGTGAAAATGGTGAAGAATTCATAAATTTGAATGAATTAAATAAGTCAAAATGCAACGACAAAACAGATCTCGGCCTTATATCTCGCAAAAATGGACGTGTTATCCACCTGAATGGCACCTCTCCGTCCGAGTGCTGACATTCACTATGTTGGCACACAAAAGGACATTTATGGATTGAGGGTTTCCCAAAACACTATATATGGGCTTATTATGAATTACATTTATCATCCATCCAGCTGGTTATTTTTACCTTTTAAATATGTCAAGTCCTGTACACGACTCTTATTATATGCAACTCACGTGTTGTACACGAATATCGGTTGTTGCATCTCGCGTACAAATTTGTATGTGGATTACCTTTATAGCAACTCGCATGTCATACGCAAGTTTCCAGTATTGATACCCACGTACACCTTCCTTTGACATTAAAAATAAAAACTTGCAACTACTTGATATTTGTTAAGCCCTTAACCTTAATCGCCTTAACTGTCTCAACCTCCTCAACCTTCGAAACTGCCTTATTTCACCAAGTATAAATATAGGCCTTGGGGAGGGTGTTAATGACATATACTTGAGAGCAAAGTTATGCTGGTGGAGTTTATTCAGAAGTCTTTGGAGCAGTGGAACTCAGAATCCTTTGGTTGCAGAGGAGTCCTTGTCTCAGGCGTTGGGTTGTAATCTGAACTCTTTCATTATTGTTAATAAAGAGAATCCTTCTTCTATATGTGTCTTGAATGTCTCTCATATATTGTGGTTTGATAAATACTTATGATTCAACATTCTGTATATGATTTATCTAACATGTTTATATATATGTATCATCTTGTATTTGGAGGATTGACTCTTGACAAGTGAAGGAGAAGCATCCCTGAAGGCTTTGGAGGAGAAGCAAAGCGAAAGAGGACAAGCTAGGATCAACCGTCTTATATCGAGTGAGTCTTTCCTATCCTCCTATTTCCTTTACTGCACTTTAGAGTCGATTTCTTGCAAGTTTCATGAGTATGTTGGTAACCCCAGACCTTCGGTTATAAGGTGTTTATTCCTGTACAATAGAACTGGAGACTCCGTTGGGGAGCCCAGACTGTTGTAGGTTGTTTCTGTCACCCTTGACCAGTCTTTGCTTTGAAGTTTGTGTGTGGTGTTTTATCCTGGTTCGTTCTTATCATAGTGTTTGAAAGCCTTGTGGATTTTTCTTATTTTTTGAGAAAAAATTTGTACCTATACGCAGGTTTCTCTTCTGCACAGTCGCGTACAGAGGCCTACATATGTGAGTTGCTCTCTTGGATAGTCATGTACAGTACGCGAGTTTCCCTTATACACAGTCGCATACAATCCTGGAAATAGGAATTTTTAGGATTGGGTTTGCTTGTCCCTCTCTTTGTGTAATTCCTGTTTGTTAGTTGGGTTTCTTTATAGATACTGTGTTGTTTATCTGAAGACCTTGGTGACCACACTTTGTGCTTTTTTTGTAAATCCCTTGGGTTTCTTTTGTTTGGATTGTCTTCTGTTTGCATGTTGAAGTAGCTTGGCCTATTTGGGTTATAGGGTGAAGTGTCTCTGTCTGGATCAGTGATCAGGGTTTTGGGCATTGTTTTTCTAGTCTATCTTTTTTATAGTAGTTGGTTTATCACTTACCTTTATGAGTTTACAGTGATCTTTTGTCATTTTGTGCACCCAAGCTAGGGTTTCTAGTCTCCCTTTGTTGGTTGATTCTTGGTTCTTTTAGTCTGTTCACTTCAGTTTGTTTGTTTTATACAGTTGATTAGATCCAAGTATACTCAAGTTTAGTGTATTTTAGATGCATGGTAGAGTTTGAGCTTTTTAAAAAGTGAAAAGAAAAACATTGTCAAGCTTTTGCATTTTCTTTTGCATAAGTAGTTTTCATTCCAGTTTTAAAATATAATCTCAAAAACTACAAAGAACATAGGCTTAGTTTATTTTATCATTGCATTTGTTCATCAATATATATTTACAAAAAGAAAAAGAAGTTTGCTTTAATAGTGGTAATTTTCTTTGAAAAATACACCTTTATTGTTTTATTTCTTATCGAGTCAAAAAAAACCATAAGTACATCACTCCATTTCCTTCTGAGTAAGAAACAACCCTTTAAAATGAATGCAATAATTAAAATTTACTGGTAATTTTTATTTTTAGGGGCCTTTCACCTACTAGCTTAGGCTAGACTTGTGGGATAGGAAGTGTAAACTTCCCATAAGTTTTAAAATTTAGACGTAGTGGACCTTTCTTTAGGTAAATCCTTGACTTTATCAATTGTATCTGGGTAGCTCCTCTCAAACGGGAGTCAAGCAAAAGGCTGCGTGGAGGCATGGACTGAGGAGATAACCCTCCGATTCCTTGTCAAAACGTAAATCATGACTTTTACACATCGAGGAATTTTGTCCTAGACAGAGTTTCGGGCTCAGCCACCCTACCTAGACGTACTAGTCATGCTTGCGATTGTCCCCCCAGACTGTTGGTATAGCTAAGGTAGCCTGTAGTCTCTTGACATTTAGGGTTCATACCTAGGTAAACTGGAAGGCTATTTCTGGTTCACCTTGAATAGGCTTGGAAGGTAACCCTTGTTGTAAGTGTAGGAGGGAGGTTGGGTGATTCCTCCGCTTGTGCCTAAGAACCACTTCAAGGACACCAAGTAATCGTTCATCAGCTTTCTTCGAGAAAGTATATCTTTCACCCTTGATTGATTGTTTGAGACTTTAGGAATTTTATAGTGTGTGCTTTGTGGTTTTTCCTGTGTTTAGTTGGCCTTAGGGTGTGATTTGTCAAATTTTCAATTGTGGAGGACTAACCTATTAGAAGGTCAAGAAGGTTTAGAAACCTTCCTCCTATAGTCACATTGGAGCCTCCACCTCCACCCCAAAGGTAGAGATTAGACATGGACGGTTCATTTGAACTGGTAGGGATAAGTGAAGTTCTAGGTGAGCCAGAACTTATAGCTAACCGTTTTGATCTTGATACAGTTGAGATAGAAGACTTGCATACTGACAAGTTTGCAAGAAACTTTAACACACCCTTGACTTATTTAAACGATCATGTGATCGTTCAGGTTAGACCTTTTGATTCACCTATTTTAGGTGTCCCTATGGGTAGGATCATGTCTTTTGCGGAAGAAAGTTCTTTTGTGTTCACCTCAATCGTTTTGTTTGAAGGGGTACTACCTCCCCTGGTAAGTGCCCCTAGATCTAGTATACCTTCTACACCTTTGATTCCAGCGATCTGGGTGGTTCAACCACCGGTTCACTCAAACCTAGCAGGTACTTTTGGTGATATGGTTACTGGGATCCTTAGTATACCTACTCTTCCTTCTTCCTTTCCATAGACTACCAAGAGTGGTCTGGTAGGATCCTCGGCTTTCGTCCAAGGATTTCCTTGGAATGGGGGGCGCATTCCCCCATCCGCTCTATACGTAGGCCCATCACCTTCCTATGTAGGAGTGCAGTTTGGGAACAATACCTCTTATGGGAAAAGTTTCCAAACTCTGATTTCAGTTCCCTTTACAAGGTCTCCCTTTTCGTTGTTCAGTGAAGGGATACCTGCTCCTATCTTTCAAACCCCTGTTTCTTTGGGGACGGCCCAAACTTCTTATATTGCACCTCCCACACACAATCCTGTGGCTTACGGATGGAATCTGTTTCAGAGTAATCTACCCACTTCACAACTGGTGGCAGGGGGCAACCCCACTTTTAGCCATGGGCATTCGGGGGCAGGTCCCTATAATCCCCAGGCTGACACATTAGTACCCCAGTTCGACCCAAAATTCCATTCCTGGAAACCTTAAACTTGCCATATTTGTCAAAATTAATGAATGAACCGGTGAGGCGTGACCCTTTGTGGCCACTTGTTCCCACCAAATTGCCATCGGACATCCCTAAATTTGATGGCAAAGTCGATGAAGATCCTGGGGCTCATGCCAACACATTCCATTTATGGTGTTCTTCAAATTCGTTGAATGAAGATTTAGTTAGGTTGAGGCTATTCCAGAGAACCTTAATAGGTACCGTGGCAAAATGGTATATCGAACTACCTTCTACTGCTTTCAGTAGTTTTTGGGACTTGACTAGTGCATTTCTTAGCCACTTTCAGCTTCCGGTTCGATATGATTTCGAAACGGACTTGTTGTCTAATTTTAGGTAGAACAAGGCTACCCACATCTCGGATCACATCCAAGAGTGGAGGAGGTGAAAGAGACTTTTAAAAGCCACTATTCCTCCTGAGTTCCTTTTAGAGTGGTTCCTTAAATCCCTGTTGCCCTACATATCTAAGGACGTATCCACCTTAGGAGCGACGAATGAATAAGAAGCCATTCTTAGGGCCCAGCAACTGGATTTGATTTATTCACAATCTAGGATCTTGTATGAGATTATCCCTGAGGCACCGAGGCCTATGCACGATGCGGAGAAGCCTAAGCCTAGACCCCATGCTGATGGTGTGGTTGGGTCTGTTAACTCTCCCGCCGTATAATCTTTGGCTAAGAAACTTCATCAGTTGTCTGTCAAGCAGTCTATGGAAGAGGCAGCAAAGGATGCCCCCTCCCCCTAGAGTGAAATTTTTTTTGCACAAACCTCTCAGAAGGGAAATCAGCAACCCGACGGGAAGAAAAAGAAAGGAAAGAATGGAGAGGGAAACCAAAACAAGCAAAATCCCACGAACAATGTTGATGGGGAAAAGAAAGAAAAGAAGAAGGTCAAGTTCCCGTGTAAGTTGTGCCACGAGGACCACCTTACTCACATTTTTCCCCTTATGGATCAAGCCTAGAAGCTGCTTAAATCTCAACAACCAGCTGTCCTGAAGGATCCTTTTCCCTAAGGACAGAACTCTACTTCAGCTTCTAATGTAGCAGGGGGCACTCAAATTTCCCCTGACCCAAACTATATCAACACGGTTCGATATTCGACTTTGTTGTAGAAAAGGAATAAAAATTATGAGAAAGAGACTCTTAAGAAGGGTAAAGCTGTAGGTGAAACTTCTAACCCTCTCACAATAGAGAAGCCTGCTGAAATTATGTCGAAGATACCAAATTGTGTCTTCAAGAAGACCTTGCATAACCCTAATGCTAGGGATGCTTTGAACTACTCTGTGGTTGAAGATTTAGCCCAAACCCCATGTGCAATGTAAGATTTAGAGGTGTTACAGAGTTGTCCTACTCAGTGGGATTCTCTCTTAGCAGCTTTAGGCAGCATGGACTCATCGAGTCTCATGGCGAAATTTCTTTTGTTTGATGTTAAAATTCGCCTACCTTACCATGTATCCTTATTAATAGATGTCATCCATGGTGGAAAGACCATTGGAAGGGCAGCTGTTGATGAGGGTGCTTCTACATGTGTTATGTCCTTGACCTGTTGGAAAGATCTTAGATCCCCAGAGATGGTCCCATCAAACACTTTACTTACTGCTTTTGATGGAAGGTCCTTCCGTCCGCATGGTATCCTGCTGGCTTTTGAAATTAAGTTGATAGGAAAAGCAGTGTCTATTGAAGTAGAAGTGATTGATGCTCCTTTGGACTACAATCTTCTTCTGGGAAGGAACTGGACTTATGTGATGTCCGCTATTGCGTCGGCAGTTTTTCATGTAGTGGTTATTCCACATGAGGGAAAGTTGGTTACTATTGATCAAATTGATTATACTCGAAAAGGTCATTTAGAGTCTAATGAGTCCGCTGTGCCATTGGTTGATCAGGTCAAACCTGCTGCATAGAGCTTGGGGGATGGAATGTACACATCACTGATGGGCACGTTTGATCTTCCAGCCCCGGTTAATTATATTAGTTCTACTAGTGTGGGGAAGTCCATAGCTACAGTTGTCGATAGGACTGATCCTTGGGTTCTCCCATCCCCCCATGAATCGGAAGTGCCCTTATCGACAGTAGAGGTAGCTTATCAAGCTATCACTCAAGCCACTATTGATCCCATTCCAGATCCTCTAACAGTCTCGGAAGATCTGGAAGAAGTCTATTTTCCCACATGGGTGGAAAACTCTTCGCACTCTATAGATTTTTTAGACATGGTTTTACCTTCTGACGAATCCATTTTGGAAGCCATGAATGGACGTGGTAAGATTTGTGAGGATCTTCATCATTGTTCCTATTTTATTCCAGAACTAAGTAGAATAGAAAATCAAGAGTTTCGGTTGAGACTGTTAGAAGATGTTGATATACCTATCAATCCCTTGCCTAGGGAAGGAATGTTTGCTGAGGGGAATATGGCAAATATTTCCACCACCATACCTATTAACATCTCTGTGAACCCTAATGTCGTGGAAAACATATATATAGGTGCAAATTTCTCTCCTGAAGAGATCGCCATCTATACTCCCTTTTTAAGGAATTCCATGATATCTTTGCCTGGTCATATGAGGAGATGCCAGGCATAGATCCATCGATTGTTGAACATGAAATCCGAACATATCCTGATGCCAAACAGGTTCGACAAAAGTTAAGACCTGTTAACCCGCGCAAAGTAGCGGCTGTGAAGGTAGAAGTTGAAAAGCTGTTGAAGGCTGGTTTTATCTATCCCATAGCTTTGATTGAATGGGTATCCAACCTTGTTCATGTTGATAAGAAGAAGGGGACTATTTGTGTCTGTATAGACTTTAGAGACCTCAATAAAGCCTGTCCTAAGGAAAACTATCCCACACCATTTATAGACCAGATCATATATGCTTGTGCGGGAAGTGAGGTGTTTTCATTTATGGATGGTTTCTCCAGATACAATCAAATTCAAATAAAACCGGAAGACCAACATAAAATTGCTTTCATTTGTCCTTGGGGTACCTTTGCATACAAGAAAAAGCCCTTTGGATTGAAAAATGTTGGGGTGACCTTTCAACGGGCTATGAACTTTTCCTTCCATGATATTAAATCCATTGTCAAACCATACCTTGATGATCTTCCTGCACATTCTCGTAAGAGGATCCAACATATAGATCATTTACGGTTGATATTTGAGAGATGCAGATATTATAAAATATGCTTGAATCCCCACAAGTGTGTATTTTGTGTTTAGTCAGGAAGATTACTCGGGTTCATTGTCTCTAGTATAGGCATCCAGGTGGATCCATTGAAAGTTGAGGCCATTGTAAATCTGCCTCCTCCTCGTTCTATCAGGCAACTTCAAAGCCTGCAAGGAAAGTCTAATTTTATTTGACGTTTTATTGTTAACTATGCCAATATTACTAAGGGTTTCATGCACCTGCTCAAACATGACACCCCATTTGTATGGGATGAAACCGCACAACTTGCTTTTGAGGAATTGAAAAAAGCTTTGCAGTTGGCACCCTTATTACGTCCACCAGATTATTCTAGGGATTTTATATTATATCTAGCCGCGTCAGAGTCGACCATTGGGGTAGTACTAGTCCAGGAGGATGATAAGCTTGTAGAGCATGTCATTTATTATCTTAGTTGTGCTTTGGCCGGACCTGAACATAGATACTCCCACATTGAGAAATTAGCCTTAGCAGCCGTTTATGCTGTGCTGAGGTTACGTCACTACATTTTATTGAGGACCACCACAGTAGTGGCGGATGTGAATCCGTTCCAATATGTTTTATCTCGACGGATTGTTGGGGGAAAATTTAACAAATGGATAGTCATTCTCCAAGAGTTTGACTTGGATTTTCAGTCCGCTAAGTCTAATAAGTCCTTAGTTTTTGCTGAACTTATAGCAGAATTTCCTACTGAAGAAGATGTAGCGGTTGAAGATGACTCATTCCCAGATGAGCACATCTTCTTGATATCCATCTCTGATCCTTGGTATGGAGATATTCTTATATATCTCCAGACTTTGAAGTAACCTGCAGCTTCCTCAAGGGAGGAACGACGTAAATTATTCCTTCATGCGAAGAACTACCTCATTATAGGAGATACCTTATATTGACGAGGGGTAGATTCCATCTTGTGTCGTTGCCTTACCCATGAGGAAGTGGAGATTGTCCTAAATGATTCCCACAGTGGAGCATGTGGGGGTCATTTATCTTGGTTAGCCACGGCTCAGAAGATACTACGTTCCGGTTATTTCTGGCCCACGATATTTAAATATTGCGTGGAAGCAATGAAGCACTGTCATCCGTGTTAGCTTTACACCAGGAAAATGCGGTCACATCCTGCTCCGTTATTTCCCGTTGTCTCGGTAGGTCCCTTCATGAAATGGGGGATTGATTACGTGAAATGCAACCAAGCCTCAGCTGGGGGGCATAAATACATCATTGTCACTATTTACTATTTTACGAAATGGGCAGAGGCAATGCCTACTTTCAAAGCTGACGGGGAAACAAAATATTTCTTTGTATTCAATCAGATTATAACGTGATTTGGTATACCCAAAGTGATTGTCACTGACCATGGCAGTCATTTTCAAAATAACATGATGAGGGAACTGACTACTATGCTCAGATTCAGACAAGAACATTCATCTTCGTACTATCCACAAGTAAACGGTCAGGTTGAGGCTGTCAACAAAACTTTAAAAACTATCCTTAAACGTACAATTGATGCAACCTGCTCTAACTGGCACATCATGCTATATCTTGCTCTTTGGGCCTACCAAACTAACGTAAAAACTGATACGGGTTTCTCCCCTTTCCAACTCATTCATGGAGTGGAATCAGTTACTCTGATTGAGTGTGAAATCCCGTCTCTAAAGATAGCCATTCATGTGTTACCTGATACAACTGAGCTTGAAGAACATCTAGTACATTTAGAACATCTGGATGAACAGCGTAGAGATGCAATGACTGCTAATCAAGCTCATAAAAATAGGGTTAAAACTTAGTATGATAAATCGGTCAAACCTCGGGTTTTCTTTGAGGGGGAACTTGTCTTGCTTTGGGACCAAGACAAAGAACCCCTGGGGGCAAGAAAATTCAAGGCCATGTGGTTAGGACCTTATTTCATGTTGAAATTATTGAGTAAGGGCGCATATGAGTTAGTTGATTTTGATAGGAATAAGCTGCCTGAGCCTCGAAATGGGCTCTACCTGAAAAAGTACTGTGCTTAGGCCTAGCACTTTTTCTTGTATTTTTATTGTATGTATTTTTATGTACATTAGGTTGTCAGTTTTGTTTTTTATACTATCTGCTGGTTGTTGCAGATGTCTTCTGAAAGGTATATAGGGTTCGCTGATGGCGCCAGCTGTCACACTTGTAACCTAGCTTCGGCAGCATGGGTTATTTATTCTCCCTTAGGATAGCTTGTTGCCGTGGGAGGAGCTTTTTTAGGTCCTGCTTCTAATAATGTTGCTAAGTATAGGGCCGTAATTGAGCTCCTATGGGATGCTTTGTCATGTCGTTTCACCTAGCTTGAGGTCTGTCTGGACTCTCAGTTGGTGGTTTCCCAGCTCAATCGGGCTTATCAGGTACGAAATCCTATTTTATTACGTCAGTTCATGCAAATTCGTTTATTGGAAAGACATTTT
>LPNX010544700.1:758455-1016516 GCA_001517045.1 Pseudotsuga menziesii
TCCATCAAAATGTCCTAGATCTACGCAGGCCCACCCTGGTCACTTGGACCACCTTGGTCCCCATGGTCCCTCTGTACCCTGGATTCCTCAGCCTCTTCAGCTTTGGCAGCCTCCAAAGCCTCTATATATACAAGCACCGCTTTGACCACTCTCCTGAATAGACGTAGCCAGACCGGTGGAACTCCAACTACGAACTCATGCATGGCAGTCGAGAAATGCTCTATCCACAAGGTAGGTACTCTTTGGGTCAGCCTGGCCAGCTTCCCCTCTAGAACCCTGATCAGTCCCAGGTCTTCACCTATGACAGGATGAACATACATGCATGGGTGCCCTTCACGGCGGAATGGTCCAATATCTGCATTTTGACACATTTATAGGATTAAGACTTGTACATATGTATATATCTATCATTTTAAAATTCATAAAAATTTGAAAAATGATAAAACTTAAAAATTATTTACCTAGCTCTCCCCATGCTCCTCCTAGACAGAGGACAAGGTCTGGGTCACCTCGGAAGTCCATGCCGGCATATGGAAACTACTCCAGTGCCGGTAGCTGTCATTCCCGCCAGGTATAGAAATCATCATCATATACACTATGTACTATGTCTCCTCCTCCTTAACGGAGGAAGATGTCTCCCCACCTACTCATCCTCAGCTGATGTGGAGATCTGACCGGTAGAGGTATGGAAGGGCTCAATGCTGGTACTCTCGAAGAAGAAGAAGGCCACTAATATGCTCGCATAACCAAATTTTTTTCTCCTTCCTCTCTTGTAATCGGACAATTGTCTATTCATGATAGGGACAACTCCCGAACACCAATCATAGAGAGCACCATGAAAACAGTCAACTTCCAGCCTCATTTGGTTCCATGTAGCCAAATGTAAAGAAGAGGATCCTAAAATCCTCATGATGGTGCTAGCAAGTACCTCTAGAGTAAAGTCATGGATATGTACAATAGGGACGCAACTCCCTCTCTTTTGAGTATCCGGTGTGCAAAACACATCTATGTAGTTCTGAACACTTAAAGGGTCACCGCCCCTACTGGTGCCCTCTAAGTTGACCGGTGCTCCTCATCGTGACAGACCGGTAATGAAATACATGTCTTCAGTAGTAATCTCCAAGGTTTCACCCTGTAGGTTGAACATCCCCAAATCATGATCCCAATAATTTATCATGAACTCAAGTAGGCAGACATTGGCCCTCATGGATGATGTGCAAAAGAATTTTAGTAGCCCACTCATTCGCAATGCATGTATAGTGGGCACACTTTGGAGCGCTGCTTGGTTCATTATTTCATGCTCCCATTCCCTACATTCCAGAACCATCTTTTCACCTAGAAAAACAAGTAATTTGATTTAGTAATTCCATATAAAAATTCAAAATTTTTTGACTATCTTTAGCCTTTTATCCTTCACGTAGTACACATGACTGTCTATTTAGACATGTCACGTACTGTACATGACTGTCTATATAGGAAACTCACGTACAGAATGCATGTATGCAAGTCTTCACACCGTCAACCCGCGTACGTGTCGTGCCATGTTTAGGATTCTTTTAACAATGGAATTAAGAATCAAAATTCATAATTGCTTGGATCAAAATGAAGAGCTCAGGGTGTAGGCTTACCTACAACTTGTGGAATTCGATTTCATCGATTCAAATCTCCACAATGATTGAACAAAGGTAGAAAGAAAAACTTGCTTTTTATGGCTCAAAATTTCAAATGGTGAGTTTTGTTTTGATTTTCAACTATTTATAGAAATTATATTTCTTTAAGTGGGTATTTTTCTATAGTTTGAAAATTCAATCAACTAATACCATATTTCTTTATGCTTTGGAATAGGTTTTTCACCATTATCAAGTGTTTTTTCTCCAATAGGGTGGTTTTGTCATTTCCAATACATTTTGGCATCTTTGTTCAATCCACATTAACCTTAGCATTCAACATTTTTCCATGGACTATGGTATTATAAGCCATTAGTTCCCTATTTTTACCATTGTTCTTTCATGGATAGGACCCTTTTTTCATGAGTATCTTCCTTTCAAGCCTATCTTGTTCTTTGGTACTCATGCCGCAACTGTTTCAGGTACAGGGGTATCCTCTTAGCTATTTTTCACGCCAAATAGAGATTCTTTTGAATATATTTTTACAAGCTATCCCTTTATAGGACTCCCCTCCCTTATGGAGTTTCTTTAGGCCCAGGTCTGACTCCTTCAAAACAGACTTGACTGCTGAGTTAACTCGTTCGTTCAAGCTCATTAAGAATATGTGAACAGGCATCCACATTGGTGGTAGGTTATCTCTTTCTCGGACCATGTGGAATAATATGGGAAAGGATTGCTCTCTTTTCTTTTTGAATTGAGAAGAGTATTCTCAGGTATAGGTTTATCACTTTTTCGGACTTGAGGGACTAAATTTACGGAAAAGGTACACCCGGTTTGAGCTTAGTTTTCTATTTTTCGTGCTCTGGACCTAAACATGAAAAATATTTTGAATGTACTTTGTGTCTTTGTCATGCTCGTTAAACACTTAAGAACAAAGCAACGTTTTATTGTTGTAAGCCCCATTTCTCGTAACCAAATGGATCTTTTCGAGTGATCTTGCTTTCCTTCACACTCGTAAAACTCAAGTTGTTTTATGCTATTTTGGAAGGAGAGTTGGGTAGGTGGTAATTTAACCTTTTTCGGACCTCCCTGACTAAGTATGAAAAAGGTTCACCTTTTCTTCTATGGAATTTAAGAGAGTTCTTCTGTGGTATGTTTTATACTTTTTCAGCCTCAGGAGACTAAATTGGATGAAAAAGGACCCCCCTGGAGTCTTCTTTGGAGTTTTCAGACTCTCTAAATGTGAGAACACCAACTGAGCATGTACTAGTTCAGGCTCATTAAATCCACGAATCAGTGACACTATCAAGCATTATTTTCCCATCTCTTCAAGCTTGTTAAAAAATGAAGAGGGATCCAAGTTAACTTTCTTGGACTCATTAAAATTTAACAGGGAAGGTAAGGAAGAAGTTTTCTCTTGTTTTTAGTAGTGGTAGCACGTCCTCCTTGAACATAGCACTCTTTGTCTTTTTCGATATCCATGTTTTAGTGATCACTTTGTGTTCAGCTATTACTTTGAGTGTCCTACTCCTCCTCCTTTTCGTTATACCTGGGGAATCTGATCATGTCTCCTACATGACAGATAAGTCTAGTTGTTCTATCTATAAGTTAACCACTGCCTTGGGTCATCTCTATGTTGTGCTCATTGTTTAAGGACTTCACCCAATGTCTGATCTCTATCCTGATCCCATCATTGTTATATCTGTTATCTATTGTGTCTCCCTTCTTTTACCCAGTTCCTAGTCACTCTTGTGATCTGTTGGAGGATCTATTACCTTCCCTATCACAGCATGGTTCTATTTCAGTACTTCCTGATGATGAATACCTAGAGTTTTGACGATCGTACCTCAGGATTCACTTCCCTCATTAGTGAATTCCTTTGCTTCAGTTGTCGATTATCACCTATTGATTGACAAAATGTTGAATCCTTTCCATGTTCGACTTCAGCTTACCCTTATTCACATGGCTTGGATTGTACTAGTTCTTTGGGATAGTTTATGAAGACCTTAGTTCCTCGCCTACGGACTAAGTTGCGCAAGATTATGTTCTATTCATATACACAGCTTCCAGATATTTGAAGACTCATCATGTTGTATATTGTGGCTTCGATCCACCTTTGTAATATACGTGGTTTCATACCCATATCATATGATGTACTCAAATATTGTAAAGGAGCTAGTGTTCCAGTAAATTGAACATAGCATCCTCAGATATGACTTTGTATATGACATTACTATGTATTTGTTTCAGGTACTCTCTCTGCTCCATTGGATTTTTGAGTTCTCCATAGATAAATATTATAATGCATTTCGGCCATCATTTCCCTCTGCCTCACACATTAGGGGGCATCTGTTATCCACCTGAATGGCACCTCTCCATCCGAGTGCCAGCATTCACTATGTTGGCACACAAAAGGACATTTATGTATTGAGAGTTGCCCAAAACACTATAGATGGGCTTATTGTGAATTACATTTATCATCCATCCAGCTGGTTATTTTTACCTTTTAAATATGTTAAGGCCTATATGTGACTCTTATTATATGCAACTCACGTGTTGTACATGAGTATCGGTTGTTGCATCTCATGTACATATTTGTACGCGGGTTACCTTTATAGCAACTCGTGTGTCATATGCGAGTTTCCAATATTGATACCCGTGTACAGCTTCCTTTGAAATTAAAAATAAAAACTCATGATTACTTGAGATTTGTTAAGCCCTTAACCTTAATCACCTTAACTATCTCAACCTCCTCAACCTTCGAAACTGCCTTATTTCACCAAGTATAAATACAGCCCTTGGGGAGGGTGTTAATGACATATACTTGGGAGCAAAGTTATGCTGGTGGAGTTTATTCAGAAGTCTTTGGAGCAGTGGAACTCAGAATCCTTTTGTTGCAGAGGAGTCCTTGTCTCAGGCATTGGGTTGTAATCTGAACTCTTTCATTATTGTTAATAAAGAGAATCATTTTTCCATATGTGTCTTGAATGTCTCTCATATATTGTTGTTTGATAAATACTTATGATTCAGCATTTTGTATATGATTTATCTAACTTGTTTATATATATGTATCATCTTGTATTTGGAGGATTACTCTTGACAGGTGAAGGAGAAGCATCCCTGAAGGCTTTGGAGGAGAAGAAGAGCGGAAGAGGACAAGCTAGGACCAACCGTCTTATATCAGGTGAGTCTTTACTATCCTCCTATTTCCTTTACTGCACTTTAGATTCGATTGCCTGCAAGTTTCATGAGTATGTTGGTAACCCCAGACCTTCGGTTATAAGGTGTTTATTCCTGTACAACAGGATGGTTGATATTAGAGCGGGAAACTGAAATGAAAAGGTGAAAACAACCAAAAACTTTAGATCTCATGATTTTCACAATCCGCAATTCGCATTGCGGGTTGTAGGTAGGAAATGTTGAAAAATATATTTTTATTGAGTTTCTGCTTTCCGCAATCGGCATTGCGGTTTGCGGAACTGAAAAAGGAAAATCATGCGTAAAATGACTTTTTTTATTTCCGCAATCCACATTACGGAATGTGAAAGTAGAACCAAAAAGATAAGACTTTATTTTGAAAATAATTTTCACAATCCACAATCTGCATTGTGGGTTATGGATTGCAGAAAGACAATCATTTATCAAACCAAGAAAATTATAATATCTGCAACCCACAATGTGGGTTGCGGAATGCGAGAAATCGACCTCCAAACTCCCCAAGAAAAAGGACTTCCAAAATTTGCTTTCAAAATGCGGAATGCAGGTTGCAGAAAAAAAAAGACATATATAAAAGAAAAAGAGCACTTCTACAATCCGTGAAACCCAAAAAAAACAAGGGGTTTCAAGGAAATTTTATTAAAAATGAAACACAGTACTAATAGTAAAAGTGATAACAACTCCCATAAAAAGATCATGGCTTTGAAATCCATAATAAATGGATGAGTGGGGCTCCCATTTTAAGCTGTAAAATGGGATCTGTTGCTGCTAGCAAAAGTGCCCTCTCTTGCAAAAAAAATGTTATATGTATATCATATGGCACATACTGGACCACCAAAGAGAGTAGTATTTGGTACCGAATCAGTGGAGATCTAATATATCTCAACTAGGAATATTATAACAAAGGGTGTTGCAACCCATGCCTCCAAATCATATGCATTCTTACACTTCATGCCATACTCAAATCCAGTACAATGTCAGCTATCATTCGAAGCATATGAAGGTATAAAATATCCTTTATTTCCATTTGCAAATACATATTTATTGTCTAATGCTTCAGATTCAAAATATAAGGAAGAAGATAAACATGATATTGATATTGAGATTACACTTCAAAAGGATCTAGATCTAGATCCAACATCTATTCCAAATCAGAAGCCTAAATGGGGCCAAAATATCAATAAAGCAGTTGGGGATGTTTTTGGGGATCCATATGAAAGAAGAAGAATGAGGTCCCAGTATTAAAATGAGCATGTTGCACTATCCCATACATATCCACTTCTACTAGAGAGGTGTTTCATGCTAATGGTATCATATCCTAAATAATTCAAAGATTCTTTCCATGATCCACAATGGCAAGCAGCTATGGATGAGGAATTTGATTAGCTATAGGAGAACAAAACTTGGGAGCTTGTCACCTTGCCTCCTAGGAGGAAGTCAGTACAGTGAAAATGGGTCTACAAGACCAAGATAACATATGATGGAAGCACAACCAAGTACAAGGCTCGGATGGTGGAAAAAGGATACTCATAATTCCATGGGATGGACTACAATGAGACATTCACTCTAGTAGCAAGAATGGACTCCATCAGACTAGTTTTGCAAGTTGCAGCTTCAAATATGTGGGTGGTACATCACATGGATGTGAATATTTCCTTCCTACATGGTGACTTGAAAGAGGAGATCTACATGAAACAACCTAAGTGGTACATTGAAGATTCATCCTTAGTTTGCAAACTGAGGAAATCTCTCTATGGGATCAAACAAGCCCCAAGGTCATGGTATTCCAAGATGGATGCCTTTCTCATGTCACAAAAATTGAGAGATGCATATCTGACTATAATGCTTACATGTACAAGAAAGAGGGATCATTATTATTGATTGTCCTATGTGTGGATGACTTTCTCATTACTAGCAGCTATGGTGCTAGATAAAGAAGCATCATTTCAACTTTGAATAAAACATTCGCTATGATAGATCTAGAACTATTGAGACAATTCATTGGTCTCGAAGTAAGTCAAAATACTTAGAGAATCATGATCCCATAGTCTAAATACTCATAATGTTTGCTTAAAATATTCCACATGGAAGTCTATAAAGTAACTCCTTTTCCCTTCCTATCTGGCGTTAGGCTAGAAGAAGGTGGTTCTACACCATTGGTTGACATCACTCTTTTTAGGCATCTCATTGGGATCCTTCTATACCTCACACATTTGAGACTAGATATATCCTATGTTGTGAGTGTTTCTTCCAGATACATGCAGGAGCCACATGAGTTGCACTAGAAGAAATCAAAACGTATCTTTCACTATGTAAAGGGTAATGGAGACTATGGGATCCATTATACAATTGATGCAAAATTACATCTCATTGGCTTCACAGATTAATACTGGGATGGAGATGGGAATGATAGGAAATACACTTTGGGTTTTGTGTTTATGTTGGGATCTAGGCCAATTTGTTGGTTCAGTAAGAAGCAAGAAACTCTTGCACTCTCTTCAGTAGAAGCATAGCATAGGGAGGGTGTGAATGTAGCTATTTAGGAAGTTTGGATGCATGGCATCTTGACAGAATTTTGGATTTTCACTTCACCTTTAGTGTACTTCTATTGTGACAACTAGAGTACCATAAATATATTCAGCGGTCCAGTCCAGAAGCAGCGGACAAATCATATTTAAGTACACATGTATTACATTTGGGAACTAGTGTATGACAAGACTATCACACTGCATTACTTCCCTATGGAGGATCAGATTGTAGATATTTTTACCAAGCCCTTCATCGAAAAGATATTTTTTACCTCAAATCTCTTCTTGGTGTAAGGGCTTGGCTTATTGTTCCTGATTACCTGCTTATTTTGAGTGGGGGGTGGGTTCCAATGAGGTTTTCCCATTTTTACTTGATTATTAAGTAGTATATTATTTCATTTAGATTGTATGGGTGACTTTTGGACAAGTTTCCAGGGCCCAAGTTGTCCAAAGTTAGGATTAAGGGGGGTGTTAGGATTAATTAATACTCCCTTTATGCACATAATATATTTGATTCATTTATCCTAGATTAGGAGGTCGTCATCACCCACCATTGCATGGGGGACACACCTAAGGGCCATCTACCACTTACTGTATCTAATTTCATAAGCTTAGGATCCCTAGGTGTCAATCCCTACATTATAGGATCCCACTCTAAGTGCCACCAACAATCACCTTCAGTTGGTTGTGGTAGGTAATTATTTTGCATGCTCAGTTATGCTTTGGTTAGATTAGCACTAGTTTACATGATTCATGGGAGTATAAGATCCATTATTCACCTACCATCATCAGTTAACTTATTGTAGACTAATTTGGTTATCTAGAGTTAACTAGTGAGCTTCAACTATGATTATTTCCACTTTGAGTTAGCTAACCAATCAGTTTCAGTTGGTGAATTCGAATATTATCCACAATATTCAAATTATATTTATTATACTACCATTGTATTACTTATTAATTAATAAATATTAATGTTATGATAATTTGAGCAATACTTGTCCGATTTGTGTGAAATTTCAGTCATGAATCCGTTGTTTTGATAATTCCAATGCATACTTATTTTTAGGTAGCTCTCATTTAGTCTTGTATATCTATGGTTCATGAAATTTAACATGTTTGTGCATGTGTTGGTTAGAAAAAAGAAAACCAAAACGGACACTGTGACTCCCCCCAGTGGAGATGGAGTGTGGGCATTGTGTATCCCACTTGCTTTCTTTATTATTGAATTTTACAATGTGATTAAAATCTAAATTAAAATACAATTTTATCCTTGAAAAAGGATTGAAAGGATTACAATATTGCAGGGAGAGAAAGAGAGTGAAGAAAGGGGATGAAGGAAGGACTTTTTGGTGTCCCGGGTGACCCGAAACTTGAATTTTGAGCAGTATGTTCTTATCCTTTTCTTAAAACCTGTTATAAACCAGTGATTAAAATATTTTATAATTTCACAAATCAGTCAAAACAAAATACATAATTTACACTACTCAAAATGCTCAAAAATTGTGATTTGTTTTATTGAAAAGGGCACTTTGAGAGACTAATTCGGATCTAGTTTGAGTTGAAAATTTTAAAAGGAACATAGATATGATATATATATGCATAATTAAAATTATATTTCAAATATCATATTGATGTATCTCATTTTATTAATCATAGAGAAACAATAACCAAGAAAAAGATTGAATTTTTAAAGAAGGAGAGATAAATCCTCAAGCTCGTGCTTGAATGGAATGAAGGAAAGAGGGATGTGCAAAAAAAATATGTTAAACATAGAAAAATTATGTTGTATAAAATAAGTGGATGCAACCGAGCTCCAAAATCCCTTCTACCAAAGAAGATCCTACAAAATCTAGGCAATTCTTCATACAAACAAGGTTAATCCAGTCAATCTCATCAACGAAAAGAAAGAGAACATAAGTATAATTGACTATAGTATGTTGATATTAAAATATTATGATAGTGAAATTAAAATAAGTAAATTAAAAAATGTAAATGCTTATTCAAAATAAAATGGATCTAGGCAAGATTATTTGACAAAAAGAAAGCACGAGATTCCATCGATTTCACCTCAAAATTAACCAAGTTACAATATCACAATGCAATGCCACATATTAGCCTCCAAATCCTTCAATTTTGTTAATAAATAATGCAATAAAAATAATACCATGAGCATAGGTTCAATGCATCCTACTGAATGAGGAATGGGACCTTACTTTTATAGTAAAAATACAGCTCAAACCCCAAGGGGGCGCAATTCCCAATGAGGAGGTTGTTTTTGGGGTTGAGGAAATGGTGAGAGGATGTTTGAATTCATGGGAGGGGAGGATTATACCTATCATGAGGTATCCCACTTGTTTTTGGAATCCTCCACCTCTTCTATCCACTTCATCCATGTGGCAAGATGCACCCTCCATGAGGAGAATGCACTCCTTTTGATGGAGGTGAGTTGGAGCCTCTCTCTTGAAGACTGGATATTCTCCTCTATGCTCATAAATTCCCTAGGAAAGATCCTAAACCACCATGACACTACAGAGACATGTCCCATCCAAGCTGCCTTTGATTTAGGAATTTTATTTTCTCGAATTTTTCCATTTATTTGACTCTCTAGGTCATTTTGGAGAGAAAATCAAAAGTAATAATTGAAAATTACTAATTTGAATCTCAAAAGGGGGTTTATGGATTAAGTGGGGAATATGGGTCCAAAACAAATCATCCCCGTGACCAAATTGTCTCCCTAGGCCCAATTTTATGACCTTTTGAACTTTTACATTTAAAATACACCTTATTGATGATTTTATTAAAAATCTAAAAATTAAAAAATCCTATGAAAGACTTATCACATGTCCAAGAAACTTTAGGACTATGACTAGCATGGTATAATAAATAGACCCTAGGATTTACTGACCCTTGTAAATAATAATTACCAATTTCACCATGACGACTTTGGAGGATTTTGAGTGACTTTAAAATTATATATCGTGTAAAAAAGTGTCATATAATTGGCGAGGGAAAAAACACTCAAGGATAATGAACTTGATGACCAATTCTTAATAATGCTAATCCATTTACATAATAAACCATCATACTATGTCATTTATTACAATTCCCCTGATTGGGTGTGAACATGCAAAAAATAGACCACAATTTGCCTTGATGAAACCATGGAACTTCCGAGCAATGAATAAGAAAAAATTATTTGTTTAGATCCTTGGTGGCTCACTTTAAAAATCCCATAAGTGAAACTTAGTGTATAACACACCCAAAGAAGTCATCCTCCATGTAGGATTTCTGGTAAATGATATCACATAGATGAAATCATGTGAAGAAAGGTTGACTTTATCCATCAATCCAACATGTAAATAGATTCTCCAAAGACAAGCAATGCTAGGGTCCCATTGCTTGCATTGCATTCCCATCAGTGAGAATTCCATCCAACACAACTCCTCATAAAATATTATTCATGGATCCGATTTCATTAACTGCAAATATCCATGTAGTAGTGTCAAGGGTGGAGACTTGACATCCCAATGAATGCTAGGATCCCACTGTCCGGTGTGCATCCTCCTAAGAATCGTCAACGTCATGTAGAAAATGCCATCATGAAAGGTACTATGAAGGATAGAAATAACATCATGAAGAATGTTTGAATCATGCAAGTGACAAGGGTGAAAATCCCATGTACAACCCCAATAAATATAGGCATAATCCAACAAACAAGGATTCCCAATAAGCTCACAATGAAATGGTGCATCAAAATCACCTCTGAGAATGCAAACAATATATAAAAACATGTGCCTTCTCATCCAACAAGTCAATGGAATGATACTCATACCAAAATATCCATGTAAAAACAGCCAATGTCTTAACCCTCTTCCACCGATAAAAGGGTGAAATAATCCATCAAAATGTGTGTATTTCCTCTATAGAGGCCACCTTGTGCAAGATATATGTATCAACAACTTCTCTTGGAAGTTTGCTTTCTTAGCTGTCTTCCACTGATCATGAGTAGAAATATTTCTGCAAGAAGACTCCATGTGTGATATGAAATCTTCCACACAATCCATATGTGGATGATTGGCATCAAACATAAACAATATGTTCCTGTTATTCTCCATCCATGAATCTTTTTCACCTAGATAAATCTTATGATCTCCCTAACATGGAACTAGTGTACTACTCCAATGGCTCAACTCTCTACCACTAGGTCCACTCAATGGGTGCAAGTGAACAAAGGAGGCATCAAACAATGCAAGGGGATTCCTATGTTTATTTTGGGATTGGAATGGTGCATTAATCAAGTCATCATGAACACCTATGGGAGTCTCCTGCTCCTCATGTGCTACCAACAAGGAAAATCCCTTCACCCAATTTTCATTCCCACCTGATGTGGATGAAATAGAAGTATGGGGTGAATAAATATGAACCAAATCTATGAAATACTCACCCATCAAGATAATGGAAGAAACAATTCATCCATTGGTTGGCTCATTGAAAGTGTGATCATGAACTTCCTTCAAAACTATGCAACAATCTTCTAAGGGAAATTCATAATTTCTCTAGTGATGAACAAGTGCTTGGTATTCATTTGTCTTGTCCTCAAACTCCTTAAGCACAAGGAAATAAAAATGCACCTCATGTGTATGTGTATGGGAAGTATCTAATGGATGCAAAATAAGTGTTTGTTGTTGTTCACATGTCATGACAATGTCATTCACAACAAAACATTATTGCATAAATAAAATAATCCTTTACCTCCCAAATTATTCATTTCAATGATGTCTCTATCCACCCAATCAATTGATGAGTAAGGAATTTTATTTTCTGATCCATATAGAATGTGATAATATACCTCCCTTGGTGAATAATCTACCATCCATAATGGTGGCTCATGGAAATTCCCTTTCAAGGAATGCATGTCAAAAAATCCTCTAGTGATGTAGGTAGTTCTAGTGCTTCTGTGATCCTCTATTTCAGTGATATAGTTATCTACCCAATCCATGAATATATAACCATATTTTCTTGTTGATTCAATTGGAATGTCCTAAACCATATTTCCCATAGCTAAGAACACTTCATCATTCCTCACAATCTCAATAAGTGCTTGTCCAAGATTTTCTTCATCATATATTTTCACAAACATCTGCAAATCTGCTCCTTCCTTGTGTTTGTCCTCCACATGAGGTTCCTACAACACATCCCAAGAATTTCCTACCATGTGCACATGATTATTTTCCATGCAATATGGAGGGTGTGGTACATTCAACTCCTTTCAAATTTGATCAATCTGAAACCTTAAATCTTGAAGAGCTTCTTGGGTTCTCTTCTAGGAATCATACTTATCCTCCCATTTTTTATGCAGACTTCCAGAATCTTATGTTAACTTGTTGAATTCACATTGGCACATTTCAACCATCATTAGGAGTTGATCTCTATTAGATAGTAATTTCATATAGCTCTCCTTCATCTTGGCCATGCCTTCTTTAAGTGCTATGCACTCTTCCAGAAATGCTTCTCCCACCAACTCTTCTACATAATATTTCCAACATCTTGTCACAAACGCATTGATGTCAACAAGGTTGTTCATGGATGTTGTAAGTTTTTTTTTTCCTCCTTTATTCATCGCCTCAAATGATGTGGCTCACAAAGAAGATCCTCCGCCAAGGTTTCTCGTTCCAATGGATGACACATAAGACCATCTTTCTTGTGGCATGGATCCACAACACATACTTCATTTTACTGGTCAAATTTTGAATCTTTTGCAAAATCACTTCCATGATATGAAGTGGAGGGTATCTATGAAATTTGTAATGAAATGTGATATTTGCATAGATCACAAAGTACATCATATCTTGGCATTTCATCTTCCTCACCTTTATGTAGGGGCACTATGGTGGAATTCTCTTCCACCAAATTCTTTGGTTCACACCCAAGTGGTGCGGCCTTGTCTTCTTCTTCATTATGTGGCTCAAGAGGTGGATGTAAATACGATTTATGAACTTATTTTGGATCTGATCCAAAATATGTATCACCACCCTTACATGAACTGACATCCTTAGCAGTGATATGGATATCACCCACAAAGAAGCTAGAATTTCATTCATCTTTACTCTCTTCTCCTATGCAACCACCTTGCGGTGACTTACACCCCACTTCATGGATCTCTGCCTCTACTTATTTTCTATTCTCCTTCAAGAAACTTGATACTTCTTCATCTTTAGTAGTACTCATGTCACAACCTTTACAAGCTTTGTTTGAAGAAAAACCAAACAAACTCATAAATATTGAACATGCTAATGGCTTTGATCAATCGTCACCTTTGGTTCCTCCTTATTCTTCTTTGCTCAGAGAGGTGGAACAAATTGGTTCCTATATGGTTGTTTTTCTACTCTTGAAATAATTCTAATCAACAATCTAAGGCCAAAATCCATACTTGAGATAGACATACTCCTTGAAAGTAATGATTGCACCAATATTCTTTCCCAAAGTTAGATATTCCTTGTAACAACAAGGCATGTTTTCACATGCTTCTATCATATTTGTCAAGTATTTATTAACAATGGGAGAATAATATCTGATATATTATCTATATAATGGAAAATAGACTTCATCATCTTCATGTCTTGGTAGGCCTCCATCAACATTAAGGATTTCTTCTTCTTCACATTGCTCATCATAGTTATCATGAGAGTATGACATGGATGAAATTTTATTCTCTTGAGAGAATAATTTCCATAGGGGTGGAGAAAAGTGATCTAATACCATTGTAATGTTTCTGAATCAGAATTCAGGCTCACTAACTCTATGCAATAAATTTAAAAACAAACTTTAAGATAACTAGCTGACAAGTGGGAAAAATAGCAAGTTGAGGAGGAAGTAACTAGGTTTTAAAGGTGAGATCAACAAGGAAAGGAAGGATATTGATTGTTAAGGTTCCTAATAACCTGTATGTTTTTCCCATTTAGTTTTTGAACATCATTCACTCTGAAGTATACTACTAGGATTATGGGAGTCCCAAACAGTGCAAACAAAAACCTTTACTATTAGTTCCAAGAGACCAGTGGATAAGAGAGTATTAGGAATATTATAGAAATATGTAATGAAAGTATGTATAGTTATTTGAAGGTTTATATATATCATAAACAACTAAAAATTATTATAAATGTCACAATGGTAAAACTATCTCTTAGGACAACTCACTAGCTTCATCTTCAGTCTTTTCCAAATAGGTGAAGGAGGCTACGAATTATCTGTTTTAGAAATTGGAGACATAGATAAACATTTTAAGAACACATAAGAATAATAATTATTATATTTGGAGACCCATATATTGAATTATGCATCTTATGGTAAAACTAGTCAATTCCAGGTGCAAATTGAGACTAGGTTGGGTAAAACCATGTAAAACTCACTCATAAATATTCAGATTGATATAAAAATTGAAAGGAATGTTTATAAAATCAAATAAAAACCATGTGCATTGAAATAAATTTAAGAAATAGTCTATATATCATTCTTTAACAATATGAAACAATACAAGGAATTTCAGTAGCTATAATCAATGAGAGACTTGGAGATTCGAACCCTCAAATGTATTCAAGTACTGGGAACTTCAGGATCTCATAGATACAACTGCAATAATTCCATTAATTGTTGAATTCTTCTATTAAATCTCGATATGAATCTTAGATTCTTGATCCCTCGCCTCTAGGTGATATGCACTAACTAAAATAAGAGAAGAGAAGGGAAGGGAATGGTTACTTGTGGTGCATCACCGAAGGAGAATGAGGTTCATCACTCAGTTTTGAATCTTCGCTTCACATAACATCAAAACATTAACAATCAAAACTGAGAAATGGAGTTGGAATCATCCTTAAATAAACCTTGAGTGACTTGTTGAGTAATTCACTCACCTGTTGAGCGAGTTTCCCACTTGAAAACCCTAACCCTAATCCATGGATGCGCCATCCTTGAGGAAAATAACAAGTATGCATCTTAGGTAATGTTTCCTTGTTTGTATCACTCAACCCAAAGTGGAAATTTTCCCTCATTGAGAAAAAATTTCCTTCTTTATGATTGATGATGTTTCCTTACTTGTATCCTTTGACGAAAATTGAAACTAAGCCCTCCCTTAGCCAAAGTTTCATGCTTTTGCACTCACTTTTTTTCATGCGCTTTCTGCTTTTGAAACTTCTTGTTTTTCCTTTCTTTTGTGAGTTTCCATTTTTTTTCTGACCGATTTCTTTTTCCAGTTTTCTTGATAGTTGTTATTTGTCATCCAAGCAAAGTTGACTTGAATACTGCGCCCTCCTAACATGGAAACTCATTCCCACATGTATTATTTGCATATTAATTAAGTATTTGCATATAAATAATCTAGAATTATAAATAAACTTAGTACATGCCTCCTTAGAATGAAATAACCAAAATTCCATAGGTAATTTAATTAATTCAATTTTCTTAACCCCTAGGTGCTTGACATGGTTAACACTTAATATCCTTCTATGAAGGAAAATTACATGAAGCATGAATGGATTCTGCTATTTAACATAATCCCTATAATCAACATTACACAGTTGGGGAATAAACCTATAGTGAAGCTAGTAGCATACTTTAATATCAGCAAAGAAGACAATGGAGAGAACAACTAGATCTATTTAAAATCAAGGCTATGCTAGAAATGAAACACTTTGCACCGATAAATACCATATTTGATTATGCAAAGCTTAGAAGGAGAAAAGTTTGCAAAAAAATCCAAGTACCTGCATAGGACAATTCAATTGAAATGATTATTTAGACATTACAATATTCTAGACTAAAGCACACATGAAAATGCAATTAAAATAACATAGTCCAAGTGATATTTACAAGTTCAGAAGAAAGAAAGAACAAATCACGTGTATTTTTGAATTGGGCGAAGATTTTTTTTTTGTTTAATGGAGAGGAGCAAGTAGACAAACAAAATCTATGCAATGCTATGTCCATGCCTAGCTAGCAATAGAAACCACACTAAGAAAACACAACATTTTATTTAGACAGAAGTTGCAATCAAATAAAATACCAAAGAAATTTATAAAAGCTATGCAACAAGAATCATAGTAGCAATACCAAAAGATGAAATATTTTATCCATTAATTTTTCCATAACTACGAGACTTCACTATTGTAATAAGAATCCTATAAATGTCAACAAATGTGTAAAACACAAAACAAAATAAAAAATTGTAGTCAATTAAGAGTCATGTTGGCACCCCAACAACTCCCCTTGATTTTGCACAAAATAAAGGGACCTCATTAGAATTTTGCAAATACTTGCTATTGGTTTGCTTTAATTTTATTACTTTCTTCTTTGCGATGCTTGTTCTTTGTGGCTTGAATTTTGTTACATTAGGATTTGGGTGGTTTGGTAATTTTTTTCCTTTGACTCTCTTGATTTCATGAGTTCTTAACAACGATGGCATAATCTTATGCTTATGAGAGTCATTTCTATGCTTTGGTTTGGCTTACTTGGAGTAATTTCATGATTCAACAGTTTTGTGAAGTTTTCTTTTTCATTTCATAAATGAATTAGTAACCGTCTTGACAGATTGATATTATTTAAGCGGATGCTTATTTTCATGATTTCTATTCAAATTTTGTAAGACCGCATATCAATGAATAGAACCATGCATTTAGTTTTAATTTTGGGCAATCTATCATGTCTTGCAAACTTTATTTAAATTATGATAATTTTTTTGCCTCTTTTGCAATTTTATAATTATGGGAAAAATAAAAACAACTTAATCCAAACATTTTTATAAAGCTTTCATTTTAAGTCAAGCATCTCACCAGTATTCTTTGCGAAGTCTTCCAATCTTTCATATAAAACAAAACATTTAAAATGTGAATAATGTAAATTTATATCTATATATATTTTTCCTAATTTTATATTTTTGGACAAACTTTGAATATGTTTAAAAATATACCTTTTCAAATTTTGCCAAAAATACTTAAAAAATAAAAAAACATCATGCCATTAATCAAACAAGCTAGCATAATTTTCACATATTTCCATATTTTATATATATATATATATATATATATATATATATATTACAAGCTAGAAGCACATCATTTTTGCATTTCCAAAACACTGAATATTGATACAAGGCGTTGGTTAATGAATATTTAAAACAAATAATTAGCCTAAATGGCATAAATGTGTGATATTGTAAATATTATAATATTTGTAAATAATATCTTTTATTTTTGTTTCCAAACCATAATGCTTTTGTATAAAATTATATAGTGGCTTTATGCAATTTATGTATTTTATTATACCTTTCATTTCAAACTTTCTTTTCTCCATAGGTTAACATATAAGAATCAATGTATGTATATAAATAAGTATCTTAGTTCAATAACTCCATAGATACATAAGCATGTTAGAAAATTATTAGCCTTTATTTTAGTTTCTTTTGCAGGAAATTTATACATGAAAGAAGGCGATAAGGTGAAATTTGAACTTGTTTACTTTAAAGACATGAAGAGATTAAACGATATGGGCATTGAATATTTAGTTGCTAAGCTAGGATTCATGGGTGCATTGAAATGTTATGGATTTGTTTGAATTTATGGCTCAGAATCTTAGTTTGGCATTACTTCATAATTTGTTACCAAAAATTGTGCTTAAAATATACTATTCTCTTGCCACGTGAACCAAATTGTGATTAAATGAAATGGTTGTTCATTCAAATTCTGCCACAAAATGTGGAATGCTATGAAACAATGGATCAATGCCACATTATCAATTTGTTGAGATGAGATCAATAAATAGATTTGAAGCATGAAGATCACAGAATTATGCGCTATTGTTGAGGGATCATTATACCAATAAATATTGCTAGCATAAGACCATCGAAGAAATCGGGCCGTGAATTCATATCGCAATAAAGTAACTCTGCTTTAATATGGATTATTGAAATTTATGGTGGTAGTTATCACGAAAATACCTATCCGACATATTGTGGAGATGAAGCTACAAAACAGCTTGTTGAATGAAGCATTAATAAACTTTTCCAAGAAAATGCCACGTTTCTGCTCACAAAAATTCCAGCACGTGAAGAGATCAACCAAAAGCATCAGATGGAGGGCATCTCGAGTAGTTGAAGAAGTTTAAGTAGTTCTTTATGGAGAAGGCAATTCATCAGAGAATAGAAGCGGACATCTGCCATTAGAAGCTTCATGAATCTCATTTTTTTAGGAGTACAGTTAAAAGGGAGAAATATTTAACTTATTTTCTCATTTTCTCTTTGATGGTGGTATTTCAATTAGTTAAAATATATGATAACAATTCGTTGTTAAATGACATCGCCAGGGAAACTCTTGTATTTATTTTATTAGATTATTTCATTTTTGTTTTCACTAATTGGTAAATTTTACTACGCAGGTTTACCAAAGCATTAAATGGGAATTAGCTCAATGAACAGAAAGGAGGAAGTTGACAGACATTGAAATTGCAATGAATCAACCTGATAGCTTGTTCAAGGAATTAGTTCTTGCTACAGCTATTCAGGAGTTTATTTATACCTTATCATCTATATAAAATACAGAGATTCGACACGCAATATGGGGGTGTCTTGGAAGAAGAGAGAAAATTGTGCCTTTTCTTTGTTCTGATTTCTATTGTAATATTTACGTTTGCAAATGGAAGGGAGATGCTGCCAGACGAGAAGAGATCCCTCTAGTATGAAGGGTTTTACCTGAATGCTGTGGCATATTCATTCTTTTGTAATTTTTAATTCAGAAGAAGAATCAAGTAATCTTCTCTGCTAATGTTTCTGGATATTGATGAAAGCCTTGTATTATTTCTATTCGGGCATAATTGAGACCAGAGATTAGTGATTGTGAAATCATCGGGATATATAAGATTTACTTTTATGTTATTTTTACAGTTGAATAGAAGTTTTCTAAGAGATATTATGCTCTTTTATAAATCAATATTCTTTATTAAATTGATTATGCTAGATGACTGCAAACTTGATGTGTAAACAATACGTACAAGGTTATTGTTTAATCTTGTGATATTGTTGTGCTCCAAATGTTTAATTGTTTGTTTAAACTTTGATTTAAATAAACGGGTAAATTGAAATTATCCTTTTACGTATCAAAACTTTTGAATCATGCTCCTGATCATGATAGGTAGTTTTTAGAAATAGAATTATTTTTCTTTTAATTAGGTTTTATTTTATTTCATAGTGAAAGATATAGTTTAGTTGCTATTAAAACCTATGTGTTTTAATAGCTATTAAATCTGTATGTTTTCAAACTATTGAAATTTTCATATTAGATTAGTCATGGTAGTTAGATTACACCTTTGAGATCTTTATTTCATTTTAGGAATTTCTATCACTAAATTGTGAGACTCTCTTTTGAGAGAAAACTCATAAGGCAGCGGGGCCTTTGTTCCTGTGAGATTTAGTCATCCCAAACACACCCAGGGTTGTTTTAAGAGCTTTGTGTGGACTATTTCTCCTTGTTGTCCTTATACAAAAAATCCATCCAACAATTCCTCAAAAAATTTCAAACAATAAGACTATTTCAATATCAAGACAATAATGCGTTAAAACTTGAATCAAGACTACAAAACAATTCCAATAAGAATACAGTACAAAACCCATCACTTCAAATAAACCTGCAAATTCATCAAGCCTACATGCTTTAGAATGTGTAGCAACAATAGTTGGAAATGCAATGAAAATAATAACCAAATTTCTTGAAACCTACTCAAAACAACAACCAACTTTGGTTGAAATTCGAACCTAAACAATTATCATTTACTCAATGAAAACTAATCCAATAATAGAACCTTTTCAAAGAATGGCTCTCTTTTTAAGAGAAAGCAAATATAAACGGAGGAAACTACAAATCAGAGACTATTGCAAGTTTTCAAAAAAAGATAAACATATTTTGTAAAAGAAACTAGATAAGTCACTACAAATATACGTCACAAATAAATGCCAGCCAATGGAAACTGTCAACATGAAACCCCCCTAACTATCTCCATTGCAATATCCCATTTATAGGAGACGTCGTAATCCTATCTAATATATACAAAGTGACCAGAAGCAAACTATTTATGCAAAATCCACTACAAGATAACAACAATGCCATCAAAACACAGTAGCAAATCGGAAGCATTAAGTTGTTTATCCCAGCACATTAACTATTTAATAAAATTTTCAAGTATAGAAACACACCACATCATAAATCAAGAATGCCAAACTTTTTATTCTAAAATATTAGTTCAAAGTCCAAAATATAGACTCTATTCTCGGCTCATGGCCATGCAATCTCAGCGTGATAACTATATTAGCTTTGTGCTTGATCTTTCAATTTCGCACTGTGTTAGAGTTTAAACACGATGACGTGTTTATAGTGGAGACTTTGCCATATTAAAGATCAGAAAGATCAAAACACAATGTTGATACACTGAGAAAATATTCATACTCATATATATTAGCTTCGATAAGGAAAATGCCTCCAAATATAATTTCAATTCAATCAAAGGAATTTTCAGACCATAGAATAATTAACTGCATTCGTTTGTATCAGAAATCCAAACCTAATCCTATAAACATTGATTTTAGCACTTAATATTGCAAACAAACATTCTTTTAAATGACATATTCATGAAAAGAAGGCTTACACAAACATTATAAAACAATTGAAAGTTGCATTCCGAAAATTCCAAAACTCCCCTATGTTCAATGAATTTCAAGAGAGCGCAAAAAGTTCAAACACATTAGATTTCCCATGATCAATGTAGAAATGAATTTGGAAAGCAACAAAGGAGAAAAAATTATCAAGAAAATTCCAATATATCTACATTGTTTTAAATGGGATTTTCATCAAAATAATCCCTACTTGAACATAAAAAAAAACAACACGAACTTGCATTGAGAAACAACCAAAACACCTTATGATTACTACAATTCGACAAAACAACAAAAAAATGTAAAGGGAATAAATTTCCCATTGCTAATGCAACACTACATCTAAAAGGAAAGAAAGAAACTAAGAACCAAATTTAGAAATGACCAATCATGAACATAAAGAAATCCATACCTAGAGCTTATGAAGCTTTGAAATAGCTTCCATGATATATTTACCAGCAAGATCCCATCACAAATGAGCCACACTTCCAACATCTAGAAAACAACATGAGACAAATTGTAGAATGAGGAACACAATCTCAACATGGAATCCAAAGTTGTGGAAACTGCTTTTGAATGTTAGAGTTTATAACCTTAACATGTTTCTTAATCATTATTATCATCTCACATTCATCATTGCAAAATAGCATCATTCATTTGCAGTGAAAATAAAATCAAGGATCACTAAAAGATAACCATGCACAAGAGACACAAATATTTATCTCGGGAAATCCAAACAGGAGAAAAACCAACAAACTTTTATTTGAATAAAATCAATCCAATACAAGAAAAATATCAATCATGAAGATTAATCCTTAGCACAAGAATGTGCTCTCCTTCCACAAGAACCCTAAGAGAGATAGAGATAATAAGATAACCCCAAAATTAGCATCACTTGATCTTCACTTGACCTCCTTGACAAGTGTGTGTCACTTGAGAGAGATATGAGCTTGCTTGTGCATGTAAAGGACATGTGGAAGCTCTTTATTTATATTCTTATTTTCACTAGAAGTTTCCATAATTATATTGGATTGTAATTTTATTTATCTTCCAAGTCGGCTTGTCATTTTGTCTTCTAGGGTCAATTTACCCCTTTTACTGGGGTAGTTGTGCTCTTCCTTGATTTCCACTTTCTATTGATTTTTTTGAGAATACATTTCGATGCTACATTAACATTAACACTCACTCTTAGTGAGGAAGATATTCTTCTTACACAATCTTCAACACAGCTCATCTTCTGGAAGTTCTTCTTCAATGTTCTTTAGGACTTGTTCAATGGTTTTTCTTGATTTAATGGACATTTGTTCATCATGGAAAATTTCTCCTCATTGATGTCTGATCACATGCGGTCATATTATTCCCAATATCTCTAATGTTGATTTGACCATACTCTAAGAATTCCTAGACACTCCTTAGAGCTAATTGTCAACTTTAACATATTATTAGACTTTTTTAATATACAAGAAAATAAGATCTCCTTGTAGCATAGACAAGTCATTTTACTCTATTAAGAATATATCGCTCTCGCTAAGCATAGACAAGTCATCTCTCTCTATTAAAACCATTATGTGCCAAGTTGCTATCTTGGTTAGAATTTCCTTTAGTAGTGCATCGCATGGCCCATTCATCACTGGCCCAAATGGATATTTTATGTGAATGAATGTATCATTCTCCATCACCATGTATTCCTATGGAGAATTTATTCCCAATTTTACTCATGTACTAAAATTGAACTATATATGTACAATATCACATATGTACTAGAGTGTCTGTATCTAGTCCATTCACCTCTCGTGAATATCTTTCACTAATCTATTGAATCATCATGATGTATGGACCACTCATCTCATATGGAAGTATACTTTCTCATATGTTAAATCATTTGGGACATTCACCTCTTGTGAATTTCTACCTACCCATCACCTCATATCCAACAATTATCCCTCTCACTCAGAGAGGTATTATCCATCATTCCAATCTTGTCCCTAAAGTATACAAAAATTTCCTTAGATAGAGGCTTGGTGAGAATATATACTATCTACTTGCTCATGGATATGTACAGGAGCTTCACTCCTCCCTCTTGTACCATAGTTGCAATATGTACTAAGTGCCATAGTGTAATGTCCCTAAAACCAAAAATAATTTTTTTCTTCATAGGGTTATTAATACAACTAAGATCTTAAGGGACATCTTTTATTTACTGCTGAATTATAAATTGATAAAGAACTATCCGTAAGTTTTGGTTCTGTATTTATTTAATGTGGTTCTTATATGAAAATGATGTTTACATGTCATTATTGTATACTATGATGTGATTGTAGTTATGTACAAGATATCTAGTTTACTAATGTTGCTAATATTATTTTGTTCTAGTTTGATTTCCTGTTACGTTATCTAGTTCTTATATTGTTAAACGAAGAGGCTGACTTACCTCTCTATGTAAACGATAGGAGTGGCCGGATTTTTCCCTAACACATCACGCGGAAAGGTAAGGAATCCTATGATACTGGGCTTACTTAGGTCCTTGTGAACTAACGCATGGTGTACCTATTCTTATTGCATATGACTCGCCGATAAACCTATGCTTATAAACATGACGAAATAAAGGACCTAGCACCTATAGCTCGATAGTCCCATGTGCTAAGTTCTCTGTTAATGTAATAATAATCCTATGTCAATGCTTGAACTCATACTAAAGGAGGAAAGGGTTTGAGCCTTAATGGTGAATGTATGTTTTTAAACTATGGTGTAGAGGGTTTATACTTTAAATAAGAAAACGTATGAATTTTAGACTATAGAGGAGGGGGTTTTATTTGAAACTAAGTGGAGGAAATTTGGTGCTTTTAATAAGCCCATGAGAGGGGAAAAGTGGCTCCTCCACAATGGCCCATGTCATAACCCTTTCTCTAGGGTTTTCGTAGTTCATTTCCTTGGTCTTTCATTTGGTTTTTATGGGGTTTTATGCTCTAGTGTTGGAGTTGTGCAGACTCTGTTTGTATTATGGTGCCAATGTGAAAACATGTATTCCAAGGTTCCATTATGATTTCGTTTAATTTTTTTGTTGTATTTGATATCATATGGCATACTCCTCATATGGTCTTTGTTTTTGTTTATGTGCAGGTTTGGGGACAAGCAGGAGTGCTCTGGAATGTGGGAAGAGACTTGGTCAACTACGCAAATTTTTTGGTAAGCCCATGTAGAAAGGGCCTTTACCCAATTCTTGGTCATTTTCAGTGTTGCAGGGTTTCTTTGTTGTGAATTTGTACCTAGAATCCCTATTGGGATTTCATCTAGATTTGAAAAGTGATGGTAGTAATGCTTTGATTTATTAGACTGTAGGTTTGGGTTTGGGGGTTCTCAGCCCATTCGAGCATTTTGTTCCAAGATGTGACTATGTAAACTTTTATGGATCTATAATGGATAAATATGATTTGTTTAATTTATTTGTTTCTATGTGTGGATGAATTTATAAGTTTATTAGGGACATTTCTTTGCAATGGCACTACGATACCATTATTTCACTATTCATTGTTTGACTGTGGAATGTGGTTCAGGTATCATACTGTGTTTTATGGAATTGATTCATTGTTTTTAAATAGTTTTACTCTGTTAATTTATTTACTTCATTTTTAGTTTAGATATTTTACCTATGTTAATCAAAGACAAAGTAAGAGCCCTTGTTTCGTAATGGATTTGGTTTTTGTGGGAGGATTCCCTGTCTGTGTTTCAAGGAGTCATTTGTAATGTTTTTAAATATTTGAACTTTGTTTGTTGTGGGAGACAACCTCATATCTGTTTACAAGTTTGATGTGATGTGCTAATTTTTTTAATTAAGATCATAATATTGTGGATGATCTTTGCTTAAATAGCACAACCTGTGTAACTGTAGGGTTTGTATTTTAAATTCATGTATGTACAAGATTATGGTTCTTTGTTTAATGGATTTGACAGAGGTTGTATTGTTTTTATGATTATTTTATTTGTATAACATGTTGTCGCTCCCAACTAGGGTTTCACGCAAATTGATCGGGGGTTCGATCGTTGGATGGGGTTTGATGTTTATTAAGTAGTGGATATTTGTTGAAGCATTGTTAATATGCTTATTTATTATTAATGATAAGCCAAAGATTATGGGTTTTGACCATGGGTCGTGATAGTTAATGGACTATGTTATGGTTTATTATTTAGTTTAAATAATATATATACAATCACCTTCAGATCTTAGGAGATTCGATCTGGGTTTTAGATAGATTTGATATGGTTTTATGTTGTCTATTTATATAATATATGTTAACTCTCTTAGCTAGAGTGTATGAGATTTGATCTGGGAAGTTTAAATTATGGTTATGTTTTTAATGTATTTATTAAACTATTTGCATAGATAGTTTAGTTTTGGAAAATCATAGTGGCAACCTGCCAATCCTTAAAAGGAATCGATGTTGGGTAGAAGTATAAGGTTTGAGTTATAAGTTTTGATTTTAATAGTGTGAACATTATTCCTCTTGAATTTGTGGATAGGTTCTTGGCCCTTGCATGAGGAATTATGAGAATTATGATGGTGATTTGGTTTGTTTATTATGTAATGTAGATAGATTTATATGTAAAGGTATTCTTTGCTGCTCGAAAATGTAATATCCAGCATTTTCATTTTAGAGTTGTTTAAGGGACTCAATCCCTGGTCTTTGTTTATGAATATGTGTATTTAATTTGTTTAATATTTGTTTTATTTTTTTAAGCAAAGTTTATTTAATATTTGGTTTATTTAGTTTTGTTTAAAAATATGGTTTAGTTAATAAGGTTGTAGACCTTTGCAACTTCTCTGTAAATTATACCTAAGGGTTTTAGTTTCAGTATTTTTGACAGAGGCATGGTTATTAATTTTATCTAGAAACTAAGGTTTAAATCCTTGACTAAAATTTTAACATATAACATAGAATTATAAAACTAGTTTAATACAACTCTAAAAGGAATTCAACCCTAAAATATATTTAAGATCTGAGATTCTAATTAACCTAATAAAACAAACTTGAAGCATGCATTCAAACTCGAGAATAAAATTACAGATCTTTAGTCAAAACATAATATCTAAAATTTCAAACTGTAAACATAATTAAAATAATTTGAAAATGCATAAGCCTCATACTTGCAACTATGCAGCTTGTTAATGGATAAAGAACCCTGCACACTTAAACACACAGAATTAATAAAAACCTAGCTATTTATGAACTTGGAACTAATAACTGGATAACTTTGGAACTAAAACATTCCTCCCAACCATGACCCGAAACTGTTCCTCTTTCTAATCTGGATCCCCTCGAGCTGGATCCAATGTGCAAGTGATCTAGAAATCCTAAAGGTGAGTTGCTGCTATTTGGAAAAATAAGGCTATGTATAAGAATGCTTGCTTTTGAGAAGAAGTTCTCCAAAAACTATTTAGGAATAATGATTAGATCCCACAAGCCTTCTCTTGGCTCGGGTGTTTATAGAAACTATTTTAGGAAAGCAAAATTAGTTTAATCTTCACTTAAATCAACAATCCATTTCTTTCTTGAAAACAATCTTTAATTGATTTATATGGAAGTAATAGTTATTTTTTTAGCTTAGGAACTTTTTACTAGTTCCTAATTGAACTTTAGAATATAATATTTATTTAATCATTTTAGTTAATAATAAATACATAGACTCTTTATTTATTATTCCAGTTATCTTTATTTTTCTTTTATATATATATATATATATATATATAATTATTCTTTTATTCATAATATATATAAAATTTACATATTATTCTTAATATGTATTCATGCATCATATAACATAGTCTTCTTTATTGAATGCTTCCTTTAGATTACACTATTTCTTTTATCAAGGCCTCAGGTAGTGTTGGTCAACTAAGTTAGGCAGCTCTAGATCCTCCTTGCATGTTAGATTACCTCGTATTTTGTAGTAGTTCTTATAGTACTTAATGAGAAGTAGATTTGAAATTTTATTTAATCAACTCAAAATAAGTAAAATAAGGGTCGATGCTATTTAGAGTCATTCTCACTCAACACACTTAATTTCAGTAACTCCTAGCACTATTCAGAGCGCAAGCTCAACACTATTAATTTGGGAGTTACACTATGCAATTCCACAACCTCTCTCTTAACATTATTTCTAGGATGTACTTGTATAATACACCTAGATACAATGGCCAAGGATCCGATGCTCCAGAGCTTATGCTCAACATCAATTTGGAATGATCTAGTGCTTATGCCCAACACTTCCAATCATATAACTCATGTTCTCCAGATATTATTCTCAACACAAAATCTCATAACTCATGTGCTCCAGAGCTTATGCTCAATAAAAAATCTCATCACTCATGTTCTTCAGGGCTTATACACACACATTATAGAAATCAATCATGCATTCAGTCTTCTACACATTTCATCACAATAATCATCTCAGTATATGTATTAGGGAAAATCACATAATAATACATCCAGTACATCGTACCATGACAATAGTCCTTGTCCATCAGGTTCCATGCCCAACATATACAATCATATACAAGATTAATAAAGCATATGTATTGGCTTATGCCCAATATATCTAGCTAATCAATATAACTCATGTGCATTGGGGCATACACCCAATATATAAACATAAACATCAAAGTAACTCATATGAAATAGGGCTCATTCCCATTATAATTAAGGTCAAAATTTAGGATATTACATCCCTCCCCTCTTAGAATAACATCGTCTAGGTTTTCTAGGGACTAGAAATGAAGTCATGAAACAAGGAAGGGTAAACCTCTCCCATGGTTTATTCATTCTCTTAAGTGCCCTCATCGGCTCCAAATTTATTCCATTGCACTTTCAGTTGGACGATGGTTTGTTTCCTAAGTTGTTCTTCTCTTTTGTCTAGAATATGAAGGAGTTCAGGTATAAACTCCCCTTCAGGTTCCACCTGTAACAAGGACCAATCAATAACATCTTTAGTATCCTATACATATTTCTTCAATAAGGATGCATGAAAAACATTATGAACTTTTATATGAGTAGGTAAAGCTAATTCATATGTCACTGGCCCTCTCTTGTCTAGTATCTCAAAGGGTCCACAAAAATCTCAGTGCCAACTTTCTACATCTTCCCAAGCTCAATGAAATTCTCTTCGCTTTTACTTTTAAGTAAACATGTTTGTCGATCCAGTAATGTTTATCTTTTCTTTTCTTATCCGCATAATTTTTATGGAGGTCTTGTGATCCCTTGAAATTCTATTGTACTTTGGTGACTAACTGTTCTAGGTCCTTCAGTAAGTTTGGCCCTAACATGATCCTGTCCACCAGGATATCCCAATTCACTGGTGTTCTACACTTACGACCATATAGTACCTTGAAGGGACTCATCTTGGAGGAGGTCGGGTATCTATTGTTATATGCAAACTTTGTGAGGTGCAGATAATCCTCTCACTTTGTGTGATTGTTCATAACATACATTCTAAGTATATCTTCCAAAATTTGGTTTACCCATTCTTTCTGCGCGTCAGTCTGCAGATGGTAGGAAGTACTAAAATTTGACTGCGTCTCTAAACCAGAGAATAAATATCTCCAAAATTTACTGGTAAAATTCGTGTCTCATTCTGAGATGATTGCCTTGGGTATTCCATGCAATCTGAATATCTCTTTTAAGAATATGTCGGCATTGTGAACTTCCTTGTAAGTTGACTTAACTGGGATAAAGTGTGTTTATTTAGACAACTTGTAAACCACTAAAAAGATGGAATCATTCTGATTCTTTCTCTTTGGTAGACCCATAATAAAATCCATATTGATAACCTCCCACTTCCATTCCAGAATGGGTAATGACTGTAGTAATCCCGAAGGATGCTGGTGCTCAGCTTTGACTAGCTGACACTCTTAACATTTTGTGATGAATAATGCTATGCCGGACTTTAAAATAGGCTGTAAAAACTATTTATTTACTGTCAATATCATCTTTTGATATCTCGAATGCCTCGAATAGGACTTCTGATGGAACTCCGTTAGGATTTTGGACCTATTATCTCCTCCTTCCAGAACATACAATCTCTCTTTGGACCACAATAGTCCGGTATCGTCTACCTTATACTCTTTTTGTTGTTCAAACAACCTGTCATCCTGAACCTTTTTTAGGACTTCAACATAGAAACTATCATTTCCTCTTTTCGTTCCGATCCTATCATGCAAATCCAAATTGGTTTGGCTCAAAGTTACCTCATATAACATATGATCTCGTCGAATTAAAGCATAAATGATTTTATTCTCCTTTCCCTTTATATGCTTTAATTCAAAGTAGTACTCGCTAAGGAAATCCAACCATCTGGCCTGCCTGGAATTTAAATATGGCTGGTCGAAAAAATAATTTAGACTCATGATTCATGTCTTCAGAAGAAACTTCTTCCCCATGAGGTAGTGCATCCACATCTTCAAGGCGTGGATAATGGTTGCTAGCTCTAGATCATGGGTGGGATAATTTTGTTTGTGTTCCTTTAATTTTTGTGACTTGTAATAGAATACATAATCATTCTGCATGAGGACTCTTCCAAGTCCTTCCTTGCTCGCATCTGTGCAAAAAAAGAAATCCCCATCGAGATCCACAATTCATAGTATTGGTGCAGTAGCCAAAAGATGTTTAAGCTTATAAAAATTTTCCTTGCACTTGGTTTTCCATAAAAACTTGTTTTCCTTCTTTTGTAAGGTGGTCATGGGACATGCAATCCTCAAAACATTCTCAATGAAATTTCGATGGTAACTTGCTAATCCAAAAAATGACCTAATTTTTGTGACACGGGTAGTTGAAGGCCATTCTTCTATGGCTTTAATATTTTATGGGTCGACAACTATTCCTTCCTTGAAAATGATGTGACCTAGGCATTGTATCTATGGTTTGTAAAAATTGCATTTTCTAAACTTAGCGCAAAGCTAGTGTTCCTGTAACACCTGTAGTACTATGCGGAGATGCTACTCATGTTATTCTTTACTCTTCAATTAAATTAGCATGTCGTCTATAATACCAATACAAACTTATCTAGGTATTTACTGAAGATATTATTCATCATGCACATAAAATTTGCAGGTGCATTGGTTATCCCAAAAGGCATTACTACAAACTCGTAATGGTCATATTGAGTCTGAAAGGCTGTTTTATGTATATATTCATCCCGAATCCATACCTGATAGTATCTAGACCACAGGTCAATATTTGAAAATATATTTACCTCTTAGAATTGATCGAGCAAGAAATCGATCCTAGGGAGTGGGTAATGGTTCTTGGTGGTAATCGATACACATTCGCATCGTATCATCCTTTTAAGTTTACAAAAAGCATAGTTTATCCCCAAGGGGACACATTAGGTCGAATAGAACCCTTCTCTATCAAATCATGTAACTGTAACTTGAGCTCCACCAATTCAGATGCGCTCATATGGTATGGGGCTTTCAAATTTGGTACTTACCCTGGGATTAGTTCTATAGAAAAATCTAAGTCCCTTTTTGGTGGTAATCCCTGTATTTCCTCAGGAAATACATCCTTAAAGTCTATGATAACGGGAAAGTCCTCAATTTTTTTTTCTCTCTCAGCTTCTGCATCCTGGATTTTCATTGCAAAAAGTTTGCATCCCTTCCTAATACACTTCTTCGCTTGTAAGGCAGATATCTGTCTAACAGAAACCTTCTTGGGTATGCCTTGAATCTTTGTTTGATTCCCTTGACTATCTATGCACAATATTGACTTGTTTAGACAATTTAGAATGACATGGTGTTGTTCCAACTAGTCCATGCCAATAGGTATGTTGTATGATCCTAAGGGTAAGATATTTAGATCTATCTTAGCAGGAAAACCATTTGTGTCTACCTCACAGTCTCTCACTAGTTCTGAAACCTTTATTTTTGTACTAGTGGATAATTGTACCATCCATGGTTTCTGATGTTTTAATTTGTTCAGTTTACACGTGTCAACAATATTGGGTGATACATAGATTCTTCAAGCATCGGGATCAATCAAAATTGAAATAGAAGTGTTTGTAACCTTACCTTCTATTTTGACCATAGTGGCTTGATAGATTTATTGTTAGCCATCAAGTGCTGCATAGATCCTCAGTGTACTAGCCGTGTCCTCAACTGTTTGGTCTTCTTGTAGATTGTGTAAGACTCCATTAGTCTTATTTGGACAATCTCTCGAATAATGGGGTGCTTGGAATTTACAACAGTTAACTTGCAGTGGAGAAGCCTTGGATCCTTTGTTTGCTGCTGGTCTGTTGGTATTTAGAGTGGGCACATTTGGCCTTGCACCTATCTTGTTAAATTTTTTGTTAGCTGGAAAACTGTTGTTCTATTTTCTATAAGGAGATGGTTTAAAAACAATTTTTTGGTTGTATAAGAAGGTCCTAGAATTGTCTCGACTTTTGTTTATGTTTTCCTTCCTTAGTTGTCCATGTTCATAACAAAGCCTAGATTTGTGTAAGGTAGTGTCCAGAGTTTTGGGCATGTAAAACTCAATTCTCTCTTGAAATTTTGGAGGAAGACACCCCAAAAACTGTTGTATCTTCACATTTTCATCCTTTATGTAAGGAACATAATGTAACAGATCCAAAAATATGTTAATAAAGGCCTTCATGGTCATGGAGCCCATCCTTAACTCATGAAATTATTTTACTTTCCTATCCAAGAACCCCTCAGACATGTATTTCTCCTAAAATATTCTGTGAAAATTACTCCATCTAATTTCTTTTACTTCATCCTTTTTCGTATGCTTTAAGTCTCTCCACCATCTAGCTGATTTTCCATTTAAATTATAAATGGCCAACAGGGATTTCATCTCACTAAAGTAGTTGTGTACTCGAAAGTATTTTCCCATACCTAGGAGCGATTCTTTAGCCTTCTCATTGGTATTCATTTCTCCTTCATTGGTTGGGGATTTTATCTTTCGAAATTATCCTTGAAGGTTTGTCATCATTTTTCTTCCTTTTTCTGTAAGGAGAGAGGGAACCATCACTAGAAAAACTATGATATTCTTTTTCTGAAAGATTAGGTGTGTGTTCTTCTTTTCCCTCTTCCTTAGGATTTCTAGTCCTTCTTTTATGATGATACTCTTCCTTGAATTTATTGGTGGAATGGGTAGGTTGTCCATGAGGGTTTACTCCCATCATGTTCCAAAGTAAAGCCTCATTTATTACTTTATGCTCTTTTCTCTCATTCATGTTATCATGCTTGAAGCTTTGTAAGTCTGCTTGCAGACTTTGTATGGTTGTCATTAGATCAGAATTTAATTTCAACACCAATTCTTCTTATCTTGTTGGGGAATTCAAATTCCCTTGTTGTTTTTTATCCTCTTCTGTATTCATGATTTGGACTTTTCCTTAAACCTGCAATTAAACATTTAGTAACAATAATTTCCTATTAGTTTACAAAATTTCAAATACAATTTTGAAATGTTTATTTTTGCAACGGATGTTCAGTAGCACCCATTAGGTCTCTTAATGTTTGAATATGGGCTCTGATACCACTTGTAAAGTCCCTAAAATTATATTTCTATTAATATAACTAAGATCTTGAGGGACATCTTTTCTTTACTACAGAATTACAACTTGATAAAAAACTATGCCTAAGTTCTAGTTGTGTTTTTTCTTTGATGTGGTTCTTGTATGACGATGATGTTTACATGTCATTATTCTATACTCTGATGTGCTTGTAGTTACGTACATGTTATCTAATTTACTAATGTTGTTGATATTATTTTGTTCCAATTTGATTTTCTGTTACGTTATCGAGTTCTTATTTTGTTAACCGAGAGGTTGACTTACCTCTGTATGTAAAGGGGAGGAGTGGTGGTATTTTTCCCTAATGACTCACTCAGAAAGGTAAGGAATCCTACGATATTGGGATTACTTAGTTCCTTGTGAACTAATGCATGGTGTACCTATTATTACTGCAGGTGACTCGTCGATAAACCTATGCTTATAAATGTGACAAAATAAAGGACCTAGAACGTACAACTCTCTAGTCCTATTTTCTAATGGCTTTGTTAATGTAATAATAATCCTATGCTCAAAGCTTGAATTCATACTATAGGAGGAAAGGGTTTAAGCCTAAATGGTGAATGTATGTTTTTAAACTATGGTGTAGATGGTTTATACTTTAAATGGAAAAATGTATGAAGTTTAGACTATAGAGGAGGGGTTTTTTATTTGAAACTAAGTGGAGGAAATCTGATGCTTTTAATGAGCCCATGAGAGGGTTAACGTGGGTCCTCCATGATGGCCCATGCCATAACCCTTTTGATAGGGTTTTTTTAGTTCATTTGCTTGGTATTTCGCATTGATGGGGGTTTATGCTCCATTGTTGGAGTTGTGCAGACTGTGTTTGTATTATGGTGTCAGCGTGAAAACAAGTATGCCAAGTTTCCATTATGGTTTCATTTACATTTTTGTTGTATTTGATATCGTATGGAATACTCCTCATATGGTCTCTGTTTTTTTTGTGCAGGTTTGGGGACAAGCGGGAGTGCTCTGCAATGTGGGCAGAGACTTGGTCAACTGCACAAATTTTTGGGTAAGCCCATGTAGAAAGGGCCTTTACCCAATGCTTGGTCATTTTTAGTGTTGTAGGGTTTCTCTATTGTGAAGTTGTAACCGGCCTCCCTGTTGGGATTTCACCTGGATTTGAAAAGTGATGGTAGTAATGCTTTAATTTATTATCCTATAGGTTTGGGTTTGGGGGTTCTCATCATATTCATGCGTTTTGTTCTAAGAAGCAATTGTGTAAACGTTTATGGCTCTGTAATGGATAAATGTGATTTGCTTAATTGATTTGGCTTTGTGTGTGGATGAATTTATAAGTTTATCAGTTCCATTGCTTTGCAATGGAACTACGATACCATTATTTCAATATTCGTTGTTTGACTGTGGAATGTGGTTCAGGTATTAAAACCCTCCTGTAGTTTTTGGAATTGATTCGTTCTTTTTAAATGGTTTACTCTGTTCATTTATTTATTTCATTTTTAGTTTAGATATTTTACCTCTGTTGATCAAAGACAAAGGCAGAGCCCTTGTTTCATATTGGATCTGGTTTTCATGGGAAAATACATTGTCTGAGTTTTAAGGAGTCATTTGTAATGTTTTTAAATATTTGAACTATGTTTGCTGCCGAGGGAAAACTTACCTCTATTTACAAGTTTGATGTGATGTGTTGATTATTTTAATGGGGGTCGTAATCACTTGGCCAAGCTTTTCTTAAATAGCACAGCCTATGTAACTGTAGGGTTTGTATTTTTAATTCTTGTATGTACCGCCTCATGGTACTTTGTTTAATGGATTCGAAAGTGGTTGTATTATTTTTATGGTTGTTTTATTTGTATAACATGTTATTTCTCCCAGTTGGGGTTTCACGCAAATCGATCTGGGTTCTATCGTTGGATGGGATTTTATGTTTATTAAGTAGTGGATATTTGTTTAAGCACTGTTAATATCTTTATTTATTATTAATGATAAGCTGTAGGTTATGGGTTTCGACCTTGGGTTGCGATAGTTAATGGACTATGTTATGGTTTATTATTTAGTTTAAATAATAGATATACAATGTCCTTTGGATCTTACGAGATTCGATTTGGGTTTTAGATAGATTTGATATGGTTTTATGTCGTTTATTTATTTAATATATGTTAATGCTCTTAGCTGGAGCGTATGATATTTAATATGGGAATTTTGAATTATGGTTTTGTTTGTTAATTTATTTATTAAACTATTTGCGTAGATAGTTTAGGTTTGGAAAATTGTAGTGGTATCTTGCCAATCCTTAACAGGATTCGATGTTGGGAAAAAGTATAAGGCTTAAGTTATAAGTTTTGATTTTAATAGTGTGAACATTATTCCTCTCAAATTCGTGGATAGGCTCCCAGCCCTTGCATGAGGAATTATGAGAATTCTGATGGTGATTTGGTTTGTTTATTATGTAATGTAGATAGATTTATATGTAAAGGTATTCTTCGTTGCTGGAAAATGAAATATGCTAGCATTTTCATTTTAGATTTTTTTAACGGACTCGATCCCTAGTTTATGTTTATGAATATGTATTTAATTTGTTTAATGTTTGTTTTATTGTTTTATTATTTTAAGCAAAGTTTATTTAATGTTTGGTTTATTTAGTTTTGTTTAAAAATCTGGTTTAGTTAATAAGGCCATAGACCTTTGCAGCTTCTCTATAAATTATACCTAAGGTTTTTAGTTTCAGTATTTTTGACAGATGTCTGGTTATTAATTTTATCTAGAAACTAAGGTTTAAATCCTTGACTAAAATTTTAACATATAACATAAACTTCTGAAACTAGTTTAATACAACTCTAATAGGAATTTAACCCTAAAATCTATTTAATATTTTAAGACTGAGATTCTAATTAACCTAATAAAACAGACCCGAAACATGCATTCAAACTGGAGAATAAAATTACATATATTTATTCAAAACATAATATATAAAATTTCAAACTGTAAAATAATTAAAATAACTTGAAAATGCAGAAGCCTCATACCTGCAACTATGTAGCTTGTTAATGGCTAAAGAACCTTGCACATTTAAACACATAGAATTAATACAAACCTATCTATTTCTGACCTTAGAACTTATAACCGAATAACTTTGGAACTACCACATTCCTCCCAACCATGACCCGGAACCATTCCTGGTTCTAATATAGATCCCCCCAAGCTGGCTCTAACATGCAAGTGATCTAGAATTCGTAAGGGTGAGTTGCTGCTATTTGGAAAAATCAAGCACTGTATAAGAATGTTTGTTTTTGAGAAAACATTCTCCAAAAAATATTCAGTAATAATGATCAGATCCCCGAAGCCTTCTCATTAGCTTGGGTCTTTATAGAAAATATTTTAGGAAAGGGAAGTTGGTTTAAATTTCGGTTAAATCAAGAATTTATTAATTTCTTGAAAATAATCTTTAATTGATTTATATGGAATTAATAGTTATTTGGTTTAGCTTAGGAGCTTTTTACTTGTTCCTAATTGAACTTTAGAACATAATATTTATTTAATAATTTTAGTTAATAATAAATACATAAACTCTTTATTTATTATTTTAGTTATCTTTATTTCCTTATATATAATTATTCTTTTATTCATAATATATATATAAACTTTACATATTATTTTTAATATGTATTCATGCATCATATAACATAGTCTTATTTATTGGATGCTTCCTTTAGCTTACACTATTTCTTTTATCAAGGCTTCAGGTAGGGTTGGTCAACTAAGTTAGGAAACTCTAGATCCTCCTTGCATGTTGTATTACCTCGTATATTGTGGTAGTTCTTCCAGTACTTGATGAGAAGTAGATTTGATATTTCATTTAATCAACTCAAAATAATTAAGATAAGGGTTGGTGCTATTTAGATTCGTTCTCACTCAACACACTTAATTTCAGTAACTCCTAGTGCTATTTAGAGCCGAAGCTCAACACTATAAATTTGGGGTTTACACTAGTGCAATTCCAGAGACTCTCACTCAACACTAATTCTAGGATGTACTTGTATAATACACCTAGGGATACAATGGACAATGATCCAATGCTCCAGAGCTTATGCTCAACATCAGTTTGGAATTCTCCAGGGATTATGTCCAACACTTCCCATATTATAACTCATGTGCTCTAGAGATTATGCTCAACACAAAATCTCATAACTCATGTGCTCCAGAGATTATGCTCAACACAAAATCTCATCACTCATGTGCTTCAGGGCTTATACCCAACACATTATAGAAATAAATCATGCATTCAATCTTCTGCACATTTCATTACAATAATCATATCAGCATATGTATTAGGGAAAATCACATAATAATACATCTAGTACATCATACCACGACAATAGTCCTTGTCCATTAGGGTCCACGCCCAACATATACAATCATATACAATATTAATAAAACATATGTATTGGATTACACCCAATATATCTAACTAATCAATATAACTCATGTTTAGTGGGGAATACACCCAATATATAAGCATAAACATCAAAGTAAATCATATGTAATGAGTCTCATGCCCATTATAGTTAAGGTCAAAATTAGAGATATTACAAATAGAATCGTGCTTCCTACTAATCTAGGATATCATAACTGATCCAAGCTGAGGCAATGATTCAATATGTTTTCTCTGTCCACCGCACTCCTCTTAGTTAGACCCTATATATCTTTTGCAACTTCACTTTATCACTTGGGGAATATCTCAAAGCATATCCAACTTGTACCATGTAGGTAATTTAGCACATGCTTTACTACAACTCAATGGAAGAATCTCGGCCCAACCATACACTGGCTCATGGTGTCTACTGCAAAGAAACCATATGGTCTAGTGTTAACCGTTTACACCAAATTTGAATCTGAAGAAAAATCACTAGGCTTCTCTATATTTATTGCCATGGGTATATCCTTGGACTTGTAGTCCATCATCCTGAATCTCTAAGGATCCCAATGGTTTAGTCTCTTTATCTTAGGAATATCTCATCTAGTCTTTTTGACAATTCTAATCTGAAGAAGTAGTGCATCAAGCTATGACCCTTCATATTGAACTCTGAGGCCAAATCCCTCTTGCACTCAACATTGAAATTGTTGTTCCTGTAATTGAATATAACATCAATCATACAATGCCAAGATCAAATTAACAACCTTGGAAAAGGTTGGAAACCTCATCATTATTGGTGAATTCCAAGATCATCAAGTACATTTCTTTCCTAACATATCATATCTTGGGTTTCTGATTGAGTCCATATAAAATATTCTTCATCATCAACAATATACTCAATATGTGTTGGGATAATAATACTCCCTTTGCATCTAAGTATATTGTTCCCTCTGCATCTAGACACTCTACACTCTCTACATCTCAGTATCTTATACTGAAGTAACCTGCTTCCTACTACATGTTTTGATCTTGTGTATTCATCTATGTCATCTCTATCAAGTGAGTTTGATGAGATATCCCTCTTGCTCTTCCAGGTACACTAAATACTATCCATGACTACCTTTGAGTTTCCAAAATGTCAGTCTTTCATGAGTAATCTCTAATGTTGATAAAAAAAATATATGTTCGATATTGTAGATCCACTTGGAAGTCATCATTGACTTCTTTTCTAGTCTTGGAACGATCTCCCCCACATCATTCTTCATGATGGACTAATACTCCTCCATCATGACATCAAACATTCTTGCATGCTGCCTCCTCATCACTTGGAAGGTTTAGAATCAATGATGCTACTCACCAATGCCATACAACATGAGAACCTCTGAAATCTGAAAATATCACTGGGAGTTGTATGCCTTCTTGAATCCTACAAGGTATTATGAGGTCATCCTTACTTCTTTCTATTCATTTCATAATCTCTTGGAAAAATTTTCAGTTTTGAGATCTTCTCCTGATAATCAAAATGATGCTTATTGTACTACATGAGCACTCATCCTCCAAAGCTTCCTGTTTGGGCCAATCTCACCACACCATATACTTAGGATAATGAGATATTGATTTCCTTTTGCTGTAAAATGTGAATTATTCTACAATATTCATCCTCTTATTCCTTGGCATATGGATGTATGTCGGTTAACCAAGGAATATCTCTCTGGATTCACTTCTATGAGTGTTTCCTCGTAATATTTGTCCTCAATGTTTGGTGAGGACACTTGATATGATCATAATTGTCATACTGAAAACATCTTCCCATAAGAACATGGGTAGGTCTTGATCACATATCATCATCTCCATAATCTTCACAATGGACCTATTCTACAAGACATGACATAAATGTCCACAAGGGTTGACCAACACTAAATCAAACAATGATCAAAGCATCAACAAAATAACAATTAAGATTAAGAAAACAAAACTTATTACACAAAGAATCCAATACTTATATTATTTGTTTTGTTGCTTCCCTCTTGAATTCTTCCTCCTTTCTGAAATCATTGGAGTTTCTGGGAGTGTATTTTGCTTCATCATCTGAACTGAGGAGCTTAATCTTCTTCTTCATTAGGTTTTGAACTTCTGGAACTTGTTTAAGTATTCTTAGAGAGGATAATACATAGTTCAAGGAGACTTTCAAGGATTCCACTATCATCGGTCTTCATGTATATGCAACTACTAGGTCCAAGATCCTATTTGGACCTATTATCAAAAGATTTCCATTGTCATTCTTGCAATGTATACATCTTACAAAAAACCTTATTTCAAAATTTTTGAAGTAATTAGAATTATTATTTGCAATATTCATCAATTATGTTTTCTTTTCTTATGAGGTGGAATATCTTAAACAATAGTTTCATGCTTCCTTTTCTTTTTGTGACATTAGCATTCAAAGTGACCAATAGTACGACACTTGTAACATTTGATCTTTAAAAATACTTCTTATTTTGTTTTGGATATGGTCTCCTATATTTATTCTTTCTATTTTCTTTCGAGAACATCGGAAAACATAGTGACTAGGATTCCAACAAGCATAACATTTTCTCTTTGAAATATCCTTCTTCTTTTGAGTTTGAACTAAGGTTTATTTTTCACTTGTGTTTCTTTTCTTCTTAAGATTTCTTCTATTTCTTGTTATTCCTTTTCCTTTCTTTTGAGCTTTGGTTGTTATGTCTTTGGAAGCACCATTGTCCATTGAGAGGATATCATGGTTATCTGAAATAGTACCATCAATATCAAAGGCAAAATAATACTAGAGTTCATATGCCATCTCAACATCATCCCACCTTACTTTTACTCTAGACACCATTCTAACAAAATTTGGAAATATGACCTGGAAACCTTAGTAGGAGCTAGGTCAAAATTGGCATTTAGAGAAACTAAAAATGGCCTCACAGATAGATGCAACCTCCTAGGGAGATTTCAAGAATTCTAAGGTCAAATTTAATCTATGGTATGAAGGGATCAAAACTAGAATCACTAGTTCTTGACCATCGATAGAATTGGATCAAAAATTCAAAATTCTCCAAACCGAAATATGCTTCCATAGATAAGTGCACCCTTCTAGGGTGAGTTCCACAAGTGCACTTTTCAAATTAGTCTATGTAGAGAAGTGGTCAAACATGAAAGCCCTAGTTTCCATATAAGGGCACAAACAGTCTCTAGCAATGGATTCTATTTAACACTATTATGATACCATGCTAAATTTTATAAATTTAGTAGTATTCTTAATCATTATTATCATCTAACATTCATAATTGCATAATATCATCATTAATTTGTAGTGGAAATGAAATCAACAATCACTAAAAGATAACCATGCATAAGATGCACAAATATTTATCCTAGAAAACCCAAATGGAAGAAAACCCAATAAACGTTTCTCCAAAGAGAATCAATCCAATACAAGAACTGTTGAAATATTGTAACTTCAAAGAGTATTCTAAATGCATTTTATTGATGTATCTTGTTATCTCCTAAATAAAATTTTCAATAAGTTCACTCAAAACAATTTATTTTTGATCACTGATGAAGGTTTCAGGACATATTATGAAAAATATTGGGATGACTAACAAGGTTGGGATATCTGATGTTCTGTTTTTTAAGAAAATTTGAAAGTTTTAGCTTTCGGTGGCTTAGGCAAATTTTTCAACAACTCATTAGCCACCAAAAAGCTCTCCTTTCAGCAGCTAACAGTTTTAACGGAGGATCATGTTAACCACCGAAACCCTGTTGATCGCGTTTGTTTATGAAATTTTGGGAAAAGGAATTTCGATAGCTTAGGTGATCTTTCCAACAACTCATTAGCCACCGAAATGCCTTGGTTTCAGCAGCTTAGCGGGTGATTGAAGGAGGGCATTAACCTTTGAAAGCAAGTGAAATGCATTGGGGAAAAGGCCCGCTCAAAAAAATAAAAAAACAGGTTTCCATGGCTAAGTCTGGTTTCAAAATGGTCTCTAAGCCACCGAAAGCAGACTTTCGGTAACTAAGACCGAAATTTCTGGACGCTCTAAGCCACCGAAAGGGGCATTTTACTGTGAAAATGAATAATTTTAAAATGGTGATTATGAGTGACTAGAGAATAATTTTGCAAAATGCTCAGATTTTTTTTGTTCCTAACAAGTCAGAGAAAAATAACCTATCTCATTTTTCCTACAGGCGTTGTTGATTTGGAGAATCGAATCCATCTCTGCGACCTAATTTTCGGATCTCAGAATTTCCTATTTGACACATGTTTTTGAAATCCAGATTCCGGGGAAATTAAAATGAATTCCAAAAAACTGAGAGGGGTGTTTTCTCATAACAAAACATTTACTAAAAACCTCTTTCATTTTATTACCAAGTGTCACATATTTGAAGGAAAAATTCCATCTCCGAGCCCCATTTTTCAGCAGTTTGGCCAAACTTTTAGGGAAAAAGTTGACCTAACAGAGCAGTTGACAGTAGAGATTGAAGGACTCCCATCACCTACACCAAAAGAGAAATATGAACCAATAGAGAAGGATTCCTCTAGAAAGCCCAAAACTCAAAGGAAAAATCAATTACTAAGGCAAGTGTATGAGATGGAGATTTTGGAAAGGGAAATAAAGAAAACTAATGTTGCATTGGCCAGCAGAAACAAGCTGCTACATATGTCTTACCTAGAGCAGAGAGAAAGATATATTTTCTTAAAAACACTGAATACAAGGTACCTAAAAGACAATACTAGATTGTACAGGATGATTAGACTCCAAACAATGCAGCTAAAAGAGGCCAAGGAAAACCCTAGCAGCCACCCCACATTGGAAACCCTAGTTGAAGCTGCAGTTAGCTTTTAGCCTCCAGAAACTAGCTAGGATACTGTTAACCCTCCTAGCATAGAGCCTCCTGAAGAAGAAAACTAAGTAGAATGACATTAGAGAACATTTTTGGAAGAAACCTAATAACTTTTGGAAAACATGGCTTTCGGTGGCTTAGGCAGATGCTGGGGCAGTTCATTAGCCACCAAAAGCACCGCTTTTGGCAGGTAACTGTTCCGATAGTCTGGACTCTTAACCACCGAAAGCGGACAGAGGCTTAAAATTAAGTTTTGGCATGTAGGACCAGTTTTGGGAAAATATAGATGGCTTAGGGACAAAGTCTGAAGATGAAAGACGCAGAAGAAAGAATCAGGAAAGGTCTGTTTTAGATTTACTATGACATAACAGTGGAAAATGTCACCAACACCTAGCTATCAAAGGAAAATAATGACTTAACCAGCAGAATACTAGTGGTAGTGATTGCTAGTACTAACTTCAGTTATCAGAAGGTTTAAATAGTGAACGAATTCTATAGATAGTTAGACTAGTAGTTAATTAGGGTTTTTTTACCTAATTATGCAAAAAACAATTATTGTGTTTATTTTTATTAAATCAGATCCAAGTTTTGAGGATCTGATTATTTTTGTAAAGGCTGTAAATCCTAAGACTTATTTGATTGAAGGTTTTTGACTTTAGGGATTTATAGACCTATACTATTGTCAGCTTCTCATTTTGCTCATGATTGAATATAAGCTCTTTTGTTATCATTTGTTCAGCTTCCATTTCTGTCTTTACTATGCTTATGCCTGAATGTGTATTTAGGTTAAATTCAAGTTAATTAATAACTGATAGCTGTCATCCTATTGGCATGTTAATGTGATTTGAATTATAAGTACCATCCTTATCATGATTTAGCCATTTATATGCATCTGTTTTGTGTGTAAATTTTCCATCCTAATGAGTTCTCCATCCCTGCACCTTATTGTCAACTTCTGAATAGTGGTAACTAAAAGCCTTGTAACTGAGTGAATTTCATGCATGTCTTGAGAGTGGAAGGTCATATAGGTCACCTCACTTGATCCATATTATAAAACCCTAAAAACATTGTAATTAATGAGGAATCCTCGAGCTGCAGCCTAGAGGAGTTTCCTGGAGTGATAACAAATTGGCACTGTTGCCAGGGACAGAAGACTGAAGCTCAGCTTCCCTGGGAGACGACATAGATCCTTGCTTTGATGATAGACAAAGATTGGACATTATTCTGGTTGTAATCATCTATCTGGAGACTCCATTGAAATAAGGTAGCTTCAAGAAGACCAAGTACCAGAGAAAACCCTAAAGGGCCACCAACAACATCGGTTTCAGATCCATAAGAGATTCTGAGAAGAGCTAGGGCTTCACTAAGGAAGACCAGAAGTGCTGCAAAGGAAGCTACATCAGGTATTTCAAGAAATATTTCTGCTATTATTTCTTCTGCTAAAACACTTAATTCTCAGGAATTTATAAATACATCAGAAAATTTTAGGGTTTGGGCATCTTCAAGCACTATTTCTTGTGAAGATCTCACCCCTGGCGACTCCATGAAGGACAAACTCAGTATCGACTCCAAAATATTAAGATGTCAAAATCATTTGCTACTCTATTGGCTCGGAGGTTTGCACCTCTTGAATTCTCTTCAGTTCCTGGTTTCCCACATCCAGTACTTGATATTTCCTAATGGGGAGATTTTCTAACTGTCTTCAAAGAGGAGGAAGAAGACAGTCCTGCAGAACACCTCCTCAAGTTTCACGAATGCATGGATCTATTAGATTAGCAACATGATGATGTTCATGTATTCATTATATGGTGGTGCATGTTAGTGGTATTTTTCTTTACCTCCTTCCAGTATTTCATCATTGAACGATTTTCACAAAGCATTCACTGAGCATTGTAAAAGGTACTATTCAAATGAGTTTGCATTTGATAATTGTTGTGAAGAATGTAAGTTGCATTCTGAGGATGAAAAGGTAAATAGAGAAGAAGATCTTAAGTTTTGTGAGGATTTTTCCACTTCTGGAATTTATTTTAGTTCTACTTTTCAGCAAAGAAATGATCAGAGACATATGCATGCTGTGGTTAATGATAGCTATGAAGAGTATGCTGCAATAGGGGAAACTTCACATTGTGATCGATATATTAATGATCTTCAGAATGTTAACCATAATATATATTCTTTTTACCTTGTACCAAATGCATCTGCTGACTTAGGGTTTCAAGAAGATCAGTTTGTCCCCTTTGGAAACCCGAAAGATAATGAGCAGATTTAAGGAACAACATGTAACAAATTTGGATATCCAAAAAATACTAAAGGAAACCCTCAGTTTTCTGATTTGCAGACAAAGGAAGAATGAAATAGATATGAAGAGGAAGATGATGATCTGAAAAGTCCAGAACAACAAGTCATAACTCATCCTTCCCAGTTAGAGGTTGAGCAATCTACAATTAATGTAGTGAACACTAAAAGAAGCCAGCAACAACATTTCATTAAGTTGGAACAACAACATAAAAAGGTATTTCTTTTTGGATTTTATGACCCATTTTCTGACTATCTGGAACTTATGAGCAGCATAGATATCAAAATATTTTTGTCAGATGATAGCTGGTTCTATCACCCTTTGAAACTACATTGCTTCATGCTAGGGTTTCATTTTTTTTTGGGTCAAGATCAAGGATAAGTTCAACAGATCAGCTTCTGACATGGCTTCATTGGAAGCATGATGTCACATGATAAGAAGACTCTACTGATTAGAATTAGTAGTAGGAGTAGATAGGAAAATAAGCTCTTAATATGAGCAGCCATGTCATTTTTAGTTATTTTCATGAATAAGCAAAGCGAGCTATAGGAAGATTGCAGGGGATCGGTTATAAAAGACAAATGACTCCATTCCCAATGGAACACTAGAAGATAGCTTTAATTATTCTTTTTTAGGAAAGGAATTTTGGTCTGGGGTTCTTCGGACCTCACAGGGAGGTTCCCAACCCCGAGCAGGAGCCAGATGTTATCTCCTAAATAAAATTTTCAATAAGTTCACTCAGAAAAATTTAGTTTTGATCACTGATGAAGGTTTCAGGACATATTATGAAAAATATCGGGATGACTAACAAGGTTGGGATATCTGGTGTCTTGTTTTTTAAGAAAATTTGAAACTTTTAGCTTTTGGTGGCTTAGGCGAGTTTTTCAACAACTCATTAGCCACTGAAAAGCTCACCTTTCGGTAGCTAACAGTTTTAATGCAGGATCATGTTAACCACCAAAAGCCTGCTGATCGCATTTGTTTATGAAATTTTGGGAAAAGGACTTTCGGTGGCTTAGGCGAGCTTTCCAACAGCTCATTAGCCACTGAAAAGCCTTAGTTTCTGCAACATAGTGGGTGATTGAAGGAGGGCATTAACCACCGAAAGAAAGTGAAATGCATTGGGGAAAAGGCCCGCTCAAAAAAATCAAAACACAGGTTTCCATGGCTAAGCATGGTTTTAACACGGTCTCTAAGCCACCGAAAGCATACTTTCGGTAGCTAAGACCAAAATTTTAGGACGCTCTAATCCACCGAAAGGGGCATTTTACGGTGAAAAGGCATCATTTTAAAATGTTTATTATGAGCGACTAGAGAATCAAGTTGAAAAACACTTAGATATTTTTGTTCCTAACATGTCTAAGAAAAATAACCTATCTTAGTTTTCCTACAGGTGTTGCGGATTGGGAGAATCGAATCCATCTTTGAGACCTAATTTTCAGATCTCATAATTTCCTGTTTGACACATGTTTTTGAAATCCATATCCCGAGAAACTTAAAATGAATTCCAAAAAACTGAGAGAATTTTTTTCTCAGAACAAACCAATATCCAAAAACCTCTTTCATTTTATGCCCAGGTGTCACATATTTGAAGGAAAAAGTCCATCTTGGAGCCCTAGTTTTTCAGTAGTTTGGCCAAACTTTTAGGGCAAAAGTTAACCTAACAGCGCAATTGACAACAAATATTGAAGGACTCCCATCACCTACACCAAAAGATAAATATGAACCAGTAGAGAAGGCTTCCTCCAACAAGACCAAAACTCAAAGGATAAATCAATTACTAAGGAAAGTGTATGAGATGAAGAATTTGGAAAGGGAAATAAAGAAAAATAATGCTGCATTGACCAACAGGAACAACCTGCTACATAAGTCTTACCTAGAGTAGAGAGAAAGATATATTTTCTTAAAAATACTAAATACAAGGTACATAAATACAATACTAGATTGTACAGGATGATTAGACTCCAAAGAATGCAGCTGAAAGAGCCCAAGGAAAACCCTAGTAGCCAACCCACGTTGGAAACCCTAGCTCAAGCTGCAGTCAGCCTTCAGCCTCTAGAAACCAGCCAGGATACTATTAACCCTCCTAGCATAGAGCCTACTGAAGAAGAAGGTTAAGCAGACTGACCTAAAAGAACATTTTTGGAAGAAACCTAATAAATTTTGGAAAACAGGGATTTCGGTGGCTTAGGTGGACGCTAGGGCAGTTCATTAGCCACCGAAAGCGTTGCTTTCGATAGCTAACGGTTCCGATAGTTTGGCCTCTTAACCATTGAAAGCAGATAGAGGATTAAAATTAAGTTTTGGCATGCAAGACCCATTTTGGGAGAATATATATGGCTCAGGGACAAAGTCTGAAGATGAAAGATGTAGAAGAAAGCATAAGGAAAGGTTTGTTTCAGTTTTACTATGACATAACAGTGGAAAAGGTCACCAACACCTAGCTATCAAAAGAAAACAGTGACTTAACCAGCAGAATACTAGTGGCAGTGATTTCCAGCACTAACTTCAGTTATCAGAAGGTTTAAATAGTGAACAAATTCTACAGATAGTTAAACTAGTAGTTAATTAGGGTTTTTTGACCTAATTATGCAAAAAACAATTATTTTGTTTATTTTTATTAAATCAGATCCAAGTTTTCAGGATATGAGTATTTTTGTAAAGGATATAAAGCCTAAGACTTATTTGATTGAAGGTGTTCAACTTCAGGGATTTATAGACCTATACTATTGTTAGCTTCTCATTTTGCTCATGATTGAATATAAGCTCTTTTGTTATCATTTGTTCAACTTCCATTTCTGTCTTTACTATGCTTATGCCTGAATGTGTATTTAGGTTAAATTCAAGTTAATTAATGACTGATAGTTGTCATCCTATTGGCATGTTAATGTGATTTGAATTATAAGTACCATCCTTATCATGATTTAGCCATTTATATGCATCTGTTTTGTGTGTAAATATGCCAGCCTGATGAGTTCTCCATCCCTGCACCTTATTGTCAACTTCTGAATAGTGGTAACTAAAAGCCTTGTAACTGAGTGAGTTTCATGTATATCTTGAGATTGGAAGGTCATATAGGTCACCTAACTTGATCCATATTAGAAAACCCTTAAAACATTGTAAGTTACCAGGCATCCTCGAGCTGCAACCTAGAGGAGTTTCCTAGAGTGATAACATATCCTATCAGAGATGTTTGATTCCTCTTTCAGGATGTTACTATTGTATTTGGTCATCATAGAGTCATGAGGTTATGCCTACGTTGTAATTTAGGTTAATAGAACCCTCCTGAATATAATATAATATTGTTTTGTGTCCTCCTAGGTGAATTCGGCCCAATAATTTTGTTGGGGATGACTTGATTAGAGAGAAATTTAAGCGAAAGAAAGAGTATAAATAGCGGAGGTGTGTTCCTCATTTTACACACACACTCACTTGTGTATAGCGCATAGGATAGAGAGAGAGACAAATGGAATGGAAAGGAGAAAGAGCACCTGTTTGGGGTTTTATCTTTGTACTTTTGATACATCTATATAAATGAAGTTTTGTTAGTTTTTCTTCCCCTTCAGGGTTTCCCAGGATAAATTTGTGTCTATCTTGTGATTGTGTTTCTTTCAGTGATCCTGCATATGCTATTGTTGTGAAATTGAATTGAGTACTAATGATATATATCTAGGCATGTGTAATCTTAACATGGTATCAAATCTATCCTGAATAGAACAAATTTCACAAGGTGGAACTCTCTCTCCTCTCCCTCTGGCAAGAAATTTGTTATAACAATAAAATAGTAAATAAAAGTAATTAATAATTTTAAATATAGTTTATGAAGAGAAGTGTCTCTTCAATATATGATGGCTAATACATATTTAAGGCATTCATACCCATTGTAATCAATCATCCATTCATATATTAATTATTTATTCATTATTATTCTGAAGATGTAACATATTCCTCCTTAACCCAGATATAGTGTAATAATAATGAATAAATAATTCATATATTAATTATTTATTCATTATTATTCCTCTCCCCCACACGTTGATCCCATTGTGCCTCCACTCCACCGTGCTTCCACTCCATCATTTCCTACACTCCATCATTGTTCGCTCGGTGCATTACCTATCCTCCCTCTGCATCATGTACATCCATTCACCCACAACACTATGCATATCCCTCCCTCACTCAACCATTATTTCCATCTACCTCCCTCCTCACAAACCCTAAAACCTCCAACAAAAAACAAAACAATATTAATAAAATAATATATTATTATAATAATATTCAAATTTTATCAAAAACTTATTACTCCAGCCTTCAATAAAAATATTTAAATATAATATTTTATATATATATTATTTTGATTTAAATACACTAAATAATTATAATAATTATTACTACTATAATAATTATTATCAATTCATCAATTATCTCAAAGACATTAGTTGTCTTTTATTCCTACATAAGTCAAATTAAACGTCCAAATATTTAATGCCACATACCTAGACCAATGCTATGGAAGATCTAAAAGACCAAATCGAGAAACTAGAGAAGGATATCAATGCCATTGTCGCTAACAAAAAAATCTTGAAGGAAGAAATGAAAAATAACACTGCAGTGCTCAAGCAATAATTCAAAGACGAAGTTGTTCTGGTATTAGAAAGAAGGCTAGATGAAAAATTGGATATCATGAATGAGAAACAAAAAGACTTGGATGACAAAATGAGTACCATGAGTTAAGACATAAACACCATAACACAGAACTTGAGCACTGTGACGAAGAACCATAAAACATTAATGGAAGTGTTACAAAAACTAATTCCTAGCACAAACCATATCAACAACTTAGATATGTTGGACCAGTATGTCAACAAAAATGAAAGAAACAAAGTCAAGCAAGACAATAAACAAGACAAGAAGACAGAATATCTTAGGTATGACCAAAATAACAATAATATATTTGCTAAAAATAAAAAGGAGCTCGACCAAAACCATAATAAGAGTCAAGCGATTGTTTTTATAGTAATGACAATCAATACAATTACGATCAATGGATCCTACAATATGTAAATGAATTCAAGTCAAATAAATCAGATATTTTAGATTCATCTTCTACCTTAGTTGTTCTACCGCCCTGGATAAACATAAATACAACATTATATGGCGACTTCGAGTGTGAGAAGCCTCAGTAGACGCCACTTCTAGAGATAATTCATAAGGATAATAAAAGTGAAACATTGCATGATGAAATCCTAAGTATCGTGGGAAAAGTGATTTCTAAAGAAAAGTATGAACATAAACACAATCATGAAAAACTTAAACCAAGAACAAAGATGGCATTAAAAGGGTTGATGATGAATATTGCACGTCCAATAGAAATATTTCCAGCAAGGAAGGACCATAAATATCCTTCATTTTGTAGGCTTGATATGGTTAGTTGGAAAAAATATTCCTCGTATTCATGTACATGGAAAGTGGGACAACAATAATAAATAAAATGGAGTTCAAATTCAAGTTACAAGTGAATAGAAATTGACAAACTATTGTGCAAAGAGGAATCAAATACCTAATACAAGTTCTAAAAAAACATGTCACGTCCCCTCCCATCCACTAGAGAGAGAACGTGACCATAGTTCGAGATATTTGATGGAAAGACCCCGACCATTTCTGCTCGCTCTGATACCACACTGTCACATCCCCTCCCATCCACTAGAGAGAGAACATGACCATAACTGCTCGCTCTGATTGCTGCAGGAGCACCCAGCTCGAAGTTCAATCTATTCACCACTGTGTAAATTATTTCACTTCCCAATAGCAAAGAAATTGATCCTGTCAGTGATCCATTCAATGATATATGAAGAAACAATCTCAGAGGAGATCGAAAGGCGGGGAAAGATCGCGATGAAAATCGACGGTCATAATTTGTTCTGCATTTGGGAACAGATCAACGGCTGAGAATCAACCTACAAGAATCAACGGTATAGAAATATTGAGTTTGCGGAATCGAGGAAATATGAAATTTGTGGTCCCGCATCCCACATGCAGAATAGACCATTGCGGAAATAGAAATTATGGAGCCACATCCCGCATATGGAAAGGACAGTTGCGGAAGGAAAATTTGCAGGGAACAAAATTTACAGAAGGACGTTTCCGCATCCCGCATCCCGTATCTTGCATCCCGCAAGTTGCGGAAAGAAGAGTTGTGAAAGTAAATTCAATTTGTTAACATAAGTCTTGGACATATTTGATCATTCAGGCCCTCACCAATCTGTCCATCTAAGTCTCATAATGTAATTTAGAAATGCATTTAAAGAAACATACACAGATGCATACGATTGCAATTATATAGCGGAAGCAATTCATCAATTCAACACATTAAGCATGTTCATCATATTTCATTAAGAAATTACAAATGCAGAGATTAACACAGAGGTACTTATCTTTGAAATAAGTTTGTCCTGCAACCAGCTACGTCACTGCAACATTCCACCCAACCATAGGCCAATATGCTCATCAATATCTCAACAGCACTGCCATCCCCGAGCTGGGCATGATTCCCACAAGGAATAAGGAACACTAGCAGGGTCACACATATCCAAGAATACAACAAAACTCAACCAAGCCAACACAGTTGGGTTTATCAGGATGTAAAAAAACAAGTCAATATACTACTGGGTTTATCAGACTGCATTCAGTCAAGCTAACATTCTCATTAAGGACCAGCTAAGCCAACTAAGAAATGGGTTTATCAAGTTGGAAAGGAGCCGGAAAGCTTGAACTTCCAAGCTAGTGAGCTCGACCATCGAGCTATGGACACCTGCACTAGATCGGGATTGGATCCCCAAACATCTACACACCCAACACAAGGAATCATCCCCTTCTCTACTACACAGTCTCTCAGGCTATGCCTTCCATTCCAGTGTTGTTCAGGGTGTGCAAAGAATAAAACCAACCCCTCTAGATCTATTTGTGAGGTTCCTTCATACACTAGGTTTATCAAGCTAGTTCAGACCCAATCCCACTCCAAACTAGTTCAGACCAAGGAAAAAGTATGCACACACAGCAAACCACAATGTCAACACAACAAAACAGGATTCCACCCACTCTGTGATAGAGAATACCATTGCACAACAACACTAAGGATACCATAGACGAACAACTCAAAACAAAACACAGTTCTACAAGTAGGACGAACACACAACACACATGAACAGAATGGAATCGAGAATTATCAAAATGGGCCACAACGTTTTGGTGAGAGCCAGATGATGGACTGGGCATGCATAACGAGGAAAAACTAAAAATGTGAAGGATGGATGATCAAAATGTCCTCCACTCTCCAAAACGTGAGGGGAGATGAAAAGTTGAATGCATGAGGGAATTGGCATACGTTTTTGGATGTTTCCTTTTGACACATGGATTTTCCCCAAAATGGCTCAAGGTTAAACATTCCCCCCCTTATCCTTAGGAAATCATGCCCCCATCTCATTATTTGTTGCATTGGCATAGCTGGTTGTGGGTTTTTAATTAAATTGCATATTTATATGATGTCCAAAATTATATGTTGTTCTTGACTTATCACCATAAACCGTAGGCATCAACCTTGATCACCTATACACAAAACATCAATCAATGGTAGGTCCTTGACCTTGAACTCCTTGCCATGATTCCATGCAATATTTACATCATATATATTTAATGCAAACGGGGTGAAAACTGAGGTGTTACATTCCCCTCCCCCTTCAGCATCACTATCCTTAGTGCTTTACAAAATTGAACAAAAATGCTACACTGGTACCGCCCTCAGTGCTCTACAGAATTGAACAAAATGGATGTGCCAATCACATGGAATCCTCTAGTTCCCATGTAGCCTCTTCAGGACCGTAGTGCTCTCATTGCACCTTTACCTTCCCTATGGATCGGTTACGGAGCATTGTGACCTTCTTGTCGAGGATGTGCATTGGCACAATTTGGAATTCTCCCTCGTGTTTCACCTGAATCACATCCCAATTTATCACATGGTTAGGATCATGTACATATATCTTAAGCAAAGAAACATGAAAAACATTATGAGCCCTAGTGCTAGCAGGAAATGCAAGTCTATATGCAACTGGCCCTATTCTTTCAAGGACTTCAAAAATCCCATAGTATCTAGGTGACAACTTGGCACAACTTCCAAGCTTCAAGGAACTCTTCTTTTCCCTCACTCTGAGGTAAACATGATCCCCAACACTGAACTCTCTGTTCACCCTATGCCTATTTGCATAGCTTTTATGTCTGTCCTGGGCTGCTTTCAGATTCTTCCTGATCTTCAAAACCTCCTGCTCCATATCCTTGAGCAATTCAGGACCAAGCACAACCCTCTTCACTGGATTATCCCAAGTCACTAGTGTTCTGCACCTCCTTCCATACAAAGCTTCATATGAACTCATCCCCAAGGATGCTTGTTGTTCATTGTTATATGCAAATTCTACCAAGTGTAAATAATCTTCCCACTTGGTTGGTTTGTCCATCACATACATGTGAATCATATCTTCAAGCACCTGGTTAACTCTCTCTATATTCCCATCAGTCTGAGGATGGTAGGCAGTGTTGAAATTCAGCTTTGTACCCAAATCTGAAAAAAAATCCCTTCCAAAAATTGGAAGTGAACTTGACATCTCTGTCAGAGACTATTTCCTTATGCAATCCATGCAATTTGAAAATCTCCTTCATGAATATATTTGCAATGTCATCGGTCTTATGCATAGAATTAAATGGTATAAAATGTGATTCCTTTGCCAACTTGTCCACCACAACCATGATGGAATCATGTTGTCTCCAAGTCATTGGCAATCCTATAATAAAATCCATGGAAATAACTTCCCATTTCCATTCTAGAACCGACAAAGGCTACAACAAAATTGTTGGGTGTTGATGCTCAACCTTCACCTACTGACATTTCATGCACCTTGAAATATATTCATCCATGTCCTTTTTCATTCCTAGCCAAAAGTACTTCTTTCTAGCTATAGAAATTGTCTTCTGATATCCTGGGTGTCCAGAATATGAAGCTTGATGGATCTCATCCATAACAACCCTCCTCAAATATGCTACATTTGGAATATAAATTCTGTTCTTATAAGTAAGAAGTCCATCTTCTTCTAATTTATATCCCTCGTACTTATTTTCAAGGCTTTTTTGCTACAAGTTGTATTTTACCTGCACATACAATTCATCTCTAGAAATATGACTAACAATTTGTTGTCTCAAATCTGATTGGAAAATACTAAGGGATTCCACATGCATTTCCTGCACCTTCCTACTAAGTGCATTAGCTACCTTATTCTCTTTTCCTTTTATGTGTTTGATTTCAAAATCAAACTCACATAAAAACTCTAGCCATCTAGCTTTCCTGGCATTTAGAGTAGGCTGATCAAACAAATACTTCAGACCACAATGGTCTGTCCTTAACTCAAATATTCTTCCCATCAAGTAATTCCTCCACATCTTGATAGCATGTATTATGGCTGCAAGTTCCATATCATGAGTGGAATAGTTCTTCTCATGCTCCTTCAACTTTCTTGACTCATAACACATTACATGGTTGTCTTGCATAAGAAATCCTCCAAGTACTTGACCACATGCATCAGTACACACCACAAAATCTTTCTTTGGGTCTATAACTTTCAATATTGGTGCACTTGTGAGAATATTCTTCAACTGCTGGAATCTTTCTTCACACCTCGATGTCCATTCAAACTTTATCCCCTTCCTTTGCAAAGAAGTGATGGCATGTGCAACCTTGGAGAATCCTTCAATGAATCTCTTGTAGTATCCTGCAAGTCCCATAAAAGATCTTACGCCTGTCACATTTCTTGGAGTAGGCCAATTCATAATGGCTTCAATCTTTTCAGGGTCCACAGATATACCCTCTTCTGAGATAATGTGACCCAAATATTGAATTCTATCTTTATAGAAGTAACACTTTCTCAACTTTACATACAACTTATTATCCCTGAGAAATTTCAATGTCAATCTCAGATGCTCTTCATGCTCTTCTTCATTCTTAGAATAAATAAGAATTTCATCAAGGAAAACAAGAACAAACTTGTCCAAATACCTATTGAAGACACTATTCATAAGTCACATAAATGTAGTTGGTGCATTTGCGAGACCAAATGGTACCACTAAAAACTCATAATGTCCATACCTTGTTCTGAAGGTTGTCTTATGAATGTCTTCATCTTTGATTCTCACCTGATTGTAACCAGAACTCAATTCAATCTTGGAAAATACCTTTGCTCCTCTCATTTGATCGAAAAGGTCATCAATTCTAGGCAAAGGATATTTTTTCTTCATGATGACTTTGTTTGGTTGTCTTTAATCAATACATAATCTGAGTGTACCATCTTTCTTCTTCACAAAAAGAATTGGTGCTCCCCAAGGAGACACACTCAGCTTGATATACTTCTTCTCCAACAACTCTTGTAGATGCATCTTCATCTCTAGCATTTCTGGTGTACTCATCTTTTAGGGTGTCTTGGACACTGGTGCTGCTCTTAGCACAAGTTCAATTGTGAAATCAATTTCCCTCTTTGGAGGAAGTCCTGGAATATCATCAGGAAAAACATCCTTGAATTCTTGCAATATAGGATAGTCCTTTAACCTAATAGTTTCATTCTTTGTTTCCCCCACAATATGAGCTGCATACAACTAGAAACCCTTCCTACAACACTTCTTCAGCTGCATTGCTAAAATCTGCCTCACAGAAATCACCTTTGGAATGCCTCTTACAACTCTTGGGTTCCCTTCTTCATCCATGCATTCAAAAGTCTTATTGTAACAATCAATTTTTACCGTGTGAGATTCTAACCTATCTATTCCAATGAGAACATCATAGGAATTGAGTGGTAGAACATTTAGATCTACACAAGTGACCATTCCATTCATCACCGATGGACATTTTTCTACCACTTTACTAACATTTCTCTTAGTTCCAGTGGCTGGCTGAACTGACCATGATTTGCTATGCTTTACTTTCTTAAAAGCACAAATCTCCACTACTCTAATAGCAATGTAACTGTGAGTAGAACCAGGTCAATCAAAATAGAAACAGATTGCTTGAAAATATTACCTACAACTTCAACCACCATTTATTGGTGATCTTCCTGGAGGTCCTCTAGTGCTGCATAGATTCTAGGGACGACCCTTGCTACTTGACCCACTGTTTCTGCCTATTGAATGTTGTAAGCTGACCTTGCATTATCATTCTCAAGTGGGAAATTCCTACGCATGTGGGGTCCTCCATATTTCCAACATTGGAGTGGTGCTATGTTTTGTTGTGGATCTCTTGGCTCTTCTCCCACCACTCTAGTTGGCTTCTTCTCAACTTGGGATGGTTTCTTCTGTTGATTCCTGAAGTTAGAATGTTTGAAACCTTTCTTCCTTTGGTCATACTTCTCATTCTTCTTGTCCTTCCATGTCTTATGATAATCAGGTTTTCCTTTTCTTTTCGCATCGAAATACTTAGCTTTCCTTATCGCTTCTTCTAGAGTTCTAGGTTGATAAAACTCAATTATGTCTTTGTAAGACTGAGGTAATCAACTCAGGAAACAATGGATTTTCACCTTCTCATATTTGATGTAGTTGACATACCTAAATAGTTCCAAGAAATTATTTTCATATTCATCCATGGTCTGTTGTCCCAATCTCAGCTCATGGAACTCTTTGATCTTATCATCATAGTACCTGTCAGAGAGGTACTTTTGCTTGAAATACTTCTGGAAATTTTTCCACACAATCTTGCTTTCCTTAATATTCTTCACTTGCCTGAAGTGTTCCCACCATATGGATGCTCTTCCATTCAAGTTGAATATGGCTACCCTATCCTTCATATTTCCTAAATATTCTTGGACTGGGAAATATTTCCTCATCCCAAGAAGCCAAGCTTTAGCTTCTTGACTATCCTTTATCTCACCATTGAATATAGGAGGCCTTGCCTTCTTAAATTCATCACGTGAAGAGTTCTGGCAGTGCCTCTTTCTATTATTCTCATGATAATAAGAACTTGAACCACTAGTGGCTCCTTCAGAGTCAGATGACCCACTAAGAGATCTCTTTCTTCCTCTAGTAGTGCTCTTACTTCCTGTTGGGCTCATTGTCTGGTCCCCAGAGTTCATTTTCCTATGAATGTATGTCAAAATTTGCAGGATGGCTCCATTCATATGATTTTGCTCCTCCAGAGCCTTGACCAATGTTTCATTATCTGCCCTGTGACTTTGCATCTGCACCCCTAGGATTCTCATGGAGGCCGCAAAATATTGGGGAGTATCTTGAAACCTCCTGCCATTAGACTCTGTCTCAGCATTTCCAACTCAGAAATTCCCCCCCATAGCATATTCCTCGTATTCATTGGGGTTATTTTCATCATCACACATGTCTATTCTCATGGCTCATCCAAACCAACTTTACTGAACTGCACTATATGGAATGTTTCCCTTTGAGGGTGACTATAATTCTGAAAAATGTACTAATAACAAAATTGTTAGTTACATAATAAAATAAAGTAAAAACCATTTACCAATAGCTCTCTTAACTATTCAACTTGGCCCACCAAGGCCCAATGCTATAACCTGTAGTTCTGATACCACACTGTCATGTCCCCTCCCATCCATTAGAGAGAGAACATGGCCATATTTCCACACATTTGATGAAAATACCCCGACTGTTTCTCCTCGCTCTGATACCACATTGTCACGTCCCCTCCCATCCACTAGAGAGAGAATGCGACCATAACTGCTTGCTTTGATTGTTGCAAAAGCACCCAACTCGAAGTTCAATCTATTCACCACTGTGTAAATTCTTTCACTTCCCAATAGTAGAGAAATTGATCATGTCAGTGATCCATTCGACGATCTATGAAGAAAAAATCTCAGAGGAGATCAAACGACGGGGAAATATCGCGACAAAAATCAATGGTCACAATTTGTTCCGCATCCAGGAACAGATCAACGGCTAAGAATCAATGGTGCGGAAATCTTGATTTTGCGGAATCGGGGAAATATGGAATTTTAGGAAATATGAAGGCTAGGGTAGCCATCTTGTCACTTAGAAAGTTTAGGTATGTTTTCAATCAGTCAAAAGCAGGCCTAGTTTTGGTTGAACGTACTTGTAGTTACTATGTTTTGCTTGTGGAATATCTAACCACATATTCCATACTCATTCAACATCCATATCTCTTATGTGCTTCATAGAATATGGCCTTTATACTATTTTTTTAACTTAAATAATTAAAAATGAAATCTATGCATACTACAAAAACCAGTGTGGTAACAAAGTTTATCATTGTACTCGAAGGGAAAGGAGAAATGTAGCTAAATAGAATATTTATGGGTTTAAAATTTAGGATCAAATTTAGAGAGGAAAATGTAGGATTTTTATAGAAGAAAAACAAATATTCTCAGAATCAAGGTGATGAGAACAACTTGAATAAGAGTTGTCACAATAGTCTAATATTCAAGTTTAGTAGGCACTTTTATGATATGGCATTGCAGTGCCTATTCATCCTGAAACTCATTCTTCTAGCTTGGAAGGTGGATTTAATGCTGGTTTTTTACATGGAAAAGGGCCATGCAAAAGTGACTGATATAACAAAACTGTATATAGGTTGACCACTTTACATGCTCCTCTGATCTAAAAAATACTTCCATTACCTTGTACATGCATAATTTGACTATATTCTAGCCTATATATAACTTGTGTATTAAAAGTGAATATTTTTGGGATATATGATATGGAGTATCTTACACAACTAGTTCTGATCTTATAATCACTCTTCTATTCATGTTTCGCGTGAATTGTCAACTATATACATACTATAAACCTTTTTTGTTACTGTTAGTCACCTAAGTTGATGTTTAACGAAATGTTCTTAATCATTTTTTTCAGCACTTTCCAAAATATATTCTCTTCTATTACTAAAATGAGTCTAAATTTATGCATACATGTTTATGTGATTATGATCTGCATGTAGAATCTTCATACTCTTTTTTTTCTGGAGTCAATACTTTAGTTATGGTGGCTTACAAGTCCCCCTAGATCAGGGAAAGGTACTCAATCTCCATTAATTAAGGAGGAATACTGCTTATGCCATATGGCCACAGGATATATGCTAATAAAATCAATGTCCACCAAGACTCCTTTAGGCATAAGCAATTTCAAAATGAAGGAATTAAAGGCCAACAAGTTGCCTCTTCAGGATATTTTGAAAAGGATCCAACAAGGTTTCCTTCCTCTACTCTTCAGGTATTTATAAAAAGGGTCAACAGACAATGAATTGGGAATTTCTTGGTTTCAACATACTTTCATTCCTATAGAAACACATTGTCACAGCTATTGTGACTAATGCGCATCGCTATACAAACGCCATATGAAATAGTCGCTTGATTTTTCAACAATATTTTGTCGCTCCTGCGATGCAATATGAAATAGTACCTTGATTTTGTGACAATATTTCGTCGCTATAGTGACGCCCAAACATTGCTCAAACGATGTAATTTGACTTAGTTTCTTGGTTTTTCCACAATAAACCATCGCTATAGCAATGCCCATCCATTTCTATAGCAACACATAAATGTTTATATATCAAAGCCTATTTCTTTTTGAAGCAAATTCCACAATCACCACATGTCATTGATGTTCTTTCACTATACCGATGGAATATTTAAAGTGTGGCTAATGCAATGATAATTTTGCGAAGAAAATTTGGGCTTCTAATCATTGCTATAACGACAGAAATGTGTTTCTATAGCAACAATTTTCCAAGGGAAAAATGTTTGGATGTACTAGTGAGAAAAAAGTACATAAGATCCTCTAGTTGTTTGGGATGTAGGAGGGACAAATTGACTTGCAATGTTTGAAAAACCTATGGGAGGCATAGAAGCTCCTCCCATGTGTGAATTCAATAAAGGATTTTGAACTGACTGTGGAACCCTTGAAGGAGTAGTAAATATAGACACCATAGGTGCAGATGGAGGATTGGATGGAACAACACTGGAAGGAATATTCAATGACCTACCTAAAATATCACTAGATAAAAGATATGGAAAGGGTATTCTAGAGTTTGGGGTTGAGTACATAGTTGACACATTCATGGTATTAGTGGTACCGAACTGATAGATAGCTTGACCAAGGGAAGTTTCCCAAAATGGAGCATTGGGTCCAAATATAGGAGCTATTGTTTCATAGGGATGAAATTGATTAATCCTAGCACCTGAAGGAGTTGGGACGACAAAGGATGTCTTAGAGAGTAGGTTTTATCCACTAGTGGTTGTCCTGCTAGGTCCTTCAAGGGATAATTGGGAAGAGGAGATTAAACTACTTCCTATTCAAGTGGAACTCCTTCCAGTTCGGGCATAGAAGCACTACCTACCTCAGAATTGTTCTCCATGTCTCTTTCCATGGGAGTTTGAGTCTGAGGATTGAAAGGATTTTCTGGTGATAATCCTTGTAACTGATGAGACCTCCTCCATGGGAAATCAGCCAGTTTGCAAAAATAAAACTGATCTCAAATGTAAAAACTCCTTCTATTCAGGAAAATCAAAATCTACTCAAGATAAAGAAACAATCAGAACTTGTGATAGGAGTGATTAAAATTCAAGATTCTCATGGGATTGTCAAACCAGCACAACTTGTGATATACCGCAGGTTCCAACAGTGAAACACGAAAAGGAGGATTGGGACCATACCCTTTCCTAAACACCTAACTACATAGATGACACGTGCATAGTAATCTCCTCAAGTGTTGTTCTTAGTGTACTATGGCAATAGGACAATCAAAGTGTTATGATCATATGGTCTCAGGATCCCTAAAAGTGTCTCCCTATATACACAAGGTACATGGGCGGTCCACTCCATAGTAGTGTTGTCTAATGCACAACTGTTCGAAAGGGGCCTTCTGATATACAACTGAGTACGTGAAGTACCTTTCTATATACCTGAAGGGTATGTGATGTTAGGATATTTAGACAAGTCTTAGGAGTTAGTTAATATTAACTTGTGTAATATATTCGTTAGGTAAACGTGTGTTTCTTTAGTATGCATTAGTATGCATTTGTAAATATTCTAATCCGACGGTCACGATATGTTCTAGACATAGAGTGATCCGATGGTTCAACTTCTCTTAGATCATACCTACCATTGATCCGTGGCTTAAAACCTGATTGGTCTATGATCTCTATTTAAAGAGCATAGAGGGTCCTTGGCTAGTTGATCGATTATGAGAAGCTCATGTAACTTTATTTCTTTTGCATAATAAATTGCTCCAAGTAGCTATTTGGCTGGGGTCATGGACTATTTCCCTCTCAAGGGTTTTAACCACGTGAAAAACATCAGTGTGTTGATATGTGATCTATTTGTGTGAAGTGGTTGCTCAAGGTGTTTGGTCTTTTGGGAGTATCTTGTGTACCCTAACATGGTATCAAAGCTTTTATGAAGAGCCGCTTTCGGTTTTGATCAAGATCTGGAACCGGTCTTGCCGAAACTTTGAAAGAGTTTATGTTTCTATATTTTTTGTGCATTTTTGTCCTATGGGAGTTGTTCCATTGCATTTGGAGTGTTGTTTCCATTGGGAAATAGTTTTTGTTTCACCGAAAATCGTTTTTGTTTGTTCCAAAAACACCCATTTTCGCAAATCTAAAGGTATAATGTTACAGTGGCGAATTTGTTTTTTTTTAAATATCTCATATCTTATCAGTTTTATTATTAGATCTTTTTTTTGTTTTAATCTCAGACTGTTTCCTTCCCTGACTATGTATGCTCTTTGCCATGCACCTTGTGCGATCGTGGTGAATCAAAAACAGTAAGGGAAAGTTTTTTTTCTTGTCTTCTCGGCTACGTATGCTCTTTGCTGTGCACATTGTGTGATCATGGAAAATTAGAAACAACGAGAAAGCTTGAAAACATAGACTTTCCGGGTAGGCTAACCAATATCTAGCCCCATTGTGTGGAAAAAAAAAATTGTTTTTGTTTTTTCATTTTTTTGTGATTTGCAGAAAAAAAAAGGCAAGCACAGAGAATGAGAGAGAAGAGTAAAAAAAAACCCTTCCTTTTTCAATTCTTTTACGTACCTTTTAAACTTAGCTCACTTGGTCCAAAGTTGCTTTATTCCTTAATAGGCCTTGAGTTCAAGTCTTATTAAGCTACCTTTTAGTGCATGCAATTTCTATTTTCAAGTTACTTTATTGTAAAAGTGCATCTCACATAAATAAAATAAAATAAAAAGTGAGTCACTTAAGTCTTTTAATTTATTTCCGTACTATTTAAAAGTAACATTATTGTAAAAGTGAACCTCACTTATTCTACAAAAGTGATTCACTTCAAAGCAACTTTATTGTAAAGTGATTGTCAAAGGTTGATCTTGGGAAGAGGGGGGATCTTTTTTTTTTAGTTGGTCAAAGTTAATATCTGCTACATCACTATTGGAGACATCTTCAACATTTTCCTTGATCAAGCATAACTTCATCATCCAGAATCAGTTTTAAGTGACGTTTTTTTAAAACCACATATTTTTTCGAGCTCTTTGTAATCAGACAGTTAGTTTCTGTTTTTTCAGCCATTATTTTTTAGTATGGCTACCCCTTGTGATATTATACTTACAAGTTCTAACTATTTCTCATGGAGATCTCATATGGAGGATGTTCTACGAAGTAGGGGAATTTGCAGGATAACCTTAGGGAAAGAAATAGAACCCGCTGATGATGATAAGAAAATTAAATGGGCAAATAGATGTGATGAAGCTCGTGGATTGATTGGGATGTTAATCTCTATTGATTTGCAATTCCACATATCTGGAATTGATGAATTTGATAAAGCTTGGGAAAAGTTGGAATTTGTGTTTGGTAAACACAATGAAATTCAGGGTCATCAACTTGAGAATGATTTTATTTCCTTGAATCCAAATGATTTTTCATGCATTCAAGACTATTTATCTAAGTATAAAACTCTTAGACTCTTATGTACAGAATGCAAGATTAAGAAAAAATACAAACAATGTATTTATCATATTCTTTCCAAACTTAGACCTGCATATTCTGTGTTTGTATCTACATTCTACTCCATGAAAGAATCCTTGACTGCAACTAGCTATCAAGAGCCTAGTCTTGAATCCTTTTGTGATTACTTAATTAGAGAGCAAGATAAGCTCATTCATCTTGGAATAATTAACAATGCAGATACATCTGGGAAAGCATTATTGTCCCAACAGAAAGAAAAGTCCAAGCCTCCCAAGAAACGGAATTTTCACAATAACAAGCCAAACAACAAGGGTCCCAAACCCTCTCAGTCAAATCCTTCTTTAAAAAATGACAAAGGATCCAAGCAAAAAGGCAATAAGACTGAGCGTCATTACAATTTTTGTGGGAAAGATAATCATGATGAATCTAAGTGTTTCAAGAAGATGGTAGCCTTGGAAGTAGCAATGAAGAAGCACCACATTAGCCTAGATTCGTCTTCAGAATCTACCTCTCATGGACATGCACTTTGTGCTTTTGGTTACTAATATACTGCATCTTCTTCTTCTGCTTCAATTGAATGGCTCATTGATTCTGTAGCATCTTATCATATGGATAAGGATAAAGCCATATTTTCTACTATGCATGAATGTAACACCAAACAAATATTTGTTGGTGATGATAGATCTCTAAGTGTTGTGGGATCTGGAATAGTTCCAGTTGGAAATGGTCATTTCAGCGATATACTATGTGTTCCAAAAATTTCCTACAATTTGTTATCAGTCTATCAAATTACTCATTCAGGTGAAGGTAAAACTATGACATTTACACCTCACCAAGTTGTAATTAAGGATTTTAAAAATTCTCAAAATATCCTTGCTACTGGAACTGTTGATGATATTACCAGGTTGTACAAATTTAACAACTTTGGGTCATCACCTTTTCCTTTAGTTTTTGTTGCTCATAGTGATAACTCGAGAAAAATTTGTCATGAACGATTTGGTCACTTAAATTATCGCTCATTGCAACAACTATGTAAAGACAATATGGTGACTAGTCTTTTGCTGGTATCTTGCAAGGATGGTGTTTGTTCCGGTTGTGTACTCGAAAAACATGATCGGGACAGTTTTGACAAACGTGCCTCTTGGCACGCCTCGGTTCCCTTGGAGCTTGTGCATAGTGATTTGTGTGGCCCTCTTCCATTTGCTTCATTTTCTAGTTTTAAATATTTCTTAACTTTCATTGATGACTATTCTAGACGCACTTGGATTTACTTCCTAAAACTTAAGAGTGAAGTATTTAACATGTTCTTGGCCTACAAGGCCCTTGTTGAAAAACAATCTGGTCATCAAATTATTAAGTTAAGATCTGACAATGGAGGAGAATATGTTAACAACAAGTTCACTACTTTCTGCACTGAACAAGGAATCCAACAACAACACACTGTTCCATATACACCTCAACAAAATGGTGTAGCTGAACGGAAGAAATGCACTTTAAAAGAAATGGCTAATTGTATGATCCAATCTAAGGGACTAAGTCTTCAATATTGGGTTGAGGCCATAAATTGTGCAAATTACATAGTTAATCGTACACCCACTAAATTTTTACAAGGTATAACACTAGAAGAAGCATGGAGTGAAATTAAACCAGATGTAAGTCACTTTCGTGTGTTTGGTTGTGAAGCACGGGTTCACATTCTGGATAAAAAATGAAATGCATTGCAGCCTAAAAGTGAAAATTGCATATTTGTTCGATATTCTAAAGATGTAAAAGGTTATAGAATTCTTCATCCCCATTCACATGATATAATCATTAGAAGACATGTTAAATTTGATGAAAATCTCTTGGCCTGCGAGCCTAACTTGGCGAGTGTGCCATCTTTGGCCTGCGAGCCTGATTCAGCGATTGTGCCTTCTTCTTCTTCTTCTTCCAACTTCCTTGATAGGTTTCCAACTCCAGTTTCTAATGATGACAGTGAGGATGAAAATCCACCTCCGCTTGCTCATGTTCCTCCAATTGTACCAGCACCAATACTTCCTTGATGGGTCCGTTAAACATGTGAAGCAACTGGTGATCTTGCCAATGATCCTAGAGATCAACATCGAACATGTTCTCAATTTCGATGAGCCTCTTCTCTTTTGGCTCAAGTTTCCGAGAATCATGATCCAGAAACTTTTGCAGAAGCTTCAGAAAATCTAGATTGGGATGTAGCTATGGATGAAGAATATTTTTCCTTAATAGCGAACGATACTTGGGATCTTGTTCCTCTTCCAAAAGGAGGAAAAATTGTCAGATGTAAATGGGTCTATAGAACTAAGTATGCATCAGATGGAAGTGTTGAAAGACTTAAGGAAAGGTTAGTTTCCAAATGTTTTTCCCAAGTTGAAGGGATTGACTACAATGAAACCTTTGCCCCTATAGCAAAAATGAACTCCATCCGCCTTGGTCTTTCCCTTGTGGCCTTACATAACTAGGAAGTCCATCAAATGGATGTCAAGTCTTCCTTCTTACATGGTGATTTACACGAGGAAATTTACATGGAACAACCTCCTGGATATGTTCAGAATAACTCTAGCCTTGTTTGTCTCCTAAAGAAATCCTTATATGGCCTTAAGCAAGATCCTAGGGCTTGGTATGCCAAAACGGATAGCTTTCTCCTTGACACTGGTTTTTCTAGATGTCATTCTGACCCCAATGTCTATACCAAGAAAGTAGGAAACCATCTCATCATACTTGTTCTTTATGTTGATGATCTTATCCTTACTGGTAGTGACCCTAAACTTATAACCCATGTGAAATCCAGTCTTAAGAAAAAATTTGAAATGTCAAACTTAGGACATTTGCATTATTTTCTTGGTCTCCAAGTCCTGCAAACCAAATAAGGAATCTTTCTTTCCCAGTCTAAGTATGCTTTTGACCTTCTTCGTCGCTTCCACATGGAAGATTGTAAACCAGCCCCTTCTCCCTTCCAATCTGGAGTCAAACTTTTTGCCACTTGTACTTCCCCTAAAGCAGATGCCACCTTGTATCGTCAGCTTGTTGGTAGTCTTTTATACTTGACTCATTCCCATCCTAAACTTTCCTTTGCCGTTGGTCGTGTTTCCCATTATATGCAAACTCCTCATGAAAGTCACTGGAAAGAAGCAAAAAGAATACTTCGATATATTCAAGGTACAATTCAGTTTGAGATTCATTACAGTACAGCGGGGGAACCTTTGTTGGTTGGTTTCACTGATTTGGATTGGGTCGGCGATCCTGATGATAGAAATTCTACTGCAGGTTATGTTTCCAGTCTGGGATCTGGACCTGTCACTTGGGCTTGTAAGAAACAACAAGCTCTTGCTCTTTCTTCAACAGAAGCAGAATATCGAGCCGCAGTTAATGCCAGTCAAGAAGCTTTATGGCTTCGACAGATCCTTTCAGAGTTTGTATTCGAGCAGCAGCAGCCTACTCCACTTTGGTGCGACAATCAAAGTGCCATCAAGCTTGCCAAAGATCCAGTTCTACATCAGCACAACAAACACATTGAGCTACACATGCACTTCATCAAAATCTTGTTCATGATAGTGTTATTGAAGTTCTCTTTTTCCCTACAGATGATCAAGTTGTAGACATCTTCACCAAGTCTCTTACAGAAGCGAAGTTTTCTAAACTTCGGTCAATGTTAGGAGTTCAGGAATGCGTCCTTAAGGGGGGATAGGCTCTAATGCCTCCTTTCTTCTCCTAATAGTGTCACTTTTTTAAATCCTTCAATCCTATCCCAAGTTGTTCTTAAGGGGGGATGTTAGGATATTTAGACACTTAGGAGTTAGTTAAGATCAACTTGTATAATATATCCGTTAGGTAAAAGTGTGATTCTTTAGTATGCATTAGTATGCATTTGTAAATATTCTAATCCAACGATCACGATATGTTCTAGACATAGAGTGATCTGATGATTCAACTTCTCTTAGATCCTACCTACCATTGATCCGTGGCTTAACACCCGATTGGTCTATGATCTCTATTGAAAGAGCATAGAGGTTCCTTGGCTAGTTGATCGATTATGAGAAGCTCATGTAACTTTATTTATTTTGCATAATAAATTGCTCCAAGTAGCTATTTAGTTGGGGCCATGGACTGTTTCCCTCTCGAGGGTTTTAACCACTTGACAAACATCAGTGTGTTGATCTGTAATCTATTTGTGTGAAGCGGTTGCTTAAGGTGTTCAGTCTTTTGGGAGTACCCTGTGTACACGAACATGTGAAAGGATGCTATATATACCAGTAATGTGTGGAAGAACCACACGATCCTCAGGATGCAGTGCAGGAAAATAATGACAGTTCCTACACTTAAATACATCAAAACACGTCTCTAACTTATCACACTGTTGGTCACTCTAGATGCTAGTTAGCTACAACCAACATACATAATGCTCAATATAAATTTTCAACCCAGGGAAGTCTTTTTATTTCAAAGATAATTCACACTATATGTGCATAAACACTACGTAGCCAATTAATTGAATGAAGAATTCACTATCCTACCTATCTGCTCAGTCAAACTCCTCTCATGATTAAACTGATATGAATTACCTATTTAAGAATTTAAGAATTTCAATTACCTTCCTACAACTTCAATCCAACAACTAATGATTCTAGAAATAAATGACTAGATTACTTTTGCAAGAAGATAAATCCTAACATTACCAGACTATATGCAGATCCTTCATTACTAGTTTAATCTCACTGATCTAGGAATTGGAAATAACATGAATTGAGCCAAACAATTCTAAGCTATAATATGACTGAATTAGAAAACCTAGAAAAAGACAAGAAATTAAAAGAAACTAGGGATGAGCTTTATTGTTACAGCTAACACACACTTACATAATGGAAACTAACCTACACAGTCGACTATCACACCACACTATTGCAACTTAAGGGAAATGCAGATATTGATTATCAAAATAAAGCACAACGATTAACTATTGCTATTGCAGCTACTGTAAAGAATGAATATACTATAAATTACACACCACACAACAGAAGAATCAAAACATCTAATAAACTCGTCAATCTCTGTGGGAAGGTGAAACTAGAAAAGATTAAAACGCAGAAGTCTAAAGAATCCTGCTCCTTATATTAGAATGGTAAAATGAAAGTACAATTCTCTGTTACAGCTTACACATTATATCCAATATTGGCCAACCCTTGTCTCAGGATGTTTCCCAATATTTATACATGATCAATCATAACCTTCACATAGTAATATCAGGCAGCCATGAAGATCTACGATCTTCAGGTTTCCCTATTACAACAAGCTGCACAGCTGTGAGTGGAATTGAATGTGAGTAGGGAATATAGGGAATCCTGTTGCGTGAGTCGTTAATGAATAAACAAAACCAATTTAAAGAATACCCTATCTTTCACAACTAGACCCTAAGCAACGGTGTGTTGTCACAACTGAATCTGTTGCAGCTGAGCATGTTGCATAGATGTCCTCTATATGGTACCAGCTTGTGGGGATGTGATTGGAAAGTGACAACTGATATCGAAAGCATGTATTCCATTCAAAACACTCAGGCTTCTACACCTGTAATTCTCAAAGCTTGAACTATCTTTATGAAATCACAATTTATTAGTATAATTCAAGAGACAATTTTTTTATCATATCAATAATAGGCATTAATAATATAAAACAATAATTAATCATACCTATGAAGATTCAGGGCTCACTCTAACGAAAGAACATTTGTGTGGTGCATAGAATGGAGTAAGACAAGCCAAAAAGGGTATATCATACCTGTGAAGATTCAGGGCTCACTGTGAGGAAAGAACATATGTCTGGTGCATAGAATGGAGTAAGACAAGGCAAAAAGGGTATAATAGGTTTGGTAAAAAAGGGGCATTTTGGGACCTAACATCTCCCCCCAACTACTCTGTTGCATGTCCTCATGCAACAACACCCACTAGTCTGAATCTGATGCTGGAACTGTACCTCATTCTTGGAGAGATGAAAAGTTGTAGGAGAGTTTAGGTGGTTCCTTCCTATCTAGATATCCATTATGGGAAACCCAATATTTCCAACATTACTTCTCCTTTTCCTTTATCAATCAAAAGTCATCGCTATACAGCCTTATTGGCCACCAAATAAGTGGAAATTTGAATTTAAGTTCCAACCAGTTAAATCCACACTTCGTCATACAATCAACATACCCCTCAACCCCAGGGAGCGTTTGTTTAAAGTTTTTAAAGCAATAAGGGTTCTTTTTCTTAATTGATGAAGGATAATCCTGCCATCTATGCTTACTTCCTTCCAAATCCAAATGTTGTTTCCTGGAAATTTGGCTAACACAAGTGGATATGACCTGCTCTTGAAGTTCGGCCAGCTGTTGAGTCTTGATGGGATATTTAAGTCTCTATTCCTGATGAGTAAGAAGAAGGAGAGGGGATTGAGGTTCATGCCAAATCCAAAGATTAGAGTTAGCCTCATTTTGAGAAATGGTCTGGAAGGAATACTCCCATTGCACATGATTACTGAAAAAAGAAGCAAAGGCCCTCAGCTAGACATCTCCTATGTAAGGAGCATGGTTTGAATGATGGTTCAAGGGGCACGCCGTTTCATGCAAAAAAAAGTTCACATAGTAGGTTCTACTTAGTGAAGCTACTTTTTCTAAAGGTATCCAGAAATTGGGTAGAGGATTCCACTTCATAAGGTCTCCCTTCCTTTAATTCCTTCAATTTAAACCAAGTAAATTGTTCATACAAAATTACAGGATAAGAGGGAGATGGAGCTCTGAAGCTCATCAATTCTTGGGAGAGAGTGTACAATTGATCTTTTTCCTTCTGCATGGACTTGAATTTGTTCAACTCCTTCAACTCTTCCTGTACTTCTTCCCAACAATACCTCTGGTATGTTAACTCTTCTTCTCATCTTTCCCACAATTCTCTGATAGTCTTTCTATGTTGAACAAGGGGGATCATTTCTTTCTGATATCTGTCCACCTGACCTTTCCATTTCTTTACTTCTATTTTCAATAGCGAAAGTTCTTCTATTGGTCCTTGAAACCTTCCATCTCCTATGTACTTATCCTCATTAGAGTATAAATTGACAAATCCCTAGCAAGATTGAGTGCATACCTTATCACCCAATGTTTCATCCCGATCGTTCTGAATTGGAAGTGAAACAACTTCCTCTTCTACCAGTGATCTAACAACTTTTTCCTATAAGGGTACTTCTACAATCAATTTTGGGGATGTTGATTCTTGTGTAACAACATCTTCTTCTTGAAACCCCTTTCTATCAACTTCAAAATCCATTCATGAAGATGTTGGTTCTTGTGTAACAACATATTCCTAAGTTTCAATATTAGCATATATTCTCGGCTATAGCTTCTTGATTCTCAGTTGTAACTTCAACAGGGAGCTGCAAAGATGTTGTTTCTTGTGTAAAATATTCCCACCATCCTAGTCCCTCAGGAGGCTTGGGTTTCTCTTGAGTTACTTCCATATCCCATGAAAGATGAGATTGGTTTCCGAATACTTCAGTGTCCCTTGATAGATGATACTAGTCCTTGAATACTCCAGTGTCCCCTGATGGCTGGGACTGCATCTAATCATATTCTCCTAGTTCTAAATCAGGGATTATGTCCACCTCAAGGTCAATTGTCCCTAGCTGAATGGGAGTCTCAACAAGATTTAATGAGGGTGTTGGTTCTTATGTGACAACATCTTGATCAACTTCAACATTTTCCTATTGTTGAGGTTGTCCCTCCACTTGTTCTGTGTCATGAGATTGTTCTGGGATCATAGTAAAAACTCCTAAGTTCAGGTCTGGGATTGTCTCGACCTCTAGATCACTTGCTTCCATTTGAGTAGAAGCCTCAACAAACATTTCCAAGGATGTTGGTTCTTGTGTAACAACACCCTGTGACTGAGACTATAATTGCTCATGTTCCCTTACTTCTATATCGAGGATCATTTCCACTTCTGGTTCATCTTCATCCCTCAATTCCACCACAGATGTTTCTTTCTCTTCTCTAATTTCCTGCACGGGTTTTTGTGCCACAAATGCATGCAATGTGACTTTGTATCTTGATTCATTTAAAATTTCCCCACACTCGGGGAAAACTACTTTTTCCAATTCTTCACCTTCCTCAATAGGAGGTGATCCTTCCACTTGATATGTAGCTTCTGCCAATGCGTGGAACTTTCTTTCCACATGTTTCATGTATGTTTCCTTCCATCTTTCCACTTCCTTTCAAAGCGCTTGCACCTCTTCCTTCAGTGGACCATTTTCAAACAAAATTCCCTCAATTTGAGGTTCCTCTATAACAGGTTCTTATGGGGAAACATTTGTCCTGGGTCTCAAGATGGGAAATTCAATATTTGCTTCGATGTTCGCCCATTTTACCTTATGTTTCTTTTGCTACTGCGACAGATCTGGTTCTCCTTCTCCTTACAGGTCATGATGACTATACCTATTCTCTTGATCTTCTTCTCTTACTTTATGGTACAAGGGTTTCTAATTATGTGGCTGATGTAGAAGGAACATTTCCCTCTTCAGTGACTCCCCTTGATTCTTCCATCTCAGTTTCTTCCTCAATTAAGGTTTCTCCGCATTCAGGAGAGGATTCAATGGTGAGGAGCTTCCTCATTATCTATTCTTTCTGTAGGGTTTGATGTTGTTGCAACCTCCACCTGTTCTTCTGCTTGACTCATTGATTTTTGTTCTGACACTGAATCAATTCCCCCCCCAACTAAATTGGAGGGACATCGATCCTCCTCCTCTACTTCCATTCCCCACAATTGTGCAAGTGCCTCTTCTCCTTCTTCTATTAGGACACCACCCAAAAATGCAGGTACCTCTTCTTCCTCTTCTATTGGGACACCACCCAAAAGTGCAGGTGCCTAAATTATCTGAGGCTGACCAGTGAACTATTCCCGGGTTTGGTTCTGATGTGCTAAGTCCCTTATGATAAGTAGTTTAATTAGGTCGTGATGGGTGAGAGAAGAAAATGGGCATTGCGATGATCTTACAAACCCCTCCACATGATGTAGGTCTTTAAAAAAATAAAATGGTATGTTGAGTAAAGCCCTGTGGCACAAATGAGAGGGTAGAGGAAACTCAAAGAAATACGTAGTCTGATACCTACCCTCACATGTGATGTACTTCTTCAGGAAGATTGCTACTTTATTTGAAGGGTGAGGCAGTGATTGTAATTCTATCCCTCGCTTCGCTTGGAAGACCTATTCACCAGCTAGCAGAAAATCCCACATTGCAGCCGCATTGTGGGTTCTTATTCCAAACCAAGTTCTTCCCACCCAAGGAAGATCGGTAAATTCAGCCACAATCTCCTCAATAAATTCTATGCGGATATCTCTGACTTTTGAATAGGTTTCTGTCAAATTTAGAGCAAACTACAGAGTTGTTTCTCAATGAAAGCCACTTATACGTTGAAAGAACTTGGTCCAACCAGCTGCTTCAAAAATGGAAAAAACCTCTGTGTTTCTTCGTAGGGCCTCCATATTTGTAGGTTCATGCCGGGCTGGGATTCCCATATCGTCTCTCTGTCTAAATTCTGGTATCAACTGGACAAATTATAGACCTAGAAATGGAAGTTACAACACAGGTACATGCAGGAACAACCGAGGTTGTAGTTATATTAATTAGAAAAGTTAAGACAATCATAAGAAGGGAATAATTGGTAATATTTGGACCCAAATTAGGAAAAAGATGATGGTCGAATGGTAAGTTTGGGTACCAGATAGATCATGCGGATTGATATTTAAATGAGTACGGGTCTAATGACGGGTGCAAAAAGGAAAAGCATGATTAATATTGTCAAATCCAATTTAATGCCTAATCATGTAAATGATCGAACTCCATACCTTAGCAATTAGGAGATGAACCGTGACTTTTCATCATGGTGCAGCATGTCGTCGCAGCCATCAAATTAGACATTATAGTGTGCGTGCTGCTATGATCTTAGCCCCAATGAATCAAGAACTGTCTTTTTAGCCTTGGTAGAAACATAATTGAAACTATGAGGCAGGTTGAAACTAGCAAAATCATGGACAAATCTGGAGGAGTCGTAGCCATTCTACGGATAATTCTGGAGGAGTCACAGCCGTGAAAATAAAGAAATCGACGAAAATTAGCGAAGTCATAGCTGCAAAAATGGAAAAGTTTTGCAGAGTCACAGTTGCGAAAAATAGAAGAATCGACAAAATTATCAGAGTCACAGCTATGAAAAAGAGAGAAATATTTGGAATTTGGCGGAGTCGCACCTGCGGAAAATAGGGAAACCTACATAATTTAGCGAAATCACAGTTGCAAAAAATAGAGGAATATGTGGAATTTGGGGGAGATGCAGCTGCGAAAATTGGGATAATAGGAAAATCTGAACAAAGTCATAGTTGTGAAAAAGGGGAAAATGGGCAGGATTTAACGGAGTCGCGGCTACAAAAAATAGGAAAATGGGAAAATCTGAACGGAGTCGCAGCTGTGAAAATGGGGAAAATGGGAAGGATTTGACAGAGTCAAAGCTGCAAAAAATAGGAAAATGGGAAAATATGAATGGAATTGTAGCTATGAAAATGGGAAAAATGAGCAGGATTTAACAGTCACAGCTATGAAAAATGGGAAAATGGGTAGGCTTTAACATAGTCGCAGCTACGAAAAATAGGAAAATGGGAAGGATTTAACAGAGTCACAGCTACGGCTGAACTGTGCATCATTCATTTTTTTTCAAGGAGCTCTTCCAAAACAGTAACATGGATTAAGGCACTCGCAGTCATTAAGCCCAGTCATGATCGCTTCTTATTAAGCAAGTTCCTGTAGAGATTCTTCAAAGAAAACCAATCAAGCGTAAATGAAAACAAAATAAAAATAAAATAAAACATTAATTTATTTATATACAAATTCCTATGTGGAAATCAAAATATCTTTTAAAGATTGACAGGGATAGAGAAAAATTATTGTCCTTTCTTTAACTGGTATCATGTATCAGCTGTAACCTGTGAAATAAATGTGTCCTTTGATATTGGCTTATGATACAGTCACAGCCTGTGATCATTAGTGAATAATGGCATACGATCTTCATCAATAGTGATTAGGCAGACTGTGCAATTATCAAACACCCTATCTATCTGATATGGAACCAAACATCTTGTTCGAAGCTTACCCTTAAAGTCCCTCTTGAACCTAGAATCATACAGCAATCCCCAGTCTCCTTCACATAAGACTTTCTTCTTTATGAACCGATCATGCCACCTAGATCGATGTTGTTGAATTAATTATGTTTGATGTATAGCTGATGTGCCATATGGTTCAACCTTCTCCTTTGAGCTTTGGTTAGATCTAATCTTTCCTCCATAACTGTCTTTAAAGTTTCGATCTCAAACGCAATGGGAAAGACAACATTCTTACCACATACCAAGTCATAGGGGGAGAATCCCGTAGTATTGCGCCATGTAGTGCGATATGTGCAAAGTGCCTCTGGAAGTATGTCAGCCCAGTCCCTACAATGGATTTTGACTGTTTTTGTGAGAATAGCTTCAATCACTTTGTTGGTACTTTCCACCTGGCCATTGACCTGCAGATGATATGGTGAAGTTATTCTGTGTTGAATATTATACTTCTATAGCAGAGCTTCCAATTTTTGTGATGCAAACTGTGGTCCTGCATCTGTGATTATTTCCTTGGGTACTCCAAAATGAGTTAAGATTTCTCCATGTAGGAAATATATTACAGCTTGGTTGTTGGATTTCACTAATGCCACGACCTCCACCCATTTTGTCATATAATCAATGCAAACTAAGATGTAAACTTTCTACTTTGAGGGAGGGTTGATGGGTCCAACGAAATCCAAGGCCCGTCTATCGAAGCGGTCAACCACTAGCTTTGGTTGAAGGGGAATCTCGTCCAGTCTGTTAGGTTGGCTCATCCTCTGATAGCTATCACAAGCCTATACATACTTCTTTGAATCCCTGAAAACTATTGGCTAGTAATATCCGATTCGTATACCTTGTGACCTCTTTGTTTATCAGTAAAGTGTCCCCCACAGGGCTCGTCATGACAAGCCTTCAAGATACTAAAAATTCCATCCTCTCTGACACATCTCCTGATTTCAAGATCAGGTCCTTTGTAGAAAATATCACCATCTATCCAATAGTACCTGGCACTTTGTTGGATGATCTTCCTTTTCTCTCTTTTTGAAAGATGTGTAGAAAGATTTCCTACAGCCAAATAGTTAGCAACATCTACCTACCAAGGGGAATGAGCTGATACTGCAAACAAATGTCCATGTGGAAAAGAATATTCAATTGGCATGCTGTCATCACTTTTAGTAAAATGAGATAAAAAATCAGCAACAACATTTTCCTTTCCAGGTCTGTCAATAATCGTAATGTCGAACTCCTATAATAGTAACAACCATCTAGTTATCCAAGAATTTGTAATAGGTTTGTTCATTAAATACTTAATGGTTGAATGGTTAGTGTGAACAAAAGTGGGGTATCCAGTGATGTAATGTCTAAATTTATTGATGGAATAGGCAATGGATAAAAATTCTTTTTCTGTAACGGTGTAATTGAGTTCAGTAGGGGCCAATTTTTTACTGATATAGTAAATTTCATATGGGGATTGACCATCCTGTTGTCCCAACACTGCTCCAATGGTAGTGTCAGAGGCATCAGAAGAAATATGGAAAGGTAGGGCCGAATTGGCCCCCCTTAAGATTAGATCTGTAGACATCCACTTCTTAAATTCAGTGAACGTTGTTTGGCATGCATCATTCCAAATGAGCTGTACATCCTTCATCAACAAAGTAAATAAAGGAGAAGTTAGTTTGGAAAAAAATTCTATGAATCTTTTGTAATAACTAGCATGCCCTAAGAAGCTATGTACCTGTTTCTATGTTCCAGGAGTGGGTATGTTTTCAATTACCCTAATTTTGGATGGATCTACCTAGATACCATTAGCAGAGATGAAGTTCCCTAGAACAACACCCTCGCTCATCATCATATGGCACTTTACAGTGCTCAAAGATAGTTGGGTTTGCTCACAGTGTGTTAAAACCTTCTATAAGTTTTTCAGTGTCTCTTCAAAGTCACTGCCATACGAGGTAAAGTCATCCATGAAAATATTCACACTGTCATTGAACATCTCTGAAAATATGCCAATCACATCTCTCTGAAAGGTGGCAGGTACATTACACAAACCAAAGGGAAGTACCCTATATGCAAAGGTACCCCAGGGACCGGTGAAAGTGGTCTTATCTTGGTCTTTGGGAGCGATCTAGATTTGGTTATACCCACTAAACCAATCTAGAAAGGAAAATAATTTCTTCCCAGACAAGGTATCAAGTACCTGATCAATGAAAGGTAAGAGAAAGTGGTATTTTTGCATGGCTTTGTTTAATTCTCTATAATCCGTGCAGTCTCTCCATTTTCCGTTCTTCTTTGGCACTATCACAGGTGGAGAAACCCACTTGTTGTACGATATCGGGTATATAAATCCTGCTTCCAAGAGCTTTTGAATTTCCTCTTTCATTATGTCCCTAAGGTTGGGGTACATCCTTCATTGCGGTTGGCACACAGGTCGGGAGTCACTTTTAATGTAAATGTGGTGGGTGCACAGATTAGAAGGGATACCCTTCATATCTGTGTACTCCCAAGAAAATTCTCCCTTGTGTTGTTTTAGGAGCGTGACCAGACGTTCCAGTTCATGAGGGGCAAGGTTCATATTGATATTCAGTGTTTTTCCTGGCTCTATCTCAACTGGAATACTTTTTGAATGAGTACTGGAATTATACTCGTGTCACTGACTAAAGTCTCCTTTGTAATATTTTCTTATTTTTCTTCCTCTAGGGTACTATTCAGTATCTAGTAAACATGTTTATTGATATATGTAGGCTCACTACTAAAAATATTGATAGCACCATCCTATTTTTCATCTTCGAAGGTTAAGGATTTCCCTATCGTTAACAGCGGCTAAACACCGTCTTCCTCCTCTAGCTCCACCCATAGTGGATTTTATGCTTCTTAGCTAGGTCGATCTAGAGGGTATAAAGTAATACTTTTTTTCTCGGTCCCATATGAAATGGTCATAGACCCTGACTGACAGCTGATGTAAGCATCGGTTGTGGCTAGCCAAGGTCTTCCTAGGATCAGCAAGTGTCCACATACCTATGAATTTGGTTTTAACACCAAGAAGTATGCGGAGTACTCCCACGAATCTATTGAGACAATGAGGTCATCCAAGATTCCCTCAGGTTTTATTGTGTACCTATCAGCGAGTTCTAAAATGGTAGGAGTTGGCCAAAGGTTGGTGAGCCCAAGTTTTTGTACAATTTATATGGTCATAACGTTAATGGCTACGCCTAAATCCACCAAAAAATTCGGTATCTGAGTATCCCCAATTTGTACTATGACAGTGGGGTTCCCAGGATCATTGTATTTAGCTAAGAGGGTCTTTCCCATTATCAGTTTAGAGAGTTTTCCTAGAACATGGACAGTGGGAGGATCCCTAGGTTTTATTCTTGGTTTCCTTACATAAATATCCCGGTCTGTGTTGGCATAGATAGGAACATCATGGAGGGCTTGTAGCAGTAAAATGTTTACATATAAGTTTTTTAGTTGTCCTAGGAGATTAAACTAAGGCCATTCCACTATTTTCTATAGTGTCAATCATTTAGGATATGGTGGTTCTCTAATCAGTTGTGTAGGTTGGGTTTTAATAACTATTTCTTCTTGTTTTTCAGGAGGTGTCTCGGTAGGACTTTCATCATCCTCAATAATGGGGATTTACATATTGGATGGGTATTGTTGATTCATCCTTACTTCAGTCACTTATGATGGAACATATTCAATGGCTAAAGGCTCCACCACTCTCCCTGATCATAAGTGTATGTCGTTACAGGGAATTGGAGTGATGGAGTAAGCTAGCATGTTGGTAGTCTCAAACTAGTGGAATTCTTTATTGTTTGGGTTGGGTTTAGGTTGGGTAGGCAACTGCAGTCATATAGGCATGTTCATTGGTGCAACATTGTTGTGGAGCTGCAAATGCGCCTGCTGGTACTGTTGGTGTGGATATTATGAGGAAACTATTGATGAGGAAATTGTTGGTGAGGAGGTTAGCTATGAGGAAACTGATTTCCTGGATGGGAGTTCCTCCATCGAGGATACCAGGAAGTTTGTTGATTCAGTGGTTGTGTCTAAGGTGACCAAGACTTGAAATTCTATATAGAAGGTTGAGATGGATGCCATTCATGGTTAGAATAGTGTGAAGGGAATTATGTATTCATATGATTCATATTATTTATACTATTCATGTTATTCCAAAATGGAAATGAATCTGGATTCATACCTTGTTTCTGAGGTTTCTAAGGCTTCTTCTAGGTGATGAAGTAAGTTGGTTCCACATCTAGAGGTCATGCCTACATGACTTCCTTCACTTGAGGTAGTGAGGGACACTCCTTCATATCATTGTTCAATTCACAAATCTAGCACACTTCCACCTTGTCAAGTGGACATTCCTTCAAGGGGCGCTTCTTCCTACATCTAGGGAAGAATACACCAAGTGTTAAATACTCCACTACTTTCTTTTGCTTTTCTCTCAGGACATCTATTTATGAGGATATGGAACTCATCATATATGTTTTGAAGTTCTCAAGAAGGTTGCATATTTCTGCTCGGGTGGCTCCTCCATTGGATGACTTCTGTGTTCCATCAAAGACATCTTGTTCCAATTTGTCCCATTTGTTGGTTCTGGAGGATCCTCTAGAATACCTTCTACATAATCTAACAATATTTTCAAAGGGTTCCTTCGAAATATCCCCCTTCCCAAACAGATTCAACATGCATAGGAAATCTTCTCTAATCCCAGAAGTAGGATAATCTTGAGCACATCTAGCCCCATAGTAGTTTGTCCATCCCTCTATACATTGTACAGAAGCCTCTCAATGAAATATTCTAGACTCTCTTCGTCCTTTTGTACCATCTTGAAATACTCTTCTCATTTATATTTAGTGTTACAGTACTCCTGGTATTTTTAAGGAACATCTGTTTAATTTGATCCCATGTGGTGACAGTCTCACCACCCAAGCTCATGAACCAACGTAGAGCATTATTCTTCAAAGTAGCAGGGAAAAGTTTTAACTTTTGCTCACTAGAAGTGTAGTTGTAGCTACGACAGAGGATGTCAAACTCGAAGAGGAACTCATCTGCATCCTTTGTGGCCTTTCCATGAAAATGTGGTAATACTGATGGTGACATGTTTATCATGGGGGCTTGTGCAGCTAGCTATCAAGTGGGGAACTGGAGTGTAGCAATTTTCCCCTCATGTGGGGGATCTCCATCATTGTGATGGTTCTCCCCCACCACTTCCTCATGATCTTTAGGTTCACGTCTGTTGTTCATGTTTCCTATGCTCCCTCCTATATTTGCCTCCTCCGATATTCCCACTTCTAATGAAGTTGTTTCGACTCCTTTTTCACCGTCCTCTCGATAATGTGTTAAACCACCTCTTGGCCACCTACTCCCATAGAACTTACTTTTTATTCATCTGCAGGGACACTTGATGGTGTCACAGCTCCTCCTGTATTCTCCACTGTTGAAACTGATGCTTCCACTCGAGGGGTAACTAGGATTATTCTGAAAGATGATCCTTGATAGAGAGCTCCCATATAAGAGTTGGTTTTGGAAACAAGATTGTCAATGAATTTCCTCCTTCCCAACGTTGGATTGTTGCCACGCCTCTACCACCTGCAAAATTAGTATTCTAGGGAGTTGTGGGGGTTCTAGGAATGTCACATTGTACTCTCCTTGTATTCATACAACCCAAAACATCAAAGCTTAGAAACTAAATAAAAATGAACAGATGCAACTACGATGGTGTCTAATAATTATCTTCCATGGCAACGGTGCCAAAATGTTGGTAACTTTATATGCTAGTTAGTTACAACCAACATAAAGAATGTCCAATATAAATTGTCAACCCATGGAAGTCTTTTTATTTCAAACATAATTCACACTGTCTGTGCATAAACACTAAGTAGTTGATTAATTGAATGAAGAATTCACTATCCTACCTATCTACTCATTCAAACTCCTCTCATGATTAAACTAATCTGAATTACCTATTTAAGGATTTAAGAATTGCAATTACCTTCCTACAAATTCAATCCAGAAACTAATGATTCTAGAAATAAATGACTAGATTAATTTTGCAAGAAGTTAAATCCTAACATTACCAGACTATATGCACATCCATCGTTACTAGTTTAATCCCACTGATCTACGAATCAGAAATAACAGGAATTGAACCAAACAATTCTAAGCTATAATCTGACTGAATTAGAAAACCTGAAAAAATACAAGCAATTAGAAGAATCTAGGGATGAGCTTGACTGTTACAGCTAACACACACTTGCATAATGGAAACTAACCTACATATTCGATTGTCACACCACACTGCTGCATCTTAAGGGAAATGCAGATATTGATTATCAAAATAAATCACAACGATTAACTATTACTATTGCAGCTACTGTAAGGAATGCATCTACTATAACTTCCACACCACACAACAGAAGAATAAAAAAATCTAATTAACTCAGTGATCTCTGTGGGAAGGCGGGCCCAACCTTCAAATAGAGACGTCGAAACTAAAATATATTAAAACGCAGAAGACTGAAGAATCCTGCTCCTTATATTAGAATGGTAAAATGAAATTACAGTTCTTTGTCACACCTTACACAGTATATCCAATATCAACCAACCCTTGGCTTAGGATGTTTCCCAATATTTATACATGATCAATCATAACCTTCACCCAGTAATATCGGGCAACCATGAAGATCTACAATCTTCAGGATTTCCTGTTACAACAAGCTGGACAGTTGTGAATGGAAATTAATGCAAGCAAATAATATAGGGAATCATGTTGCATGAGCCATTAATGAATAAACAGAACCAATTTAAGGAATACCCTATCTGTCACAGCTAGACCCTAAGAAATGGTGCATTGTCACAGCTGAGCATGTTGCATAAATAAGTGGAGTGATGACCTCTATATGCTTCCATCTTGTGGGGTTGGGATTGGCAAGTGACAGCTGGTATTGAAAGCACATCTTCCCTTCAAACTACTCAGGATTCTACACTTGTACTTCTCAAATCTTGAACTATCTTTATGAAATCACGATGTATTAGTATAATTCAAGAGACAGAATTTTGATCATATCAATAATAGGCATTAATAATATAAAACAATAATTAATCATACCTATGAATATTTAGGGCTCAGTGTGATGAAAGAACATCTATCTGGTGCATAGAATTGAGTAAGACAAGGCAAAAAGGGTATAATAGGTGTGGTCAAAAAGGGCATTTCGGGACCCAACACACACCTTTCTACAAATTTTAACCTAAGTCTAGTGCCTGATTTTAGCTTTTGTGGTTAGGTGAATGCATGAGGTGAGTACATAAAAGTAAAACCATGAAAAATGCTTATGCAAATATTTTCTTTCACTTTTCGCAAAATGCCCTACTTAAGGAAGAGATAGAGGTTCGGTTCCTACTTATTCAAAATGACTAAATACTAAGCAAGCAAATATAGAACTATATCTTCAAGCCTATTGAAAGCACATCATGACTTCAGAAACAAGAAATTTAAAAAGGAAAATGACAAGATATATTTTCGAAAGAAAGATTATGATGACTTCTCAACACACAATATTTTTTAAACTTCTTCAAAAATGAAACTAAGATGCACACAACACACTTTTCCTTTTTTTTTAGAGAAAGAACACCTAAAAATAAATAAGAAAGTAAACACTTGAGAGTCTGAAATACCAATCAATTCTCTACCAAATTATACCTAAGATTGTCCTAGACCTTTCTCTCAATTTTTCAAAATCAAAGAATGAAAACAACCTTGAATTAAACTAATCAATACTAAAACAAAATCTACTTTCTTTCAATTTTATTAAACAAAGTTAAGAGATCTGGATCTACACTTCCTTTTCAGAATTATTCTTCAACCAAAATCAAAACTACAAGAAGATCACAATCCAATTCAACTAGTTCTTGGAGACCTAACCTAGCCAATCCTTCATCGAATTTCATATTTTAATTCACAGATGAAATTAACATAAAAAAACCAGAACAAGTTCAGAAATCAAAAATAAAAATGTCAACCTTGAAAAATGCATTGGTATTAAAAACCCTACCTGGAACCACTACTTGAAGGTGTTGTACAGAGCGTTACTAATCCACTACCTCCTTTTCCCAACAGCAACAAAGCGGTAGCACCGCTCTTTTTCCAATGGATTTGCGCAGTGGCACCACATGTTTCATTTGTAGGACGTGCGGCGACCAATCTTAGTAAACTAACTAGGTCCGATGGTGCTTGCAAGTTCCAAAACAAGACACAAGGAGAAAAATAAAATGTTAATGTTTAATTTACTGGCATCAGATGATAATAAAAATACAAGAAATAAAGCATACGAGGCAGATCTGGACAGATCTAAGTAGATATGATCAATCTCAAATCGAATCCAACTAAACAACTAGTAGATCTGATCAATGAAGAAATTGAAGTTTGAAGCAAAGGAAATAACAAAGAACTAAGAAACAAGAGAATTTCTAAACACTCTTTCCAGTATGGTCGCCATTTTTGTTATTGGAAATACTCACCTTCTGCAGACAGAAGTTGTTTCCCTAGACCAAAATACTCTAAGCTTGGAATGGATTCTTTTCCCTATCATACAATGTGATGTTCCAGTCCTTTGGAAAGTTGTATCTCCAATGGTTCACCTGCATGAAACACAACTAAAGCACATACAATATCAAAGTACCACTTATGATCTATAATCATATGTTGATGAATAAATATTTCAAAAATGAAACAAGTATAGACAATATGATTCACGGGAAAGGAAATTTCATTGCATTAATGGAATAAGAGAGAGAAATTACAACCAATATCCTTAGTGTTGAGAAGTCTCTTCTCAAGTAAGATATTCCCTCCAAATATTAAAAATTGTCCACCTAGTGCCCACTCTCCTTGGATAGATTTGGCCAGAGTTTTGATGTTGTAGCATAATCTTCCTCCCTTTACCCATGGGGGATGAGCCAACATTTATAGCCATGGGAGTATAGGGATGGTTGATATTACTATGGATGAGGTGGAGGTGATATACTACAAGGATGGATCTCGATCCCAAGTCGTCCAGGATTCTAGGGATGAGGTTTCCACAAAGCCAAGGTTTGAGAAGCTTCATGAAACTTCTCTTTTTAGCTTTAAAACTCAAGCACCGCTCTTTTTCAACTAAGACAGAGCATTACCCATAGTGCACCGCTCATTGTAAGAATGAATGTGGTGGTGGCACCACTTTTTGTTCATGGAAAACATGATTTATGTATTGGGGTAATGCACATTGTCAACAAAGAAAGTGCAGTGCTAGACAAAGGCATGAAATCACTGATCGTGGTCCAAATTCAACTTCATAACTTGAGTATTGGAGGCAAGTTCTGATGTTTGGTTCTTAGTATAAGATGGTGACAAGAAATATGTGTAACAATGTATGTATACATACATACATACATACATACATACATACATACATACATACATACATACATACATACATATATATATATATATATATATATATATATATATTGTTGATAAAATGTTTTTAAGTTTACTTCCATACATACTATTCTCTTCAACTACATGTTATTGTAAGTTGATTTAATGACTAGATTGATCTTATGATTATAAATTTTATTGTTATAATGTTTGATGTGGTTAATTTTTTAAATATGATACGATTATTATTCTACTATGTTTTTGAGAATTTATTTATATCAGTATTAATAATTTTATTCATATTTGAAGAATAGTTCATAGTTTAAAGTTTCTCTCGACTGGGATAGGTTATACATTAGATAAATATATTAGTTTAGTTACATTTTTAGTAGCTACTAGAAATGTGCTTCTATTAGCTATTGAAACATATAGTTTATTTAAATTCTATTTCTAATTAGACTAAATTTTAAATAGTTTTTAGTTGCATCCAAGCTTAGATAAATAAATTTTAGAAAAACTCAGTCTCTCTAACTTCATAGAGAAAAATTCCCATAGGAAATAGGGCCTTTACTCCTAAGAAAAACATATACTTCAAAATGAGTTAGAGATTGCTTTAAGGACATAGTTTGGGTTGTTTCTCCTTGTTGACGAGTGAACACGTTTTCCTATCAACATGATATATTTTACATAAGGCCAGATCTTGTCAGCCAACATTGTGTTTGAGAAGACATGATTTATGTTATCTTAAAGGCAGGGATGATTTTAAGGAACCATAATTATTTAAAAGTGTATAAATGTTGGCGAATATTACCAATTCTTAAAACGGCAACTATAAAATGATTGGCGATATTTTTCAAAAAATATTTTAATTTCCAAGCATTTTATATCATTTATATAATAATTTGGCGATTTTTAGGGTGAAACAATTTTACCCCATCAAAATTGGGCGAAACAAGGCTTCAAAAAATGCAGAAAGGAAAATCTTTTTTGGGAGAAAAACATGGAAAAATAGCCCACTGGGCTAAAATTCACCCCTAAAATTATCCCTGCTTAAAGGAGTGTCATGATGAGCCTTGTGTTTGGAACTTTCTTAACAAAATAAATACACATAAGGTGTTGCGATTAGGATATTATTGAAATAATATTTTTGAGATGCTAAGTAGTACATGAGAAATTGTAATAGTTTCCACATAATGAAACAACCAACTAATCCCAATGAGACGCCTCTGTAGACTGAACTTATGGTGGAGATTTTGTAAGGTGTATTAACACTCCATAAAAATAAAAGGATTATATATCTGTTTACATTGATTATGTCACCAAATGGGTTGAAGTTAAGGAAATATCAAGAGATACATAACAAGCAATAGTATATTTTATCTATGAGGATATGTTTGTCTTATACTTTGGTGTGCCATGATAAATTGTTATAGATCAAGAATCCTAGTTTACCTTTGAACTCATTTAGGTTCTTACTAAGCGATATTAGATTCAACAAAAACATGTACGCCATATAATCCATAAACCAATGACCAAGTAGAAGTCACCAATAGAGTTATTGAATCCATATTGACCAAGATTATGCAAATACATCACAAATATTGGACCAAAAAATTTCCAAAATATATTTTTTCCTACTGGACCACCTGGTGTAACACCACTATCTTAAGCCCTTATTAGATTGTGTATAGTAATAATGTTCTTTTAACTATTAAGTTTGAATTTTAAATACTAATAACTTCAATGTAGGCGGGACTAGATCTTTCAAAAACCCAAAAAAACTTCTTGGTGCAAATTAACAAGATGGGTGCAATGTTTTATACTTCCTTACAATACACATCAATTATTCAATAGAAAATAACAAAGTGGCATGAAAACTTCATCAAGTAAAAGAAGATTTAGATAGGTGTTTTGTCCCTTTTGTATGACTTTAGGTTGAAATATTTTAAAGGTAATCTTCCTACAAAATGGATTTTACCATATGATATTGATATATTTTATGGCAATGGTTCTATAAAGATAGATGTAATTTATGAATATCAAACACCAATCATGGATAATGGTCATCATGAGTGGTTATATAAAAAAAATGATCTCAAAAAAGTTAAACAAGGAAAAGTCAGTCATTCGTTCATTGGACCTACTCCTATAGCTCAAAATCCCCCTATAAAATCTTAGCCATAGTATAGAAGAGACCCCCATTGTTTCTCCTTAGTGATAGATTAGATTAGAGAATTTGATTCCCATCAATACCCTATATCCCAACATAATGTGGGTACTTCAACAACTAAAAGATATGAGAATTATTATGAAAATATAGCGAAAGAATCATAGAATGCTTCCATGATCCTTAAAATGATTTTCCACTTAGATTAGGTCGAATATGAATGAGAATTGTTGGGATCAAAAGGACTATTTATGATAGGGGATGAAAATTTTTCACACCAAGAAGAAACAATTCTTGATCTATCTCTAGCTCAAATACAAACTATCACTAATAACATCATGGCTAAGGTGAGAAGAAGCTATGAACTAAGGCTGATACCCAATGCTCATAATGTTAGATGAGACAGTCCCTACAAGAAATATAATGAAAATAAGAGAGAAAATAATAAGCCTACACAACATCTGAGGAGAGATAAGGCCCTAAAAGCAGTAGTTGTGAGGAAGCATTTAGTCCCAATCAAGCAAAATGGAAAGGGAGCATAAACTAGTAAATTTCAAAGTGTGCCTATTAAAGAACCCATAAAGTTTCCTCCATTTTCAAAAAAATCATAATCATGTCCTACTCTAACCCTCACTTTTGATATCAAGGATAAGTTAAAACTAATCAAAATATCAATGCCTCTTTCCAAAGTCTTGAAATATCCACCTCATAAGAGATAAATATCATCTTATTTAGGCCTCAAAGATTATAGTAATTCCTCAAGTTTGAAGCCCCCTTAACCTCCAAATAATCCTACTTCCTCTAAATATAATGTGATGGTCTTAAGTGATGAAACACCTTTGCAAGAGTTATTAATAAACCTACAAGATGATGCACCTAAGATAGTATTGGGAAATATGCCTAGTTGGATAGGTCATCTTAATCCATCTTTATACATCAATCCAATGTAGTATCATGACTTCCAAAGAATTCAAAATTCCATTCCTAGGGAATATTGTGAAATTTATAGAACATATGGTATTCTTCCCAAACATTGTCCAATATTGTATAAATATTCCTCAGTCACCAACACCATTTGGTTTGAATTTAACATCAGTTATACACATAGAATAGATAAATGAATGGATTTGGACACCATATCTAATAGATTAGATAGAGTTTTTTTTCAATTACTTGATAACTTTCAACATCAAGGAGGAGGGGGCCACAAAATAGGAGGTACATATCGAGGAGGTATAATTGGTAGAACAAGTTAACCTATATGGTGATACAACTGGAATGTTACCCAGGTGAAATTTCCATTACCCAGGTAGAACAAGTTAACCTATAGGAATTTCCATTACCCAGGTGAACATTGTTTTCTTGTTGTAGGATTAATAATCATGGTGTTGAAGACTTCCCAGGGTTAATTCAAAAGTAACCAGATAACGTAAAGCAATGGAGGTTCTAATGATGAAGGAATGTATATAAATATTAATGATGTCACTAGATGAGGGGCTTGGACTAGTGTTGATATAAACAACCCAAAATATACTTAGGTTTAGAAGGAAATATCATAGATGCTTAAGTTTTAGTTAGTGAAGAAAAATAATTCTTTAGACATATCGTCAAGATGTTCCACCATATACTAGAACCATTTCCACCTAGAGTAAATAAAATATAATAATAAAAAGGAATTAGACCTACCCTAATGCCTTTTAGTCACATAAATAAATTCAAATAAGAACTCTCAAGTAATTATACCAAGATAAACAATTTATGGTGTTGGCAGGGGTTTTAGGATAAGTTATTTGCGCAACATCACGGATGTTTCACAAGCTCAAAGATACCGCACAAGTGGAAGATGGCGCGCAAGTCAGAGATTAGAATAGTTTATGTATTTTGTGTCATATTTTGTAGCTTTGGACCACATTTTGTGGATATTGGTCATATGTTGTAGAATCAGTTAAGAGTTAGTTAGGAAGTTTTCCAAGTGGACCATGAATGTAAAGGTGCAAGCCTATAAGTAGATGAAGAGTTGCAAATGTTAGATATGCTTGGATAATCCTTGAAGAGTACTTTGTGAGAAATATTTGGATATTATGTCTTGGTATGATTGTGTGCTCTTTGCATGAATTGAGATCTATTGATCTGTGAATTGTTTTGGAGAATCTATGATTTTGTGTGGAAGTTAATATGACACAACGGAAGTTGAGATGAATCATTGTGTTCTTTTCTATTTTGCCATTTTACTATTTTATGCGACTCAATTATGAATGCAATTTGTATCTGCGACATGGATCTATAAATGATGCGATGTTTCCCCGTTTTAAATGATGTTATTTTGTTGGATCTATTTACACATCAATGGGTTTATTGCAGTGATGTAACAATGCAATATGTTGAATGATAATGAGGTTCTCTTACAGTATAAGTTGAATGACCATATCTATTAATGTTGTGCTAAGTTGATAAGTATATGCACATTGTCCTCTCTCATTCTACAGAAACTTGGTTCTATCAGCTCTCTCTTGAACATCTCAGGTGAGACATCATCCGTTCTGTGGGTGTTTCTGGACGGGGTAAAACCTGTTTGGGCCGATGCTAAGGGAGATCGTGGTAGTTTGGGAGTCGACAAAGAAGGAACCCATGTCGACTAGTTTTGTTGACTAAGTTTGTGTCAATAAATGGTTACATTGCCAAGACATTAGTGTGACTAAAGGGAGGACATCTTCTGGCATCTGACGAGATCGAAAATTCAAGACTGGTTCAACCAAAAGCTACGATATTTTGTTGAGAAAACAAATCAGAACCTTGGACTGACAATGGATAAGTGACTGGCAAGGTACATACACGATGGAACACATGAGTATTTTTTCTACGAATTCTCGATCATCTTGTACGAGTGGTTGGTGCGATTGAACTATCGCAAGACAAATTTCCAAGGAGGTGAGCCAACTTCTTGGCCCCCAGATTTGATCTAGGAATTATAGGAGGTTGACAATAGAGCATCATGGGCTCTTGAAGTTTGGATCGACAGTATCTTGGAGGGATATATCAATGAGTTCATGGTTGATACAACTAAATGCTATAACGAAGTAGAAAGGGAATTCTTCAATGGGCCATGAGGTAGGTTCCTTTTGTATTTTCAATTGTCCATTAAGATGCTTATCTGTGGAAAGGGCATACTGAAGATGCACCTTCTGTAGTAGATCTCTGGTGTACGGGGGCTATGGATACCATGAAGACAGGGGGAGATGAATGGAATGATACGAGGTATATGGGTGCAAGTTACGATGAGACATTGAGGGAATCCTAGGAAGAGAGTGGTCTTACAAGAGGAGGAGCAAGGTTTCGACAAGAGAAAAGGTAGAGGACGGGAGAAGGTCCTGCTGTAATCGAAACGCAAGACCATGAAGGAATACCACATGGGACAAAGTGACCCTATAGTGATGATGAGGAAGAACATACTAAACCCATAGTAGAGGCAATATCAAACCCCAGCATCAATGTACCCACTCCTTCGTGCACTACATCGCAATCAGGAATAAACGCAAGTTCAACATCGACGTGTCCAACGTGCCATCATCACTCTAATAGTAGTAGTAGATCAATATCTGTACAAATACGTCAAAAAATGGTGGGAGATGAGGTGAATTTACCTTTTTTTCCATGGGCATGGGACTGAGGATCTAGAAAAATATGGTTTCCTATGTGAGGTAGTATGGACTATCAAACAAACTGCAGATGATGAATTCAAGAAAGGGTAGTTGGTGACAACCCTTTGGGGTCGCACACTAGATTGGTTCATGAAATTTGTATAAGTTCCTACAGGGAATCTGGTGAAGAACTTAGATGCGGTAAAAAAGGGACTAATTGAAGAGTTCAGAAAACCAAAATATGAATCACAATACATTACAGAACTTAAGGAAATTAAGCAGTATCCAAATGAGACTATTTGGGATTTTGATCAAAGGTTTAAGACATTAATGGAAAGAGTCATCTTTGAAATGAGCGACATTCAACATAAATAATGGTTCATTGTAGTGTTACTGACTCATATCATATTAGCACTCATGCAACAGAATATTGCAACACAGAGCGAGGATTTGGAGATTGCAATGAAGTTGGAAGCTTCACCCATTGGAGAAAACATAGCCGATATGAACCATATTCAGATGCAACTGGTGAATCTGACACTTTAGGTACAAGATATCAATAAAGGAAAAGAGCATCGTGCAGAGGTATGGTGTAGTCGATGTTCAACATACGAACATACAAATGATAATTTCCCAGATTTCCAAAAATACCTATTGTCAGAAGCACCGAACCCATTGACTTGTGGTAGTGTACCATGGTGTCACATTTTTCAAGTATATGGAAATTGACATGAAGAGTGCAGATACATGCAGAAGATGGTGACGAAGTTGATGAACCTATACTACACAATTTGTCGATCTGTTGGTCATGAAGATAAAGATTGTTGAGCATATGACCTACTTCAGGAAAGAACATATGAATTATACTATGCAAAGGGAGAGGTACAACAATCGCAACTATAGGTGGTAATTCCACCACCTCAACCTCAGTTTGTACCACAGCAACAACCACAGATGTGGTTTGTACCACATCAACCACAACACCAGTTTGTGCCATAGCCACAATATAACTAGATGCAGATGGCTCTGCAGCAGCCACAATATGTTCTGTCAGTGTAGTATGTTCAGCAACAGTTGAATCCCCTGTAGCAGCAATTTAATCAACCGCAATATCAACAACAATGAGGATTCTGAGGAGGACGAGGTGGAGGCTTTGGTCGAGGAGGAGGATGAGGTCATGAACCAATGCAATGTTATAATTATGGTGTACTGGGACACTATTAGAGAAATTTCTTGCAATTGCAGTGTACATGTACATATAGTACCACGATTGATCACACTGTTGAGAACTATCCACAAATGATCACAAGGTGGCAGAAAGAAAATGTTCCACAGTTGTAGAACCAGAATCAGTTGCAGAATCAGAACCAGTTGCTGAACCAGAATCAAGTGTAGAACCAGAACCAGTTACAGAATCATAACTAGACCCAAATTTTGATTCATAACCAAAATACAAATTAGAACGTGAATCAACCTATGAATCCATCGTTGAACCAGAACCAAGGAGTGATGGTTGCAACGATCTTGGTAAAGCCCATAACGTAGGATGTTGATGTCACTGTCGTCAATCATGGAGGTGTGACAACTATAGAATATAGTATGATTCCAAAAGTTTAGTTAGCTGGAAAGAAGAAAGTACAATTTTATGTCAACACAGAGAAAAATACATTCTTTGAATCACGAGACGAGATACATAGAAACTCGGGTAAGTTACCTGTTTATGAAATTCCAACTACTTCTGATTCAACTTTGGAGGCAAGACCATCATGATAGCATGGTATCTTGCAGAACTTCTTTGAGAGTTGCTTTTCGCTAGCAAAAGATACTGATGCTCTTACAGAGATTGAGAATCTGTTACATAGACTGGCTAAGGGGCGAAAGGATTCCATAGCAAAATATTTTCATAAGAAAAATATGGGGAAAGAGATGTGCATAAAAATTCAGATTGGGGACTATGAGGTAGATTCAGTCATTCTGGACCTAGGCTCAAATGTTAATATTCTGAAAATATAGACATGGAAAAATAAGGGGATCCAAATGCTAAGTTGGTCCCCTATATAGTTGTGACTGTCTAACCAGGCCAGAGTAATGCTGATTGGGTGAGTACTGCACTTTGTGGTGGAAGTTGAAAACATGAAGAACTATGTTGATTTTGACATGATTGAAGTTGTTGATGATGGAGGCTCCTATCCCATATTGCTGCGGATTGGATGGGACAACAATAGTATGGAAGTGATCAATTTTAAGATGCATGTGATGAAATTTGAGAATCAAGACATCAGAGTCATCACTCCGATGGATCCAAATGAAGGGATAAATTATTTTAAGCCAGTGAAAGATGAAGCTGTTAGGGGATGGGATCATGCCTATAACATTTCAGAAAATTACATCCATCTGAATGTCGATGGGGAACTTGGTTGGCATAACGCTAGATATGTGTCTTATGATTATGATGATGCCTTAGAAAATTGGCAAAACTGCTTGCATGAGGTGTCGCTAAGAAAGTGCAGCTTGATTACATAGTCACTATGTCACGTCACGACTGATACCATTCAGTTACCAATTTATGAAGGACTTCCTGAGTTATCTTAGTTTCTTATTGAATTCGACGATAAGGTGTTAGAACCACAAGGGTTGTTGGCGTTGGAGGAAGCACTGAAGACTACCCTAGAACACTAGTGGGAGACCCATAATAAGTCGATCACCTGGTGGTCGCAGTGTCAAAGATTGATGACAGTTCACTTTGTAGATGTAGAAGTGTACCATGCTGGAAGGTACGATGCGAGGAATAGCCCTGGGGATCATCTAATTGAGTGTCAAACTTTGTGGGCATCATGACCAAAGGATTAGTGGGTCCATGCCTTTTTCCACACATTGGATGAAATGTCACGATCTTGGTATGTATCAACTAAGTTGTGTAGAGATATCACTACCTGGGAGGAATTGACGGTTTTCTTTACTCACACCTTAAGGTTCATGGATTCCAATCCAGATGTTCATAATGCGCTACATCTCATCTGTGATGTTATTTTGAAGGTTGTGTCGATTGCCTACCATGTGGACCTGCATGCGCACTGTCAAATGTATTCAATGATGGAATGTTATAATGTGATCGGAAGACATGAGGATGATGACAATCTACGGAATATCAATATTCTAAAAATAGATGGGATTCGAAATGTCACAGCACCTGAATTACTGATGGATCCAATGAATAAGCCATCAAAGATTAGAAAGGTCAACATTGGTACATAGGAGAAACCAAAATTTACAAATGTCGGGGACTACTGGGATGAAGAAATGATGGAAAAGATCACAGACTTGTTGTATGAATTCCAAGATTTATTCCCTACGATGTTTCCTGAGATGAAGTGGATACTAGGATATTTAGGGGAGATGAAGATTACATTGAAGCTAGATGCAAAACCAATAAGGCAGGGGCTGTATCGCCTGAATCTGTGATACAAGGAGAGGGTCAAAGCTGAGCTTCACAGAATACTGGATGCTGGAATAATTGAGCCGGTTGAGGAATCAAAATGGATTAGACCTATGGTGATCCAAGATAAGAAGATGAGTGAGGTTCATATCTGTATCAACCTGAGAAAATTGAATGATGTGTGTATGCATGATACATTTATAACACCTTTCACTGATGAAGTTCTAGAAGGAGTAGGCGGTCAGGAGATGTATTCGTTCACAGAAGGCTTTTCTGTCTATCACAAGACTAGGATTTCAAAAGAGGATCACCACAAAACAACATTTGTTACTTAAGGGGGTTGTTTTTCAGTACACTGTGACGCCTTTTGGGTTGACGAATGCACCTGCGATCTTTTGCTGGGTTTTTGTCACTGCATTCAAAGATTTTATTCAGAAGCTTTTACAAGTTTATATGGATGGTTCGACAATTTATGGATTGATCAGGGATCATCTAGAAAACCTGCAACTAATTCCAGAAAGAAGTCGACAAAATCATATCGTGTTGAACTCAAAGAAGTGTATTTTTTGTGCACCTTTTGGGATGCTATTAGGTCACATCGTTTGAAAAAAATGACTATTGGTTGACCCTGTGAAGATTCTATTGACTTAACCACAACCCATAGGATTTAGGGAAATCATCTACAACAATATAAATGGTATGATTTATCCTAGTATTTGAGGAGATTCTAATTAGTATATTTTTAATTCTCCTATAACCTTTACCCTAGATCTATCCAATCACACTATATGTGTTGGTGAAGGTTGTATTTGTGCATTGATCTTTTTACAGATAGATAATGGCATTACATTTGAATATGCACTAGAATCTACCATGCATTTGTGGGAATTCCTATTGAAGGTCTCAAAGGGTAACATGAATGGTTGTGTTTTCACTTTTTTCCCTATGGAGGATGTAATAGGTGATTGTTGATTTCTTTCTGGAATAGAGTTTTCTACTGTATTGTGTTTAGCAATTTTCTATTTTGTAGGAGACAAAATATTTTCAAGTTTATCCCTAGTCCGAGGAATTTTCAATCATTCAAACATAGATATATTAGCTTTACATTTCTTGAAATTTTCCGGAGGGTCATAGTCTAGGTCAAAAGTTATATTATCTCTTTTAGGAGTGGCATTGTTAGCAACATGTATATTCTTTGTGGTGTTTAAATTGGAAGGATTATCATGTGTTAACTACCCCTTCCCAAAAGATGTTTGTACTAGAAATTTTACTTAGACTACAAAGGTACAAGCTAGAACATCCAAAATAAAAAGTTGAAAAACATTTAAGTTTTTATGAATTGTAATGGAATCATGTATGGATAGTGTAAATAAATATAAACAGCATGTAATAACTAAATCAGAAATAAACCATCAAGGTCTAAACAAAAGCTCTGAAACATAGACATAAACCATATATATACAATAAAATAACTTTAGTTAAGTCCACAAAAATAAAAGCATCTCAAGATAAAAACATTCATCAAGAAATGAAATGATAAGAAAGGTGATAAAAAAAATCATAAAATTCAACCAAAAATATAAATCAAAACATGGCTTATATAATATTTTTCATTCCAAATAAACAGTCTTCAAAACTTATTGAGAGTTTGTCATATGTGCCTCTGATACAAAGCTTGATAGCATCTAACCCATTCCAGTACAGAAACCTCTGCCTATGCACTAATGTTGTTCTCCTTTTTATAATTACATAAGAGTTACAAAGTTTGTTTATCAGGTCCAAAACTCTAGGGTCGAATATGCCCAAAATAGCAAAATTGGATTCTCAGGGAAATCTAGAAAAAATATGAAAAATGGGTCTCAAAGAACCCTCCATATCTCTCTATATGGGAAACATGTGCAAAATCGGAGATATTTTTTTGTGTATGGGTATGTGATGATAAAAACCCTCTCTTTTTTTTTAAATTATTCTCCAATCGATCGGAAGATGCGCTGAAAGTTTGTAACTAAAACAGTAAATTATTTAATATTTTAAACCCTGAATAATATGTTGTAAAGATCAATTTGAATATTTCGAACCATGACACCTGTTGCAAAGCTGAGAGAGGTTTTTGTGAATTATCCTGTTTTTGAAAAAAATACTCTTTGGGTCTTTTTAAGTTCACTTCCATCTCCTCGTAATCTGTGTCCATTGACCATGACTAAAACAGAGAAAATAGACATTCCAACAATGCCAGTCTGTGTAGCCTCCATATATTACACTTTTGGGATGTGTAAAATCACATATTCTAAGAAATCAAAAGAATACTTAGGAAAAATGGGTTAGCATATACATGAAATCACTCATAGAAGACTTTTTAGGAAGAATGTAAATAAATATAAGCCATTTTATAATTCATAATCTTGCAAATGCATAAATATAAATCAGAAATAAGAAATAAAAATAGAAAAAGTGGTCTACAAACTAAGGTTCAACTTATAGGGAAAAAATGAAGAAATAAAAGAAAATAAATAAAAAACATGGCAAAGTTGAAGGTACAAATCCAGTACTAACATATGGCTCCGACTGGGAGATGGACTCCTCCTTGTGAGGCTCCAAGAACATGCAGACTAGTACCATCTCATGTACTATCTCTGACATCTGGAACCTTCAATGATCATCAAACTCTAAAATTATCCTTCAAGCTAAAACCAACCACATACTACAACCATGTTGTCCTACAATAATAGGCAAACTGAAAATATACTCCAGTGCCTCCTTTGCCATTGGGCTATGGAGTCATTTATTCATCTAGATTATTGTCTAACTCAAACTGCAAACCAAGTGAAGCTGAAAAAAAACTTCACATTGTAAATTGAAACCATGCTTAATAAATGATCTTATTTATCTACACTCCTAATCTAAGCAATTCATTAGTTTTGATTAGCTCTAATCACACTTCCAGTTTAACCATTTAAGTAATTTTGTGACAGAGATAATCCTCTTTTTGTAGTTGATCAATAAATGACACCAGGAAAATAATAGCTGCCAAAAAAATTTCTTTGACCAACTATGCTCATTGGGACATGTTGATGGTATAGCAAACTCTGAGACTTTAGAAAATCGAGAAAAATGAAATTCCATATAATGAAAAACATGATCTTCAAAAAAATGAAAAACATATTCCAAATGATGATCTGCAATGATATCCTTAATTTTGTTTTAATGACTGAACCACTTCTCTTGATATTTTTCTGAATTATAATAAAAAATATCGAATCTTTGATCTTCACAGATCACTGGTTGAAATATATCATCATGTACAACATGCATCCTTTTTTCTTCAACATATTCAGAATAATGTAATCTAAAAGTATCATATGTTGGCTTATGAAATTCATAAACTTTAGAGAGAAGAGAAGCAACTTGTTTGATATTTCTTGCAAATGTTGTTTTAAGAATGAAAGAAACATGATCATTGATGTTTGAACAAATATTTGCCTCAATGGGTGAAGGAGAAAGGTTGGTGACTTCTTGAAACTCCTTCATACCTTCATAGCCTTCCCCAAATGCTGATCCATAGATACCATGGATTGGGTGATTGCAGCTAAGGAATTCCATATGTGGTGCCATAGAAATATACTCATCTTTTGATTCAAAACTATCATAAACTGATTGTGACTTTTCATTAACAATGGATTCTCTGTGCTCATGAAACTGCTGGTCAAACTTATTCTCATCATGGACTTCTAAATGAAAAACTTCAATATCATCATCATACTCATCATAAACAAGAGAATTATGATAAAATTCAAATGATGATGATGAAGGCCCATGTTTTTCTTCATTTAATAGATCCTGGAAAGGATTTTTTAGCAACATATTATCATGACAAACAAAAGAAGTATAATCCTTATCGTAGAATATTAACTCTTCATGCTTATCAAGTTGAAGGAGATATTTCTATGTATTATATGTTTTCATTGCTCCATTGCTTCTCTTTTTAAATTTTGGCTCAAGAATTGAAACTAAAGGCTCTTCAATCTGCTTCTCAACCTTTGATGGAGGAAAAAATATAACGAACTGATCTGATAACCTCTCATCATCTCCCTTAATTCTTGGTTTATATTCACATTCATCATATACAAGCCATTCTGAAAAGGTGTTAACATGATCTTCTACTTATTTATCTTGAAAAACATCTTCAACCAAATCAAATCTTTCTTTCATAGGATTATCACATGCTTCAAGATCAATGGAAAATCAAAACATATTTTTGTTGAAAATCAAAACTAGATAAGGATTCATCAACAAATGAGTCTTCTTCCTCTTTCATAACATAATCATCTGCTTCATCTGCACTACTAGGGAAATATTCTACTTAAGAATGAATATATAATGCATATCCTTTGTAGCAACGTTGAAAAGACACTTAGCTGGATAAATTATTTTTCAAAATAAATAAAAAGCAGCATGAAAATATTTTAATGAAGAAATTCTAGAGACAGGAAGATACCTATACCACTATCTAACATCCCCTTCCAAGGAGTACATGAAAATTTTCATCAATGCATCCTCATGATGTATATTTAGTTAGTCCATATATTGATGAAAATTAATAACATGAAGTGTCAAATTGTCCTCTTCCTTCTCTCTGAACCGTGGAAGGAAATCTCCCCACTCGTCCATATTAAATTAAGCACATATATTTTAGGACTAACACACAACTAAAAAGATAGATCATACAATTTAATCATCAATAGAAGAATGAAACGGTGCAAAAATGGCTTGCAACTGTAAATTCTTTCATTAATCAAAAGTAATTAGATAATTAATTACAATGAAGTACAATGGCTAAATATCCTCATGCAATTCGAATCCATGTGAGGAAATTCTAATTGATTGGATTTTTCTTGAATGAATGGTTAACTGACCTTGTCTAAATCATTATCAGAGTTCAACGCCCAAACTCAAGTGTCTAATTCATTGTTGACTAGTATAACTGACTGAGGTAGGTGAGTAAATGTGCCTCACCTACATGCAACCATGCAATCCTACCGATAACTAAGCAAAACTAAATGTAAGGGACTAGAAATGAATGTAACTGACTCCTAACTGAGCTTGACTAGTCACCAACTGAACTCAACTGATGGAGGTTGGTATCAGCACTCCCAGTGGATCCTAATTTGTAGGGATTGATCTAGGAGGCTACTAAACCAATGCTTGCAAGTGCAAGTAGTGGAATTTGGCCTCAATTAGTGTTCCACACACTTTAGTAACCGGTACATGTGCCCTAATTAGGCCAAGTGGACCCAATGGTGCTAGTGACTAAAAATAGACTGAAAGGACTTCAGATTTAGACATACTCCTGATTTAGACATGATTGACCAAATTGGACAAGGGAGGATTATAATCCTAACACCCCCCATGAATGCAAACTTGGACAATTTGTGGGCCCTGGTAACTAAGACCATAGGCCACCCATTACAACAAGTAAAGTAACTCCTTAACTAAGGAGCTAGGGAAAAAACCACATGGGAAAAAATCCCCCCCTCTAGCTAAGCAAGTAGAATCAGGATTCAAGTTTGAAAACTTGAAAATATGTTGCTATAATCTCTGTGATGTAGTGAATCATCATGCATGATGTTCTGTGCACGGGTATCCTGGGGCCTGACATGTATACTTCTCCATATTCTCCCAAAATGATGATGGAAGGAAGGAGGAATGCAACCTTTGCCTCTTTCTGGATGAAGAGGTGTATGATCCACTCTATTCTTCTGAATGTAGTGTGACTGATCAGCCCTTTCCATGTAGCATATCACAAGGAGTTTGTTTCATCTCTCTGAAGGAGGTGAGATTGCATGACATAGCGCAAGGGTATTTCCCTTCTGCGTGTCATATGGATTTCTAGTCATCTTCCTAGCTTCTCGCTTGGGAGTAGGGACTGTATCTCAATATGAATCACCCTGGATCTCAATCTCATAAACTGATACAGCTAGTTCTACAATACAAGTGGAAACTGCAAAATAAGTAGATGGAATGTTTATACCTTCCCTTGTAAGTATTTGTTGATAGTGCATTGGTTCTGGAAATGGCATGAAGTGTGAGAACTCATATGCCTTGGAGGCATGATTTGTATCACCCTTTGCTATGATGTTCCCAGTAGAGATATATGTGATCTCCATTGAGTCAGGACCAAATATCACTCGCTTTGGAGAGCCAGTATGAGTGATGGTATACAGATAACAAATTTGCATCTAAGGAGGGCACATAAAGCACATATTTGAACTTTCCATCTTCAAGATTTATAGAACCCTTCCCTTTGGCTTGAATTTTACTATTATTTCCCATCTGAATACTAGGACCATCAAAAGAATGCAAGGAAGAGAATGATTCTCTGGATGCAACCATATGATTGGAAGCTCCAGAATCAATGAGGAAGGCATGTGTTGTTGAGAAGCTAGCCTTCAGTGCATGGCATGTCTCTTCATGTTATTCAGTTTCTTCTCTATGTCCAGCCCTCCTTGCGCTAGCAGGTACAATAATTTTATGTTTCTACAGAAGAATAGCCATCTCATCAATTGTTCTTCTCATATAGGAGATTTCTGGATCAAATCCCCTTCCATAGTAAGAACATAGTGTCTTTCCTTTTCCATTCTTCTTTCTTCTCTTCGAACCTGAAGGCTCATTTGACTTCTCTTTCTCTACAGGAGACTCACCCTTTTGATTCGCTTTATCATTCTCTATATTAGGTCCTCCTGCAACTAGTGCTTGATCTCTGGAAGATCGAGTGAACCCCACTTGGATCAAATTGTCATGCTCCTGAGTGAGAGATTCACTGAAGGAGATAAGAGTAGGCATCTTCCATTTTTTAGTAGTGAGATTCACATAATGAAATGTTGATACTAAGACTGAATATTTTGCACCAAGTTTGGAGAGAATGGAAAGGATGATTTGATCATCCTCCTTCTCAACCTTGCATAGCTTCAATTGGAATACTAGATGCTTGAATTTGGTGAAGAAGTCATTTAGTGTTTCAAAATTGGTTGGATGAAGAGAAAACAGCTCCTTCTCCAACTAATAGATCCTCAAATCATCTTGCTTGTCAAATAAGGAAGAAATATTATCCCAAACCTACTTGGGAGTCTTCAATCCATTGACGTGGAAGAGAATATCTTGAGAGATTGAGATGAACAAGCATCCATATGCTTCATAAAGCCTATTCTAGTACTTTTCTTTGTCAACATAATGAATTGGCTCTCTCTATGTCTCCATTGTGAGTTTGAAGAGTCTTTTGGAGCATAGTTGCATCTCCATGTCCTCCTTCCATTGGTGGTAGTTGAAAGGAATGAGAAGGTCCACTGGAGGATCCATTTAGAATGCAAAGAAGAGGATTGAGCTGCTGTAGCAAATGTAGTGAAGGAGACTAAGAAGCTTGTAGCGAATGCAGTGAAGGAGAATGATAAACCTATAAATCACACAATCAAACAGAAAAAATAAGGTCAGAAGTCTGCACTTTTGGAATTTCCTTCACAACCAGCTTAGTTGATCAAGCAAGCTTGATCAACAATTCCTTTTGTTGGGGTATTAAGTGGTAAATTCTCTGCTTTTGGTGCAGTACTGGAAGGAGCAATTTTGCTCAAATTTTATTTTGATCCAAGCATGAATCTGTAGTAGGAGAAGTGCCTTGTCCCATCAAGGTTGTGATACCATATTAAATTGAGCACATATATATGTGGACCAACAAAAAATTCACAAGATAGATCATACAATTTACTCAACAATTAAAGAATGAAACGGTGCAAAAATGGCTTGCAACTGTGAATGCTTTCATTAATCAAAAGTAATTAGATAATTAATTAAAAATGAAGTACAATGGCTAAATATCCTCATGCAATTCGAATCTATGTGAGGAAATTCGAATTGATTGGACTCTACTTGACTAAATGGTTAACTGACCTTGTCTAAATCATTATTGGAGTTCATCGGAGTTCAAAACACAAACTCAAGTGTCTAATTCAGTGTTAACTAGTCTAATTGACTGAGGTAGGTGAGTAAATGTGCCTCACCTGCATGCAGCCATGCAATCCTAGTGATAACTGAGTAGAACTGAATTTAAGGGACTATAACTGAATGTAACTGACTCCTAACTGAGCTTGTCTAGTCACTAACTAAACTCAACTGATGGAGGTTGGTATCGACACTCCCAGTGGCTCCTAATTTGTAGGGATTGATCTAGGAGACTCCTAAACTGATGCATGGAAGTGAAATTAGTGGAAGTTGGCCTCAATTAGTGTTAACCACACTTTAGTAACTGGTACATGTGCCCCAATTAGGCCAAGTGGACCCAATGGTGCTAGTGACTAAAATAGACTAAAAGGACTCCAGATTTAGACATACCCCTGATTTAGACATAATTGACCAAATTGGACAAGGGAGGATTATAATCCTAATAGTCCATGATAGGTACTATATTTGTAAATCCTGGAATAGATGAAAAATTGAAAGGTGAATTTTTCATCTATTCCAGGACTATAATCCAGCATTGTCATTCTATATAGCCTCCATATATTACGTTGTTGGAATGTGTAAAATAACATACGCTAATAAATCAAAAGAAGACTTATGTAAAATGGGTTACCATATAGATGAAATCACTCATAGAATACTTTTTAGGAAGAATTTAAATAAAAATAATCCTTTTTATAATTCATAACCTTGCAAATGCATAAATATAAATAAGAAATAAAAATAAAAATAGAAAAAATGGTCTACAAACTAAGGTTAAAATTATAGGGAAAAAAGTGAAGAAATAAAAGAAAATAAATACAAAATATGGAAAAATTGAAGGTACATAACCAGTACTAACAGAGGTTGTGGTCCTGAAAGCATATATTTTAGTATAAATACCACATCATCAGTATTCATTCTTTCAGAGGGAGGCATATTCTGATTATAAGGTAGTTGACAAGGTCATTTATTCAGTGGATATCTAAAGTAGCCTCCTCTATTGGACTATCCTTCATTAGCATTCATTTTTAGGTCCACCACTCCTTTAGTTACCTTCTGAAGAACCTTTTGAATATTTTCAAAATCAAAAGTACTTTGTTCTTTCTTTGGAGGGTTATTTTTAATAGTAGGATCAACTTTATTTCGAAAAGTACTTGGTTGATCATTTTTAATATTAAGGCTATCTTTAAGGATTAGAAAATATTTTTCTAATGGGATAGCTTAATAAAAATATTACTGTAAAGTTGGCTTATTTTTTGCTTTTCACCCACATGGATAAAGGAGTTGGAAGGGATTTTACATAATACGATACCAGGATATTTTCTGCATGAATTGATTAAGTAGGAGCCTTGTTTTTTAGTGTTAGGAATATTTGATTAAAATACTTTATCCTTTCTTTATTTTGAATTTAATCATGGATAATTCCATGAATAGGTCTTATGGTGTTTTTTCATCTCAAACTTATCCAAAAATAATTTATCAAATTGATTCCAATAATTTATAGTTTGGGGTTGGAGAGAAAAATACTAGGTTGAAGTGTTACCCTCAAAGGTGTATGGAAACAAATTTCATACTACATCCTCATGTGTTACATTTTGTAGGTGAATTGCTAACATAATTTCTTAATATGATCATCATCTAGTTTCATGTTGTCATGATCAAATATGGAAAAAAATGTTTTAGGGTCTTTCATTAAGAGGTGTTGCACTCTTGAAATTGAAACGAAGTCTTGATTGAGCCATGGCATATTTTGATTATTGTCCATGTGGTAGGGACTTTTTTCTTCCTCGGATTATTCAAATGAACTAGAGGTATGATATCTAGAAGAATTATTTCCGGAATTACGTCCACGAGGAGTACTAGGAGGGGAATCTAGTGGTGATGGCGGTTGTCTTGATCTTGTTGCTTCTATATTGAATCCAAAAAGCATGAAAGTAGGATTTGGAGTGAAACCAAAATATGATCGATTTGACAGAATCTCGTGCAGGGGTATAACTGGGGTACTTAAATGAAATATATCTTTAGATTCAACGTTAATTTCAAAAATTGCAATACATCATTTAGTATCATTCATAGAATCCCTAAAGTTTCAGTTAAATCATTCAATAAACTATTGGGTTATGATAGATCTCTCAACGGTATGCTTAGTGTTCTCAACAAGATGATGAAGTGTTGAATATCCATATTTGGGTGTGTGAAAAATGGGAACACCTATAGGACTTGAGTATTATGGGGAGGGGTCGAAATGGTTTTGGGCTGTGAAATTGCAGCAATAGTTGAAGTGGTAGGTGGATTTACATAATTGGGAGTACAAACTAGGGAATAAGGAGGCGTTTTTATTTTAATCCTTGAATTCATTAATCATTTTCTATCCCTCTTTCTAGAGCCATTTTTTTACTACTGAAATTGGTTCAAACGTCAACACAAAAATGAGTGATCCAATCTAGGAACTTGTAATAATTTCCTCAAAAACCGTCATATTTCCTACTCATTTGGAATGAGCTCCACTAGCCAAGTTAATATTCCATTATCTTATGTTTTTAAACTTTAGGAAGAGACTTTAGATTTGTTGGTATGTTTTAAATGTATTGCAAATGAGAGAACATGTAAAAATATAGTCTGGTTAAATGACCCCAATAGGAAAACCTACAAGGACATTGATTTGTCAAAAGAAAACAAATTGCATAATAAAAATAACTTCTATATTAATATTTTCTCATGTCATTATGCCAAAATATTCTCAAAGTAGAAGTATGACTGAAATAGATGAAAAATTCCAATTTTGATTCAGTAATATTCATTCATCACAAAGAAACATCTTAAATGATCATTATAACCTCAAGAATCATTTAACATAAAAATCTTAATCAATTTTCAATGAGAGACACAAATAAACCAAGAAAACTTTATTTATAATTATTGAATCCTTTCATACAAAACAATTATTCCATTTTACATTACCCAACTTGTAAGAAATTACATACATGTTTATAGCAGGTCAAAAGCTCATACAAGATTCCTGGTGCAAGAAATTTGCCCATCCTTTCATCAGCTCATATATCCTTCTACTTCCTCATTTTTTGGTGAGTTTACTGCATGAGCTTAGTAACTTACATAATCCTTTCCCACGAACAATTTTAGTAGGTTTAATCTCCAAATCATATTCTTGTAATGCAGCGACCCAATGAGCATGTTTCTCTCCTATGTCTTTATGAGTTAACACATTCCTCACTACTAAGTAAGGGACAATAACCTTAGTTCGATACTTTAGGTGGTAAGATCTAAAATGTTTTATCACCTTGTATATACAACATAGGCATGCTTATCAACTTTTCGGTAATTCAACTTGGCTGATTTTAACATAGAACTCATAAAAGATATTGGAATTTCATTTCCTTCAACATTATGTTTTGTTAGTACTACAACATAAGAGACGTTAGAAGAAAATGTATATATAATAAAATCTTTTGAAAAATCCAGGGACATCAGAGGAGGGGCTTCAACAATAGTTTCCCTAATTCTACAAAAATCTTATTTTTTGTCATCATTCCACTTAAATACCACATCCTTTTTTATCATATCCTATAAAGGTTTAACAATTTGGGCAAAGCCAAGGACAAATCTCCTTACAAAATTTATTTTTCCTAAAAATGAATGCGTTGAATTTTTCGAGTTGGGAAAAATTATCTAAGATATAACCTGAGCTATTTCATGGTCTATCACAATACCATATTTAGAAACTATGGTCCCTAACAACTTACCCCCAGTCACAACAAAAATCATTTTTTAGGATTGAGTGAGATACCATATTCCCTAAATATTTTCAATATCTATCTTAATTGTGATAAATGATCTTGTCTCTTTTTTGAAAAAATGGTTACATCATCAAGATAAAATACCACAAAGTTTTGAATCAAACCTATAAATGAAATGTTCATTTCTCTTTGAAAAGTAGAATCTGCATTTATCAATCCAAAAGACATCTTTATGTATGCAAATGTGCCCCATGGTGTTTTGAAAGCAGTCTTAAGTTGATCAGTATGAGAAAATAGGACTTGGTTGGAACAAAAAAAAACATCCAATAATGAAAACATCTCAAACACAGATATATTTTGTAAAATTTGTTCCATTGGGGGTACTGGGTAGTTATCCTCTTCTAATGCTTTGTTGATATTCCTAGAATCAACACAAAGGAGAATATCTCCATTTTTCTTTCCTACTGAGACTAGATTGGCTATCCTTTGAGTTTGTCTGAATGGGAAAATGATCTTGGTAGATAAAAGTTCATCTATCTCTTTCTTAATAAATGGTTCAATACTGGGATGCATTTTTTTGAGCTTTTGTTGGTAAGGTTTAACATCAGGTTTCATAGGTATATTTTGTTGCATGATGTTAGTGTCAAACTTTTCAAATCATAATAAGTCCACACAAACACATCTTTATATTCTTTGAATAATTTGATGAAATCATATCTTTCTATAGGTGTGCATTCAGTTCCTAAGTTGATATTCTGAGGATTTTGTTCAATTCCCAAATTCACTATTTGATAATTCATACAATAACTATTTGTTTTGCAACTTGTTACACTTTTTGAATAATCTTGAAGATCATAAAATTTCTCTATCCTAACAACCGATCTAGGAATTAAAGCATTAGGTATTGGTGAGTTAAGATGGTTTTGAATTTATGTTAATGATTGATCATGAGTGTTTTCATCAATAGATACGTCTTTGAAAGTATCATTAGATTTTAGGAAACTGAAAATTTCTTGATCATTCTTGAACACTTTCGAGCTAGTGATATTATCGGGTATTGAATTTTTATATATTAATTCAACAGATAATGCATCTGGTGCAAAACCTTCTACAAGAATTAATTTAGAGGCAAAATTAGCTAGTAAGTCTAAGTCAAAGTTTTGGGATCTAGGGACCGAGTTTATATTAAAAGATTAAAATGATTAATCAACTCTCATTAATCTCTTTGATAAATTTTTAAATGTGCTGATACATAGTGATATGTGTTTCTTATTTGTCTAACAATGATTTATGACTCACCCAAAACATTGACAACTTTAAATTTTAAGTCAATTGCTTTTCTAAGACCTTGAATTAATGCTTCATATTTAGACACATTGTTTGTACACTCAAACTCTAATCAGAAATATTTGAAGGTTTTATTTCCCTCCAAGTCAATTAAAACATAACCACATCTGGATCCATGTTTATATTTAAAACCATCAAAGAATAGATCCCAACAATTTTTATCCAATCTAAACTTGGTGTTGACATTATAGACACTACGCAGCATGGACTAAGAAGACTCAGCATGAGAAAAGTTTATTACTTTTGATTGATTTTCAGATTATGAAATAGGAGACTTATCAACAAGAAAGTTTCCAAAAAATGTGTCCATAAAATAGTTTCCCATATTAGTATTCATTGTTATGGCAGGTTCACCTGGGTCATCAAGATCAGTAACAATTTATTTGATATATGGTTCCCTCTCAATTTTTATTTTGTTAGAATTACCTTGATAAGGAAACCATAAGTGTGACCAATCTATTGCAAAATATCCTTTTAATATTTGTGACCAATCTTGACTTAACCACATCCAATAGGCTTCAGGGACATCAACTACAACAATATCAATGGTCTGAAGTATCCTAGGATCTGAGGAAAGTCTAATCAATACATTTTTTAATTCCCCAACAAACTTTACCCTAAATCTATCCAATTGCACTATCTGTGATGGTGAAAGTTGTTTTTGTGCATTGATATTTTGACAGAAAGATAATGGGATTACATTTGAATATGCACCTAAATATACCATGTAGTTGTGGACATTCCTACCGAATATATAAAAGGATAAAATGAATGGTGGTGTTTTCACTTTTTTCCCTTTGGAGGATGTAATAGGCGATTGTTGATTTCTTTTTGGAACAAGATTTTCTACTATAATGTGTTCAACTATTTTATGTTTTAGTAGAAACCATATTGTTTTCAAGTTTATTTCTAATCTAAGTAATTTTCAATAATTCAAATATCGAAATATTAGATTTAAATTTCTTGAAATATTCCAAATTAGGGTCATATTGAAGTCCTATTATCTTTTTAAGGAGTGACCTTGTTAACCACATGTATATTCTTTATGGTATTTGAAGTGGAAGGAATATATTGTGTTAAATTCCTGTTCCCATAAGTTTTATAGAGATTATGAACTACATAAATAGTTTCTTCATTGTCTCCTTCATCATATCCAGAAAGTTCTGAGAAATGTTTCAAAATGTGTATTGTGATGTTCGTATTCATCGTTATCTCCTCCAGTGTTTTCACTAAAATTATTATTTGAGTTTTCTAAAGGAATTTGCGGTCCTAAAATCACATATTTAAGTACAAATACCACATCAGAATTATTCATTCCTTCGGAGTGAGGCATCTAATGATGATATGGTAGTTAATAATACCACTTATTATGTGGATATCTTAAATAACCTCCTATATTTGATAGGACTTCATTGGAATTCTCTTTTAGGTACACCACTTCATTAGCTAACTTCCGAAGAACCTTTTGAATATTTTCAAAATCAAAGTACTTTATTCTTTCTTTGGAGGCTTATTTTTAATAGCAGGATCAACTTTCTTCTGAGAAGTACTCGTTTGATCAATGTTAATATTAGGTATATCTTTAAGGATTAGCATATATTTTTCTACTAGGATAGATTCATCAAAATCTTGTTGTTAAGTTGGATTATGTGCTCTTTTCACTCACATGGATAAAGGAGTTCAAAGGGATTTTACAGAATAGGCTACCATGAGATTTTGTGTAGGCATTTTTTCAAGAGAACTCTTGTTTTTAAGTGTTAGGAATATCCGATTAAAATATTTTATCCTTTTTTTATTTTTCATTTTAATCGTGGATAATTCCATGACTATGTCTTCTAGCATTTTTTCATCTCCAAACTTCAAAAATAATTTATCAAATTGATTCCAATAATTTATAGTTTGTTGTTGGAGAGAAAAATAACAGGTTGAAGCTTTACCCTCAAAGGTGTATGGAAAAACAAGAATAGTACATCCTCATGTGTTACATTTCTTAGGTGAATTTCTAACATAAATTTCTTAATATGATCATTAGTTTGTTTCCTGTCGTCGGGGTCAAATATGGGCAAAAACCTTTTAGGGTTTTTTAGTAAGGGGTGTTGTACGCCCAAAAATGACATAGCCTCTTGATCAATCCATGGTATATTTTTTTTATTAGGTATGTGGCGGGGACTTCTTTCTTCCTCAAATTCTTCAGATGAACTAGAGGTATGATATCCAGAAGAATTATTTCTAGAATTATGTCCACAAGTGGATACGAGTTGATGAAAGACTGATTAAACTTCTTACACCAAGGAACTTGTATGAACTTTTGACCTTCGATAATCATGTATGTAATTTATTACATGTTGGTTAATGTCAAATGGAATAAATATTTTGTATGAAAGGATTCAACAATTATAAATAATTTTTTCTTGGTTTATTTGTGTCTCTCACTGAAAATTGATTAATAATTTTGTGTTAAACAATTATTGAGGTTATAATGATTATTAAAGATGTTTCATTGTGATGACTAAATATTATTAAATCAAAATTTGATTTGTTCATATGTTTTAGTCATACTTTTACCTTGACAATATTTTGTCATAATGACATGAGAAAACCTATACAAGGTATTTTGATTCCACAATTTGTTTTCTCCTGACAAATAAATCTCCTGATAGATTTTCCTATTGGGGTCGGTTAACCAAAATATCGTTTTACATGTTCTCTCTTTTGCAGTACATTTAAAACATACCAACAAATCTAAATTTTCTTTCCAAAGAGAAGAAAAACATAAGCTAACAAAATATTAACTTCCTCATTGGCGATCATTCCAATTGACTTGGAAATAGGAAGGTTTTTTAGGAAATCATTTGAAGTTCCTAGATCAAATCGTTCATCTTTGCGTTAACGTTTGAACCAATTTTAGGAATCAACAAGATGCAATATCTATAGTTGAAGTCCCAACGATCAAGATATCATAAACATACAAAACTATAAGTAAAATAGAGTCATGATTATACTTCATATAAACATTAGGATCTTAATTGCATCTTGTGAAATTTTGTTGGAAGTGGAACCAACTTTATTTTTTTATTTCCAACAACACCCTCAACATTCTTTTGATATTTGTTGTACCTAGACGGGTTCACTTGATAGTTGCAAAGCATGTGATGAGGTACCTAAAAGGTACGATTGATTTGGGACTTTACCATGGGAGAGATTATGACTACAAATTTTATAGATATACAGATTCAGATTGGGTAGGAAGTGCCGCAGATAGGAAGAGCACCTTAGGTGGATGTTATTATTTGGGATCTTCCATGATATCATGGTTTAGTAAGAAACAGTCTAGTGTTTCTCTCAGTACGGATGAAGCAAAGTGCATTGCAACTTTCTCCACTTGTTGTGAAGAGATATGGATTTGAAAGATGATGTCAGGATTATTTGAAATGGATTTGGACACCATAGTAATTCTCTATGACAACCAAAGTTGTATAAAGATGATAGAGAATATGTTGTTCCATGACAAATTGAAGCACATAGAAATCCGATATTTTTATATAAGGGATATGGTACAAAAGGGAGCCATCAAGCTCCAATATGTGGGTACCAATGAGCAAGCCGCTGATATACTGAAAAAGCCTCTATTGCGAGTGAAGTTTGAATGTTTCCATGACAATCTTGGTGTATTTAGAAAATAATTTTCTCACAAGGAGGAACAATGATGGGACTACAGACAAAGGGGGAGCAGGTTAATAATATGAAACTTTCCAAGAAATGGGGAGTAGTGATGAGACTGACATTGATGATGGATGACAGTGATGATGATGGTCTGAGATTTATTTATGGACGATAGTATCCTCTCTTGAGGATGGCAGGTATAACACTCTGTGCATGAGAGTGGTCCTTAGTAGCTAAGGATTTCCCTATAGATGTTAGTCTTGCATGGAGAGTACCCACATTCAGTTGTGGATACCATACAATAAAATTCTCTCAGGATTGGTCATAACCTTTATGGTATGGATTCTCTATGATGAGTCCTCATGGATGACAGGACTAACATGTTGTATGCAGTCGAGATCTACATTGCATACTATACTCTTGTATGGAGAGGATGCCTACATTCATATGTAGATTCCATAGAATAACACTTGCTTAGGAGTGGTCCTAACCTCAGTGGTATGGATTCTCTATTATGATTCCTCACAGATGTCGTAGTATAACACTCACTTAAAATTGGTTCTAACCTGTGTGGTATGTATGTTCTACGATGGGTCGACATTTTGTATGGGGTCGAGATCTTCTATGCAGACAATACTCTTTCTTGGAAGAGTATGCCTACACGTAAGTGTAGATACCGTAGTATAAAAATCACTTGGGAGTGGTCCTAACCTGTGTGGTATGTATGGTCTATGATGAGTCCTCATGGACGATAGGTCTGGCACTAGGTGCAGTTGAGATATACATTTTTTTGTAGATGATTTAGCTGATCGATTTCATGGATCATGCTGATGTAGGATTTCATCGTCCTTGGACTTAAGTCGTAAAGTGATTGGTATTGATCATCCTATAAATATATCATGTGTACTGTGGATAGCGTGGAGGTGAAGGATCAAGTATATCGAAGTACAACAGCGAAGGGTCAAGAAGATCAAATTGCTTCTATAAAGTATCGATAAGATCAAATTGTTGTTGCAAAGGATTGAGAAGATCGAATTGTTGCTACAAAGGATCGAGAAGATCGAAGTGTCGCTGCAAAGGATTGAGAAGATAGAAGTGTTGATACAAAGGATTAAAAAGATCAAAGTGCTGCTGCAAAGGATAGAAAAGATTGAAGTGTTGCTACAAAGGATAGATAAGATTGAAGTGTTGCTGCAAAGGATCGAGAAGATCAAAGTGTTGCCGCAAAGGATCGAGAAGATTGAAGTGTTGCTACAAATGATTGAGAAGATTGAAGTGTTTCTGAAAAGGATCAAGAAGATCAAAGTGTTGTTGCAAAGGATCGAGAAGATCGAAGTGTTGTTGCAAAGGATCGAGAATATTGAAGTGTTACTGCAAAGGATCAAAGTACTGCAAAGGATCAAGAATATCGAAGTGCTGCTACAAATGATCGAAAGGTTGAAGCGTTGCTGCAAAAGGATCAAGTGATCGTGTGATGCAAAAGATGAAGAGTAATTGTTCCAGTTACTGATTGTGAAAACTTCCTATGACGTATAGATGTATTACCTCGATGTACTGTTGAAATTATTGTCTCTTTGTTCTCCTATATTCTATGATGATGTTGTTAGCAGAATAACCTTCTCGTTAAGGGGGAGTTGAAATATTGTAACTTCAAAGGATATTCTAGATGTATTTTACTGATGTAACCCAAGGGATACGGTATTATTCCTTTAGTGATGTGTTACTATTGTATTTGGTCGTCATAGAGTCATGAGGTAAAGCCTCCAGTATAATTCGGGCCATTAGTACCCTAATGAATAATATAATATATTGTTTTGAGTCTTCATAGGTGAAGTTGGTCAAGACAGTTTAGTGGGGCTGACATGATTAGGGTAAAAGTCAGTTGGCTCAATGTGTATAAATAGAGGAGATGTGCTTCTTATTTGGATATAGACTCACTCACTTGAGTAGCACATAGCAGAGAGATAGAGACATAATAGAAGGAGAGGACACCTTTTCTTGGGGTTGTATTTTATGCATCTTATATAGAGGAAGTTTTGCTAGGTTTTCTTCCCCTTGAGGGTTTCCTAGGATAAATACTGTGTCTATATTGTAATTTTGTTTCTATCAGTGATTATGGATATGTTGATGCTATGATTTTGAATTGAACACTAATGAATATAGTCTAGCATATGAAATCTTAACAGACATGTACATTGAATTATTCATCATGCCTAACATATGTGCCATGTGTCAAGAAAACATACCATTATCAATAGTTGACATAAGGTGTCAACACTATCTGTGCATGATTAGATGGAAAACCGAAATCACTCTATCATACCGGTTAAGAGATCTTCAATACTTTATAAATTGACTTAATTCTAACTGAAAATAAATCATGCTTTGTTGATTCAAAAGGAAATCAGTTCAATTAATTGCAATTAATCCTCTTCCATATAGTGGAAATTGAAACAAGCATATTTATTTCAAAAATTCTTCAAACTTCTAGTTTTTAATGATAAACACCAATGCTCTAAAGGTACATTCAACGATTCAATTCAAAGTTCATTTTACTCAAATATTATAATTTTTTGTTTCCCTTACAATTGAAACTTGAAATAGCAATGTCACTTTATTAACTAAAATCCAACCCTTCATGAGTGCACAGTACTAATAAAATAAGATCCCTTCCCTTATGAAACAAATATAACCATTTTAATATTGTTTGAGAGTTGATACTAACTAGTACTGTTGGTCTCCTAATTTGACTATTCAGTATAATATTTTCTAGCTTAAAGTCTTATGGAATCAAATAATAATCAGTTTTGTTTGTACATGATTATGTCTTTTTGGGAGATCAACATTGCTAGGCTTTGGTAAGTGATTTTTAATTACTTATTCATTATTTTGCCTTGTTTTATGCATATAATTGGGCCTTTAAGCCTCCATTCAAATACTTGGTCAACTAATGGGTCTTTGTTTCTTTCCTGCAGTGGTCTCGGCGCTCCAAGGAAGATTTATGCTAGCTGAACCAGCAATTTGGGGGATTCTGTCCACATTGGAGATGTCTCTTGGATTCACATCGCCTTCCAAATTCCTATGAAGTTTATTCCGGTGCTGTTTCATGGATTTCCTTCGTTCAAGGAGCTGTTACCCTCCATTTTTAGCAATGTATGGATCTCAAGCAATCTGGCAAAGTGGCATTCCCGTCCTTGATCAGGAGCCTGATTTTGGGCTCAATTTCTGAGCAATCGGTTGGGAGTTACTCAAAACGGTTCGAAACCCACTTCACAAATGACCCTGTTTACCCCTAACCGCAGGAAGTTTTTATAATTTCTTAATGAATGTGGAGAAATCCTTTCCGGAATAGACATGGTTTTGCCAGATTTGGTGTTGGCTGTTTTCTGGGTAGTTGCTCAAATCTCTGCATTCTGGGATGGATCTTGTTCATCTATCCATCTATAAATAATCCTTAGGATGGATACTCGAAAAGAGGAGACTGTAAAAAAAAACTCTATTTTATCAATAGATCCAGTGTTTATTTTCTTCAAAGCTGTGATTTAAGACTGGCGGGCGTTGAGGGCAGGGCCCATCTTCAACACCAAACCTTTGCACTTCAGTATTGTGTGTTTTGCAGTAAGTAGAGTAATTTTTTTATCCTTTGACACTGTTTTATGGAATGTCAATGATTTTTCTCATTTGTGAGTTGCAATAGAATGTATGTTTGTAGATTATTAGTTAATATCATTTGCAATTGATCTAGCCTGTTGAATAGATTTAGGAACAGTTTGTATTTAAAACCCTCTCTGGTTTTCAGCGTGGATTGTTTATTGATGGTTATGGTATCGATAAGATGTGTGATGAAATCGACTTGGATTGTTATAGAATCGACTTCATGAAGAGAATAGATTGGATTTCATATTTCCTTTTGCTGTTAGCGTTAGGGAAACTAGTGAATAGCTCCATTCTTTTGACTTTTGAGCTCACAAAACTATAGGGTTAATGGTGGAGTTTTTAGATTAATTGAATATATTCATTCTAAAACTAGGCTTTGATTTATTAAGTTCTTTTATAGATCATCATAGCTGTAGCTGAGTGTAGACTGTTGATTGCCTTAAAAGATTGCTGTAGTTTAAGATTTTATTTACTTTCTTAGCAGGCTGTTTTGTTCTAGAAATAAATCATAGTGTTGCAATTTGATATTTCTTTGAAATTGTTGTAGTTCAATATGGTTTTGGAAGATTACTGTAGGCTACTGTAGGTTACATTGAGTTTGACAATGAGATAGTGGTCAGTAAATTGATTTTCTTTTCTTTAAGAACAAATCTAGTGATCCTTAGCATTTGATGTTTCAATACAGTAATAGCTTCAGCTAATTCATTTTTGTTTGAAAGTAGACTAGAATTTCTATCAGCATGAGCATTAAAACTACCTTGCCCGCACATATAGTGTAGCAGCTCGAAGTATACGTACCCTGGTTGACAATTAATTGAAGGTAAATTAACTAGTAATAATTTTACCCAACATTTTGGCGCCGTTGCCGGGGAGTTGCTCCAAGGTAAGATGGTATTTTGCTCATTTTGTACGAATTTGTTGGCTGTGAAGTTCAGGTAGATAGGGGTAGATAGGTTTCGTTTACATTACACAACAAGGTGGAGGGGAAACGATAAGATGCAAAGAAGAATTCACTACGGGATTCCCATGGTGTAATAACCTGACGCATCCACTTTAGTGGGTTGCCCCAAATCCTTGTTGTTTCTTTCTCGTAAGTGTGTTTGCTTTTTCGCATGTTCGATTTATTTTGCTGCAAAAGTGTGTTTACCTTTTTTGTAAGGTGTGTTTACTTTCTTGCAATTTAATTTCATGCAAGTGTGTTTTTCTTTTGCAAGTTCGGGTGTGTTTACTTTCTGCAATTTAATTTCAAGAGTGTTTTAATTGCAAGTGTGTTTTTCAAGAGCCCCAAACACTGATCCTTGTGTGAGACATGAACAAAACAACCGACAAAAATGGATGCAGAAGTAACCATCAATTTGGGAAAACTTTCTCAAATCCTAGCTGCAGTTGGGATTTCTTCTTATTAGGTAGAACACATACTGACAGCAGTTAAGAGTTTATCTACCTCTCCTGACATAACAAATGAACCAAAGTCCCAAGAGCCACAAAAAGACATTCCCTGCCAAATTGCAGAGGAAATTGACAACTTGGGTGTTACATCCGATGGAAAGTAGCTGAAAATTGAGGAGGTATCAGCAAATCCTCTATGTACTTCCGAAATCAATCAATTAGAAGAAGGGAATCTACATGATATGATGAAGGAAGGTGAGTACCAAGACTACTTTGAAAGTTGGTTCCAAGAGGCAACCAGACTACAACACCATTTCCTCCTTCAACACCTTTTGTTGCAGAAGCAAGTAAGTCGGTTGGTTCTTCGTATCCAGGTAATCATTGCAACAACCTTTCTATATGTGGATAAAGGTATATTTTTAATTTTACTTCGCACTTGGTTACATTGGAAGAATTCCTATACTTGAATAGAAATGTTTTCTTTCTTCTTAGGTAGAATAGGAAAATATGTATATAAATAAAAAAATTTGCATGTTTAGTTTAGAAATTAATGCAACTTTGTTGTTTTTCTTTCTTTTCAATAAAATGATAAGATCTTTAACCAGAATTTATACCTTCTCTCCAATCCATACTTTCAGAAAATTTATTATGAAAGCAGCTCATAGCCTATAGCAAGGAAAAATGCCAGAAGGTAATATGAAATTGTGACTGTTGTTTTTAATAATGGTTCTGTAAACATAAGACCAATTGGTGAACAGGTTGCATTTGTGGTAATGGACATCGATTAAAGATATTCTCTTCAATGAAGCTCAGGATGTTTTAAAAGAAAAGGGAAGTCTTTTGTTATTATTTCTATTTTCAGCCATTGGTTGTTTTTTTTGCAAAGGACTGTGTTAATTTGGTAAATTTCTGAGTTGCACTGGTAATTAGAATGTCTGTATCAAGTAAATAAATGTGTGTTGTTAGGTTTTTCAAACTTGTCCTCTTTATTCATACAAGTGCTTATCCACTTAGCATTGACCCCATGAGTGATTTAATCTTCAAAAGGGCTTTTATGTATAAACTTATGGGTTACTAGTGTCATTTTTTACTTGGTTTCACACTAGATGGAGCGAGGAAATTGTTTTTAGTAACAGCTATGGGCATTGAGTTATTTTTAAGTCAGGCACCATTTTGGAAAAAGGTCTCCAGGACTGAGCAGTCTGTTGGTTATTATCTATTGGTTTTTATAATGTCAAATACATATATATATATACATTTTGTGCAGCCACTTTATGACTTTCACTTCATACAGTTGCAAAGGTTAGTTGTTCATTTGGGCAAATCTTTACAGGCATGTACAAAGAATACTCTTCCAATTTTGATACCATCCCACTCCTAGATGGTTTTCAGAGCTGCTCCCCAACTCATCTATGCATGAGCAAATCATAAACTTTATCTTTAAGATGAACTTGGGACAAGGGCCTCTAATAGAAAACGGGTGTAAGAGGTTAACCCGCCGGGATACTGAACAGGTCTGCTGGCAGCGGGTACCGACCTGTGGTATAAACAGGCAAACCCATCAGGGTACTGAACAGGCCTATTGGCAATGGGGCATCTTCCTGGGGAAGAAGCTTCTTAGATGTTACAGTTACCCCACCGGAGTACTGAACGGGCTCGCTGGCAGTGGGTTCTGACTCTAATATCTCCTTTAAAAGCCTCATCTATACTTGTTTGTATGAACAATGTACTTATGTAAAGGTAAAAGCGAAGTCATATGTGTGGTTAAATAAAATTTAAGGAGGCTGTTTGTAAAAGTCAATTGATAGCCAGTTGATAATCATCTCCAGCTGCTCTGAATTTTGGTTACCTGATTTTTGTGAAAAAAGGGGTTTATGCCTGATATTTTCTGAGTTCTGTACATAGCTGTGAATTTCAGTATTGGCTTTTCTTTGCACTACTCAAACTGTCCTGTGTGAAGCTGAGTCAAAGTGGACCAGTATTCCATTAGCTTCTGTTAGTATTCCTCTTGTCTTGTGGCACATGTCCTGGTGGAAAAAGTTCTGTATGAATGACGAGAATGAAGTCTGCATTTATGATTGTTTGAGAATTATAAATACATAGGAGTAAGGGTGATGGATTGAAGTTTGCATTCCTAATTGTTTGTTTTGTATTGTTAATAAAAAATTGATTTCATAACACAGTTTAGTTTCCGGTGTAATCAGGTGAAGCAGCAAGCTAGAAATGAGGTAATTATGTCACGAAACTGTTGAGGGTCAAACAAATTTTTAATCCAGTTCACTTATTGTTTTTCTTAACTCATCTGAGTGGTGTATTTTGGGAAAGCTAAATTGTTTTAACATCACTGTTTTGAGTACATTTGTTTTAATAACACTACAACTACTAAAGATGCTGGTAATTACTACTTCTTCAACATATGCTGGTAATTCTTGTTTATCTTTATCAGTCTGAAAGTACTGCTGTATTTTAAATTTGTTGAAGTGCCGAAAAGTACCTATATATTTTAAACTTGCTGATAAAACAAAATTTTCAGGAAATTATTTATTTTTTTCAGGCAATTATTTAATTTTTCAGGCAGTCATTTAATTTTCGGGATGTTATTTGATTTTTTTAGACAGTTATTTGCCCTTGCTGATAATATTACTGTTATGCTGGTAATTATTTTTCACTCCTGTCTGCTTGAAAATACCTTTGTATATTACACTGGCCAAAGTGCCGTATGGGATGCCGAAAGAAAAATTGGAAAATTGGCATGTTACATGGTAAAGGTAATGAACATTGATAAAGGTAATGAAGGTTGCATGATTGGCTAAGTCTTAATTGTTATTAAGGATTATGATTATAATTAAATTCTTTTTCCGTTAATACAAAGTTCGATGAGCTATGGATTATCATAATAACCTTGGCATTTATTTAATTAATACATCAATGTTTATTTGTAAATCATTTATGGTGTTAACATTTGGCAATATTTCATTCTTTATTCTTTAATAAAATTTATAACATTGATCTAATTCATAAATGCCAATAAGTTGTGAATTAAACGTGTGATAATATGAGCATAATTCATTGCAACGTGGGCAGTATGTGCCACTGCTTGCAATGATTTCCTTCACCACGTCTGCGCTATCATTACCACCCTTTACCATAATTATTTCGGGTTGTTTCTAGTTTTCCCCATCGCCAGCAAGAGAAATATTGATGCAGTTCTCCATTGTCTTCGAATTGACTGTCTGATCTCTGTTAGTTTGTTGTCATTCCTTTTCCTGTTTTCCACGATGCTTATTTTAGCCGAGTTAAATAAAAAGGACTGGGTATGGGAGCAATTTGTATATGAGCTGTCTAATTCTCATCTTAAATCATCCTTGGGGAATGAACTAGGTGAGCCTTGTATCCCTGATTTTGTAGATAAAGCCTCCTCTGCAAATATTTCTGTACACCAAAACAGTCCCCCTCATGAACCAGCTGTTAAAAATTGTAAGAAAATGGGCCCATCCCATACTAAGAAGTCTCCAGTATCTAAGGGGCAGTGTGTCAGCTCTCAGTCTGGGGGAGAAAAGGGTCATGAAAATTTGTTTGCTTCACCCAATCGAAGATTTACCCGCAGCATGACTGTTAAAGAAAAAAAAAGGGAATCCAAAGGTAAAGATCCTGTACATGTTGAATTGTCATCATCCAATGCTTCCTCTGCCCATGATAATTCTGATTCTCTTGGTTCTCCTCATCATTCTACAATGTCAAGTCCTGTCAGTGAACCTTTGCTTCCAGCATCCCCTTCAAAATCAAGTCTAAAATCTGCCAAGGCATCACTTTCCAAATTAGGTTTAAAATCTGCTAAATCTCATAAGTCGGAGGCTTCAGCACATGGAATTGATTATTTTAGGCAAAAGAATTTTAAACTGACAAAGAAGTTGCAAGAGTATGTGAGATTGGATCGGTTCATCAAGCAGGAAAATGCCATTTTAAAGGCTAAGGTAGCTTCTTTACAAACTTTGGTTGATGAGGTTACAGGGACAAATCGCAGTCTTCAGAAATAGTTAAAGAAGAAAGATAAACAGCTTGAACATCTGGTTAGTGTACAGCAACAAACTGCCCCATCTCCTCCTCAGGTTCAAGTTCTATTTAATACCTCAGCCTCAGTTTCTGGAGTTGGATCCAAGGATTGATCATCTACTTTGAGTTTCAAATTTTGTCCATCTGAAACTTTCTTGCATAGGGACATGCAAGACCTTCAGTTTGGGGGAGATGTTGGTCTCCTATTTTGACTATTCAGTGTAATATTTTCTAGCTTAAATTCTTATGGAATCAAATAATAATCAGTTTTGTTTGTACATGATTATGTCTTTTTGGGAGATCAACATTGCTAGGATTTGGTAAGTGATTTTTAATTACTTATTCATTATTTTGCCTTGTTTTATGCATATAATTGGGCCTTTAAGCCTCCATTCAAATACTTGGTCAACTAATGGGTCTTTGTTTCTTTCGTGCAGTGGTCTCGGCGCTCCAAGGAATATTTATGCTAGCTGAACCAGCAATTTGGGGGATTCTGTCCACAGTGGAGATGTCTCTTGGATTCACATCACCTTCCAGATGCCTATGAAGTTTATTCCGGTGCTGTTTTATGGATTTCCTTCGTTCAAGGAGCTATTACCCTCCATTTTTAGCAGTGTATGGATCTCAAGCAATCTGGCAAAGTGGCATTCCCATCCTTGATCAGGAGCCTGATTTCGGGCTCAATTTATGAGCAATCGGTTGGGAGTTACTCAAAACGGTTCGAAACCCACTTCACAAATGGCCCTGTTTACCCCTAATCATGGGAATTTTTCATAATTTCTCAATGAATGTGGAGGAATCCTTTCCGGAACAGACATGGTTTTGCCAGATTTGGTGTTGGCCGTTTTCTGGGTAGTTGCTCAAATCTCTACATTCTGGGATGGATCTTGTTCATCTATCCATCTATAAATAATCCTTAGGATGGATACTCCAAAAGAGGAGACTATAAAAAAAAACTCTATTTTATCAATAGATCCAGTGTTTATTTTCTTCAAAGCTGTGATTTAAGACTGGCAAGCGTTGAGGGCAGGGCCCACCTTCAACACCAAACCTTTGCACTTCAGTTTTGTGTGTTTTGCAGTAAGTAGAGTAATGTTTTTATCCTTTGACACTGTTTTATGGAATGTCAATGGTTTTTCTCATTTGTGAGTTTCAATAGAATGTATTTTTGTAGATTATTAGTTAATATCATTTGCAATTGATCTAGCCTGTTGAATAGATTTAGGAACAGTTTGTATTTAAAACCCTCTCTGGTTTTCAGCATGGATTGTTTATTGATGGTTATGGTATCGATAAGCTGTGTGATGAACTCGACTTGGATTGTTGTATAATCGACTTCATGAAGAGAATAGATTGGATTTCATATTTCCTTTTGCTGTTAGCGTTAGGGAAACTAGTGAATAGCTCCATTCTTTTGACTTTTGAGCTCACAAAACTGTAGGGTTAATGGTGGAGTTTTCATATTAATTGAATATATTCATTCTAAAACTAGGATTTGATTTATTAATTTCTTTTATAGATCATCATAGCTGTAGCTGAGTGTAGACTGTTGATTGCCTTAAAAGATTGCTGTAGTTTAAAAAAATTATTTACTTTCTTAGCAGGCTGTTTTGTTCTAGAAATAAATCATAGTGTTGCAATTTGATATTTCTTTGAAATTGTTGTAGTTCAATATGGTTTTGGAAGATTACTGTAGGCTACTGTAGGTTACATTGAGTTTGACAGTGAGATAGTGGTCAGTAAATTGATTTTCTTTTCTTTAAGTACAGATCTAGTGATCCTTAGCATTTGATCTTTCAATACAGTAATAGCTTCAGCTAATTCATTTTCGTTTGAAAGTAGACTAGAATTTCTATCACCATGAGCATTAAAACTACCTTGCCCGCACATATAGTGTAGCAGCTCGAAGTATACGTACCCTGGTTGACAATTAATTGAAGGTAAATTAACTAGTAATAATTTTACCCAACAAGTACTAATTTAAATCCATAAATTTATTCCATACCAATAACATCTCCAAACCAAATGAAAACTGAGAGATGATATAATGATGTTGTAGCTTCTACTGAGAATGAAAATTTTCTTATCCTAAAACAATCCTTCTTTTAAATAAAAACATAAATACTGGAAATAAAGCGAAACCAACTCTAAAATTTATTCCTCCATCTTTCAATCAACAACTAGAATTTGAATGCTAAGAAACCAAATTGATAAATATTCAAAGTAAAATTGAATCAATGAAAATTTAATCTCTGTAACCTCAACCATTTAAATTTTGAAAGCAAACTGAGTTCAATTTACTTATAATGCAAATAAAAAAAGTACTACCTTGAGATGGCAGACCCTCCCAACCTCAAATGGGCATAATGTAAAAACAATAGATGAGAAACATAGAACAAGAACTAATATTTTATTAATAGGATTCTCATACAAGTTACATAAACTCATATGTATTCATATCAACAGTTTTCATTTATTAAACACATAGAAAAATACTATAACTTACTCCTACTTCCCCCACTCTACTTTACTAACTGATTCAGAGCTCTGATTGATTTCTTGTGTTAGGTGCAGGATTACATTTTATAATGTGATCATGATAAAAACAAACTCAGGTTATTATATATTCTCACAATATAGATTTTAATCAAAGGATTTGATTTCCTGGAGTATATTCTCAAAGACAATTCTAAATAGCAATATTGAAGGAATGTGTCTCCCAACCTCATGGAGTCTTCTCAGTTGACTTGGACGTTTTGGAAACTAGATGCAACAATATTCTAGATATTTTCACTTTGATAAAGAAAGGAAGTATCCTAAACCATTGATAAATTCATAAAATCATTCACAATCAAGGTAAATGAGTCAATTTTAGAAGTGGGTTTTCAACGATTTTGTGAGATTCCTCCTGGTTTGTTTAGGAGTGAAGACTGAAGTTGAATTCCTATTAAAGTGACAAAAATATTAACAAAACCTTTGAATTGAGATCTTCTTTCCACATGTGCAACTTGGACATGGTCCATGAACACCAAACCATATTGATTCTTCAACTTAGAAAACCCATGTTGCCAAATCGATTGAAGAGACTTGGAAGTATGAGAACCAATGATCTTCATTCATGGCAATATAGGAACGAGTGTTAGATCAAGTGTTGGGAATTTATCACTTCTTGTTGAAGGAACCCAAAAATTTTTTTCGTAAATATGTTAGTCAAAATCAAAATTTAACTCTTCAGACAATAAATAATGACTATTGTATATTTGATTACCTAATATTGCTTAAAGACAAGTTATGGAATAAAAATGCAAGGATGAAGGCTTCATGATGGATTATATTCTAGTACTACCATAGGAAAATATATAAAAAAATTTAGCAAAACTTATGGCCTGGAATACCCCCGGACCAAAACCATTTCATGTTCTCATGCAATCAAGTCTTTTGCAAAATTTCAAAATTGCAAGACACTACTTCATTTGGTTTTGAGTAGTTTTAATGGAGAAACTTATCCCTGAAGATGCATTTTCTTCAATTGCTTCTCCACCTTCATATTTTTTGTTTTAATAAGTACCTTCCCGTACCAGTGCGTGGACATGAATAATGATACTATGTCTTAGTAAGGAGAGTGTAATAATGATTATAGGTAGCATAGATGGTGTGACTATTTTGAAGAATTGGGAGTATAATTACAAATATGGATATGAAAATAAATGGAAAAACTATAGGTGAAAGGATTTAGGATGAAAAGTAATAAAAAATATTCATTAATTCATGTTTACATAACTAAAAGAAATTGGACAATAGGTATCCAAACAAATTCAAGTCAAAGAAACTTACAAATTTGTTGTTTATGCTGTAGAACTACCTCCTCTTATTGGCTCCTTTATGTTGGATATAATTGAAAGAGAAATGCTATTTCCGTAAAATTGTTCCTTTGAATGGTTGTGTACCAACTTGCTGATTTTAGTATCAACTACGAGATGAAACTAAAGTGCCATATTTTCCCTGTAGTTGCTACTATGTTCGAAAAGAAAGAATGATTTTCTAATAATTTGGTACTTCTGGTAATTTTGTTGCCAAAGACATAAAATTATGAGGATGCTATAATCTAATGAGTAATACAAATGGTGTAAGAAAAAGGACCAAGAATTTGTTCTCTACTGATATAGATTTTATTACCACCATTTTGAGTGTAACATCTATGTTTTCACTTACTAAAATAATTCACGCCACTTTACTTATATACATTGTCCTAACCTGCTTGACAAAGAATGAACCTCAATTAATGCAGTTGTCTCCTTGTTGGATTTTCCTCCTTTGACCCAATTTCAAACCCTTGGTTGTCCATAAAAAATACCAAGATATAAGACCAATAGAGAAGAGTTCAGTCGGCAACACCTTTGACACAGATGTAGTCTCACCCAAGATATCTCTATGGGTAACTACCAGAACCAGGTTTCTACAGTTTAGTGGGGATTTCCTCTTCCTCGGCACCATACTATCTTGCTCAACCGAAGCCGAGGCTTTTTTTTCCTATTTTTATTATGTTCATTCAATATATTTCTTTGCTTATCGGTCAATAGAGATTACAACTGTCATATAAATATTTAGCACAAATTCTATCTATCAAAAGTGCGACATATGCATTTAAAATCTCATTCATAAACAAATTCTATTTGGTCTATTTAGAGCTGCTTATTCACAACATACATTCATTAAACCTAGAGATATTCATGAAATACACATTGGGATGACATTTAACATGGAAATCCATTTGGAAAACACCACAAAGGAACTCTTCATCTAGCATGATAAATATATATAGCACCTTTCATCTGTGCACTCATCTTGCAGACTTTGTTCTAGATATTTTCTACAATCTATACAGACTTTTCTCCTCTCATGCTGTTTAGTATTCGATCTCTGAAGTTTTCCTCTCCTTCCATCTATCGTTGATCCACACATATCCTGGAACGACTCTCTTCTCTACAACTCTACAATCTTATATAGATAGGAGCTGGCAGAGACCAACCTACATACATCTTGGGTTCTCTCTTTTATAGGTTCTTACATGTTGTAATCAACTAACTCTATTATGTTAGATGACAAGCTGTCATTCCTATTCTCATTAATTCATCTACACTGAGAGTAGAAATTATTGGCCCATAAATACAAAGATGCTTTATTCCCAAAGCATGCGCTATTCTAACTGACTTCTTACCCACGATCAATCGAGTTTTCCTTTTCAACTATTGTACTCTTCTTTTGCCAGTGTTCCTTCTATCATGGTTATTCTTGTCGGTCGTGGATGTTCTCTTTGGTCATGGTTTTTCTCTTCTCAGCTTCTCTTTCATCGTGGACTTTTCTCCCACAGCTGCTTCTATCACATCTCTTCTTTCCCAGCTGCTTTTTTCATAGATCCTCTTTCTCAGCTGCTTCTATTACAACTCCTCTTTCCTAGCTAATTATGTCACATATCCTCTTTCCATCGCAGAATATTTTATCATGCGACCTGGATATTCATATTCCTGAGCAAAATTCTAATCAAATTCTTTATAATTATGCCTATCTTTTCCTAGGGCCAATGAGCCCCCAACACTCACTTGTGGCTCGTCCTGATCCACAATAGTCTGGAAATTCTGTTCTGATGACCTTACTTTGAAAATCTTGGAATATTTTGACTATCTACGTGGTCTCCTCCCGTACTTCTACTTATTTCTTCTTCAAAGTTTCCAAAAGGTTGAAATTGATGTGTTTAGACGATGTAAGTCCTATTGACTCTACTACTTGTCGCACTTTCTGGTATATATATTGAATAATACCTATAACTCTTTTTGACTTTTCCTATAATTATTCCTATAATGTTAAGAATATTTTCTTAAAATTGATGATGGTCTGATTATGAATCACCCAGTCGATCCCAAAAGCTCATGATACGTATTTGTGTCATCAACAATGTCGATTACTTCAAAGTCAACATACGTTCTCAAGCCTTCTACTTCGAAAGGAAATTGAGTTAGTCGATTGATAGGTATGGATTTTGAATGATTTGCTAATCAGTATTAATCTGTCATAGTAATCTATGGACTAAAACATAGTCTCATAAGATATTTCAGACAATTCAGCATGAAAATGGCATAATCGTGTTGTAATGGAAGTAGAAGCTCTGTATAATCAAATGAATAATCAATAATACAATACAATGATCATGCAAGGTGCATGAATTCCAAGAGAATTAGAATTCCTAAGGAGGTCATTCGAATTGAATGAATGGGTGTAGCTTAACTGATAGTAAGCCACATTAAAACACTTAGTTAACCAACTAATTAAGTGTCGATTGACTCAACTGAGTCCTAACTGAAGTTAGAGTGTAATGCATGACTGATTCTAACTGAAAGTAGCTTAGACATAGGTCACTGCATGCCAATAAATGAGCGGTATTGCATCATTAACTCCAATGAATCCCAATGAGGTTAACTGAAGTCAAACTGGCCATCAGAGGTGGTTGGAGACAGCCCTGTTGACTCCATTTCATAAATATTAATAAAAATAGTCAATATAATGAATGGATTCACCTTCACCACTCATATTAACTGATTGTAACCATCAATTAGCAATTAGGTACATTTATGAGACTCAGATCACTCTCGGAGTGCTCCTTCTTTGAAGGAGGAAGCCAAATTAGCCTCCCTGAATGAAGGAGAAGGCTTAGTTAGCCTCCTTGACTGAAGGTAGGCATGGGATTGCTCATGTTGATGCCATAGTGTGGTCATATGATGCCAATTAAGTCAATAAAACATAGGATAGTGGTTTAACAAGGTCAAATTGACCAACTTAAGTGTGCATGGTGGGTAAATGTCTCCAACACCCCCCTTAAGCTATACTCAGGAGAAGTAAAAACATAAAGTGCATGAAATGCTAGGACCCCAGCAACAAAGGCCATAGGTCACCCTATACAATAATGTAACTCAAACAATGCTCAAAAATAAATATAAGTGAGGAAAAGAGGGAAAACCTAGTGGGAACCCCCCCCCCCCCTCAAGCTGAACACTGAAACTAGTATGATCACCCTGATGAAATCACCCCCAATAGTGAACGGAGGTAAGTGAACTTATTTTCTAAAAATATCTTTGTGAATATGTCTGCAATTTGCTCATGAGTTAGGCAGTATTGCAGAATGATGGTCCTGTCATGCACTAATTCCTTGATATAGTGCAAGTGTAACTATACATGCTTGGTCCTCTGCCTGGTAATTGGATCTACAGATATCTTAATATCACTTTGATTGTCACAAAATATGGCAGTGGACAAAGTACTACCAATATCAAACTTTGAAAGAATTCCTTGCAACCAAACAACTTGGATGCAAGCATTCACCGCTTCTCGGTACTCAGCCGCTGCTGAAGACAATGCTATGGTGGCTTTATTTTTGCGAGACCATAAAATGGGGCCACCACCAAACATGAAGAAGTATATGGAAGTATAATTCTGATCAATAGAATCACCCACCCAATCGAAATCTGTGTAACCAACCAGCTCTAGCACGGAGTCCGCAGCATAATGAATGTCGTAGGTCCTGGTTCCCTGAATATACTGGAGAATCCTCTTGGCTTCCTTCCAATGAATATCATGGGGCTGCTGCATGTATCTTGACATAGAATTCATGTCATAACATATATCATGTTGAGAATGAGTCAAGTACAACAAGCTACCAATCAGTTGTCGATAAATAGTGTAGTCCATGGGAGGTGTGACTTTTCCTTCTTCAAGGCTGATCCCTGAAAGGAAAGGGAATGGAGAAGCCTTACATTCAACCATTTTAAACTTCACAAATAGGTATGATATTTATTTGTATTGAGTGACCATTATCCCATCAAAAATTTGCTCAATTTCGAGCCCCAAAAATTGCTTTAAGAGCCCCAAATCACTCATTTCAAATGCATTGTAGAGAGAAGTTTTGATGACTGAAATAGAAGCAAATATGATACATGTGATCAGTAAGTCATAAAAATATAAAACAATAATAATAAAATTACCATCAAACTTTTGTATATACACATTTGGATCTGATATACACCTTTGGAAGTTTTGCGAGAGAAGGAAGGCATCCATCTTGGAATACCACTCTCTTGGGGCATGTTTTAACCCGTATAGTGACTTCTTTAGTTTGAAAAACAAAGATGGATCAGAAATTTATCCCTCATGATGCTTCATGTATATATACTCATGAATATATCCATGCAAAAATGCATACTTAACATCCATATGATGCACTTCCCAGTGCTTAGATGCAAGAATTGCCAAAACTAGGTGGATGGAGTCCATTTTTGCAACCGGTGCAAAAGTCTCATGGTAGTCCAACCTTGGACCTAGGAGAAACATTTTTCTACCAGAATTTCCTTATATTTTTAGTTTCTTCCATCAGAATAAACCTTATTCTAAAACGGCCACTTGCATTGAACCAATTTCCTCCCTGGAGGAAGAGAAACTAGCTCCTAAGTAGTATTTTTCTGAAGAGAATTCATCTCTTCATCCATGGCATCTTGCCATATCGGATCCTTCCAAGAATGGTAGTAAGACTTAGGGTCTGAAATTATCATTAAATTACAATATTCAGAAAACAAATAATCAGGAAAAGATAACACAATACCTTCTCTTTTGAAATCGGACCGGGTTCTCCTTGGATCATCCGGATTTCCAATGTTATTACCTGCGGAGGACAGTGTCTATCGAGCCCAAGTTGGGAGATGATTTTGTACTTCAAGTTATGATTCATTATATGATGTTTATTGTACATTGATATTAGAAATAAAAGGATCCAAATCAGGGTCATCCCCCCTAATTACATCATCCAAATATTCAGTAGAATAGGAAGGAAATTCAACAGTTTTCTCCTTCACTAGTTCCACCTCCTGAAGAGGCTCATCGAACATGAAACTATTTTCAATGATGATATATTTTTTATATATATATAGAAGCTTTAAACCTTTAGATTCATTAGGATTTCCAATAAACAGACATGCTATGCTTTTTGGTTGCAATCCCTCCTTTTATCAAGCAGAATTCGGGCCCATGCAGTGGACCCAAACAACCTCAGATTCAACACATCCAGCTTGTGTCTGAAATATGATTTGAAAGGGGTATTCCATTTCATGGATGAGTGTGGCACTATGTTCTGAATATATTCTGCACTATGCATGGATTCATCCCACAAATTTTCAGCCAACTTCTTTGATTCCAACATACAGGTGGTCATCTCCTTGAGAGACTGTTTCTTCCTCTCCGCTACACCGTTCTGCTGGGGAGTCTAGGGGACTGAATGCTGATTCTGAATACCACTCTGGGAACATATATGCAGTAAATCATTACTGAAATACTCCTTTCCATTATAATATCTTAAAATATTGATCTTTTTTCCAAATTCATTCTCAATCAAGGCCTTCAATTCAGTGAATTTTTTCCAAGACTTCTGACTTCTTTTTGATAAGAAAGACCCATGTGTATCTGGAAAAGTCATCAATGAAAGTCATAACTTACCTTGATCCATTCATGGATGTGATAATAATGGGGCCAATTATATCAGAATCTATTAGTCCCAAGATGCATGATACTCGTCTTGCCTTCCCCTGATCAAACTTATACTCAGGGTGATTTCCAACAACACAACCCATGCAAATTCTAGTGGTAGCTTTGATGACCAGGAGGCCTTCAACCATAGAATTCTTCTGTAATTGCTGCAATTATTTGAAGTTTGGATGGCTGAACCTCTCATGCCACAGTCTACTAACTTCATTTCCATGAGTCGGTAATGCGGTGGGCTTTGCATCTGCCACAAAATGGGAGATCGCGTAGGCTTTTGCATTATGGTTTGCAAGGCCTTTTGCTAGAATTTTTCTGGATGCAATTTTTGTGATCTCTACATCATTCAGGATAAAAGAGTATCTCTTAGGCACTCTCGTATGTGTCATTTGGTAAACACTTAGGGGGTTTGATGCAAGAGATGGTACATACAGAACATTGGAAAAATAACCATGCTCAAGATTTACAGTACCTTGACCTTCGGATGTGATTGTGGATTCATCTCCCATGTGGATGGGAATAAATTTTCTGGTATCCAAAGATGAGAAAGAGTCTCTTTCATCCATCATGTGATTTGAAGATCCAAAATCTATCAAGAGTGCTTTGGAATTCGAAGTTCTTTCCATGAGAGCATGACCTCTTTCATGTTGAAGTTCCCGATCTTGCTGATATCTCCTCCAAAAGCTTTCAGGAAGATTGATGTGATTTTTCTCAAGAAGAGAAGTGGTTTCATCAAGTTTCTTTTTCATGCAGGCATGTTTAGGGTGGAATCCCTTCCCGCAGTATGAACACTTGAATTTTTCCTTTCTATGATTCCCTTTGATTTTGTTCTTCTTCGAGCCGAAAGGCTCTTCATGCTGTTGGTTTTAAACTTTAGGATTAGGAGCTTTGAATTTGGTTTTTGGGTTCTTCTACTGATTTCCTTTACCCTTCATATATTTGGGCCCCGAGACATAGAGGGCTTGATCATGGGAGGATCTGATGATCCCCATCTCGACAAGCTTATCATGTTCACTTGTTAGGGACTCAATGAAGGCATTGAGTGAAGGAATCTTCCATCTAGGGTTTGTGAGATTCCCCGCACGAAATGTAGAGACAAACACTGAATAATTAGCTCCAAGTTTGGAGAGAATGGTGAGGATGAGCTGATCATCCTCCGTATCCACCTTACATTTCTTCAACAGTAAGACAATATACTTGAACTTTGTGAAAAAAACATTTAAGGTCTCGAAATTGGAAGGATGGAGAGACATCAACTTGTTTTCAAGATGGTAAACTCTCAAATCATTCTGTTTTACTTACAGGGTGTCCAATTTGTCCCAAATTTCCTTTGGATTCTTCAATCCCGAGAGATGGAAAAAAAGATCCCAGGAAATAGAGAGGCACAAGAATCTGAATGCTTCATATTTCTTGTTTAAGAATCTGGCTTTGTCTATCACATGAGTAGGCTCTTCTTTAGTTTCCATTGTGACCTAGTAGAGTCCTCTGGCATGTAGCTGGATCTCCATGTCTCCTTCCCATGAATGGAAATTGAATGGAGTCAAGAGTTCAATGGAAGAATCCATCTCAAACTGATGTAGCGAATGCTTTTGACCTGTTAAAACCTACAAATCACAACAAAAGGGGCACTGTAAGGTTGGACATCCTGCACATTTTAGGATTTCATCAAACCTAGAATAATTGATCAAGCAATCTTGATCAACAATTTCTTTACTTGGGGTATTAAGTGGTAATCCTTGGCTTCTGGTGCAGTGCTGGAATTTTGAGCTTTTGCTCAATTTTTCATGCAAGATATGTCAAAAAACATGTTTTTGAGAGATCTGAGCTCCGTCCTGCTGTGAGATATGATACCATATTAATCTGTCACATTAATCTAGGGACTAAAACATAGTGTCATAAGAGATTTCAGACAATTAAGCATGAAAATGGCATAATGGTGTTGCAATGGAAGTAGCATCTCTGTATAATCAAATGAAAAATTAATAATACAATAAAATGATCATGCAAGGTGCATGAATGCCAATAAAATTTGAATTCCCAAGGAGGTCATTCGAATTGAATGAATGGGTGTAGCTTAACTAACAATAAGCCATAGTAAAACACTTAGTTAACCAACTGATCAAGTGCCGATTGACTCAACTAAGTCCTAACTAAATTTAGAGTGCAATAGATGACTAATTCTAACTTAAAGTAGCTCAAACACATGTCACTACATTCCAATAAACAAGTGGTAGTGCAGCATTAACTCCAATGAACCCCGATGAGGTTAACTGAAGTCAAACTGGCCATCATAGGTGGTTGGAGGCACCCTTGTTGACTCCAGTTGATAAATATTAATAAAAATAATAAATATAATGAATGGAGGAACCTTCACCACTCATATTAACTGATTGTAACCATCAATTAGCAATTAGGTGCATTTATGACACTCAGACCACTCTCGGAGTGCTCCTTCTTTGAAGGAGGAAGCCTAGTTAGCATCCCCAAATGAAGGAGAAGGCTTAGTTGGCCTCCTTGACTAAAAGTAGGAATGGGTGTGCTCATATGATGTCATAGTGTGATCATATGATGTCGATTAAGTCAATAAAACTTAGAATAATGGTTTAACAAGGTCAAATTGACCAAATTAAGTGTGCATGCTGGGTAAATGTCTCCAACAATCAGAGCTGGACAGGATACCACTCAAGTTGTGGTTTCCCCATTCTTTCCCATGTTTTTCTTGTCATAATGTTGAAATAAAATCCCAAGTCTAAAATATTATATTCCATATTATAGTCTTCTATCTAGGTAGTCATCCAAAACTCACGACTAGTCTTTAATCTTTTTCCCACATGGTTAACCCTTCTATCTAGTTGCACCTCTTCTTGAGGTTCTTTTATGAGAGATGTCAATTCTATGATAGCATATTTATATTGTATTAGTGATAAGAAAATTTTAAAAAACTCTTTAAGCTTACTAACCTTTCCCATTGTTTTCTTTTGGAACAACTTGTCAAATCTTCTAGTCATCTCCATTATTGGTCTTCTCGGTAGTGTAGCAACATAAGTGGATGGTTGATTCTTGTCAATGAATTCTGGTCACATGTCCAATAATATTTATTTTTCTTTTTGAACTTTGAATGACACTTTCTTCTAGATATTCTGGTTGGGGTTTGGGTTGGGATCCTGTAGAGGGTTTGGGTTTCTAGCATGCCACTTAGAATTCAACTACGGACATTGTTTGATAGTACGATTAAAGGATTTGCAATATGAGCATGTCTTTGTAGGAATCACACAGTCCTTGGAAAAATGTCTTGGTTTTCCACAATCATAACATATAATTTGGCCTCTTCCACGACCAAATCCTCCTCGTACTCGGTGTCTAAAATATCCACCCCCCTAGGTTGAGGGTATTTTTGTTGTCGGTACTAATTTTGTGGATATTGGGGATGAATATACTGAGCTTATGGGTATTGATCTTGAGCCCTCTCAGCTTGCATTTTCTCATAATTCTTCATTAAGTAGGTATCTGATGTTTTCTCTTGCAGCAGTTGGTATGCTCTGTAGTCCTTCTCATCATGGCCTATAGATTTGCAAAATTTACAGTATAAACTAGCTAACACACTTAAAATATTTTGTAAGTACAACCACTCTTCTGAGCGATGGCCTCTAGTTTGGCATACTATACATGAAGACATCTCTTGTGTATTTATCGGATTCAATGCTCCTGATGCGACATAATTCATGAGTGTCAAGCAGTTATCCTGATGGTGTCCGTCTATTCTGCATATGGTACACCACATTTCCTCTTAGATCTGTTTCCCTTTTTTAATTTCCTAGAGTTGCAGTGTAAGGTTGGCTAGTTGCAACTGAATTTGCATCATTATTGTACCAGTCTCTCCTATATGTGAGGATTCTAGCTTCATGTCCAAATCCATCACTTTAGTCTGTGACACAATATTTTGTTGCATCAAGGGAATCCAAATGTGAGGAAGCAACGCTGCAATGAACCATTATTTGTCCTATACGTCTAACATATTGAAGCTTACTTTAGCCATTAACATTTTAAAACTTTAGTCGAAGTCCCACACAAAATTCGTAGATATTTTCTTAATATCTTTAATCGTTGTAATACACTACGACTTAGTTTTGGCTTTCTCAATTCATGCATTAGTCCCGATCTAATTTGGTCGAATGTTTTCTATGTGACTCCTATCAAAAACACATAAAAATTCATGTACCAGTACAATGCACAACCCTGCATGGTTGTGATCATTTGATCCCTCTTGAGGGCTTCATCTTGGACCTGTCACATGGTGTACATTGATTTACATAGAAACCAATGTTTCTTTGGGTCTTCTAACCCATTTATGTTGAATATTGGAAACTTAATATGATTCCCAACCATTATATTCATTCTTGGTACCATTGGATAACATGTTTGGCTAGTGGGACTCCCTTGTATGATATTCCCACATTTATCATTGTTTGTATTGACAAACCCCCTAGGACATGAGTTTCTAGATCTTACCTCTAGAGATGTACGCGAGGTCATGGGTGTGTCATACTGATACTCTAGATTTGGCTATTTTTATTATTATTCTTCTTCTCTTTCAGATATCGGTCGATATTCATCTTCTTCATCGCAAGAACCTCCATGAAAAAGAGACATCAACTCATGGTATTCTCCTATGGTTTTACTGCAATTTCCTCTTCTAGTCACAGTTCTTATTCTCTTTCTAAACCGAAATCTTCTTTCACTTCTCAGACATTTGTTTTCTAGTGCAGTTCCGCTATCACCAGGTAACATATTAGCTTACTCTACTCTATTTTTCTCATACTTTGCTTGCAACATATCCTAGGTCTCCACGCAGAGTTCATTACTTATCGTAATCCATTCTCATGATCCCTTTTTCAAATACAATCATCTTTATCCAAATTATTAAATATGTCAAGTATCTTCCTCTAGGTCCTTGGAAACATTTTCTTTCTACCTCACTATATGATTTTATTGTGTCGAAAACAAACTCAGTGATGTATCCTTCTAAAATATTGTCTACCCAAAAATCGACAACCCTAGATATAGGGTTTCTAATACTCTTAAGCCGTTGAATCAGTTGAGGACTTCGCTCTGTCGGTTCTCCTTGTTGGAAATTTTTTTGTTGGATTTCCAGCTTCATCAACCACTCATACAACAAAATAGGAAACTCACAAAAGAAAATTTCATGAATATCGGTATAAATGTACCGCTCTAAAAACTTTGTTGGATTTAACTTTGATCCTTCACTTTCTTACCGTGCAAACTCTAATGCTTTAAAATCTACCCGGTCTTAAATTTTAGGCTTCGTCAGGTGCCAAAACATACCCCTCACAAAATGATTCATGGTCCTAGAAGCATAACCATTTTTTCATGTTTCCTCCTTTGACCTAGGTTCAGACCCTCAGTTTTCCATCAACAAATCCCAATATATGGTTCTGATAGAGCAGGGCTCAGTCGGCAACACCTGCGATGCACATATCTCTATGGGTAACCTCCAAAACTAGGTTTCTGCAGTTGGGTGGGGATTTCCTCTTCCTAGACATCTTACTATATTTCTTAGTGAATCCATGGGGTGTGTTCCCTATTATTATTATGTTCATTCAATATATTACTCTACTTATCCATTGACAAATATTACAATAGTCATATAAATATTCAGAAAATATTATATCTATCAACATTGTGACATATGATTTTAAAATATCATTCATAAACAAATTCTATTCATTCTATTCAGACCTATGTATTCATAGCATACATTCATTCAACATAGACATATTCATCAAATACACATTGTGACAATATTTAACGGGGAAACCCATTAGGGAAAAACCACAAAGGCGCTCTTCATCTAGAATGAGAAATATATATAGCACCTTTTGTCTACGCAATCATCTTGCTGACTATGTTCTAGATATTCTCTACAATATATACATACTTCTCTCCTCCCATGCTCTCTAGTATTAGGTCTCTAAAGTTTTCATCTCTTTCACTCTACTATCGTTCCGCACACATCCTGGATCAACTCTCTTCTCCACAACTCTACAATTCTTCACAGACAGGAACCAGCAGAGACCAACCTGCACATAGCTTGGGTTCTCTCTTTTATAGGCTCTTACATGTCGTAATCAACCAACTCTATTATTTTAGATGACATATTATCATTCCTATTCTTGTACATTTAGTTACACTGATATTAGGCACTATCGGGCCATAAATACAAAGATGTTTTATTCACAAAGCATCCACTATTCTAATTGAGTTCTTACCCATGACAAATCGAGTTGTTCTTCTCAACCATTGTACTCTTCTTCTATTGTGGTTCCTTCTTTCATGGTTGTTCCCTTCAGTCGCGACTGTTCTCTTCATTCATGGTTTTTCTCTTCTCGGCTTCTCTTCTATCATGGATTCTTCTCCCATAGTTGCTTATGTTGCAACTCTTCTTTCCCAGGTTCTTTTTTCATAGCTACTCTTTCCCGAATGCTTATGTCATAGCTCCTCTTTCCCAGTTGCTTCTATCACAACTCCTCTTTCTATCATAGACTCTTCTATCGTGTGACCTGAATATTCATATTCTTGAGCAGAATTTTGTCTAGATTTTCCTATATTTTCCTAGGGCCAACACTCCTCAATATAATCATAATGATACTCATATTGATTATATTTAGGATCTATTCGTTTAGCTGACAGATTATCATTCCTATTCTCATACATTTAGTTACATTGATAGTAGGCATTATCGACCCATAAATACAAAGATGATTTATTCCCAAAGCATGCACTATTATAACTGACTTCCTACCCACAATCAATCGAGTTGTTCTTTACAATAGATGTACTCTTCTTCTATCATGTTTCCTTTTGTCATGGTTGTTCTCTTTAGTCACGACTGTCCTCTTCAGTCGTGGTTGTTCTCTTCTCATATTCTCTTATGTCGTGGAATCTTCTCCCATATGCAGAAATTATAATTTGATAGTTACCTGAGTATGAGGTACCCTCTCATATTCTTGATTGATTCCCAAAAAATTTTGAAGCACATGATCATCTGAAATATTAATGATAGATTCAAACCTGTTACGAAGAAAACTTCCTATGGCTTGGAATACCACAACAGATAGAGTAACCACAGAAATCAATCCTTTCCCATATGCAAGAGAAACCAAACATCTAACACTAAAGGATCTCAAAACATACCTTATTTCAGATGGTTGATGTAGATCCCTGTTGAGCTTTTCCACTCTCGCTTGTATTAGCAATTTGCTCTCTCAACATTCAGCAAGCAAGACAAGCATGCTATATAATGGTGTTAGACCTACTCTATCATATATAATAAATAACATATAATCATTTAAAATCATCCATGGATTCAATACTCATTTAAATAAACCTTATTGGACAGGAAAAGATATTTCTATTAATATAAATCAGAGATTACAATAGTGACAACCTCTGTCGGCATGTCTGCAAACCAGAGAAACTGAGTCCTCCACCTGGGCCTAAACCACTTCAATCCTCCATCTCTCGATAGCAAGCTCACAAGAAAAGGAAAGCTTGGGAAGAACACAAAGTGCTCCAAGGGACAAAGGGATGCAGACTCAAGTATAAGCTTTGGAAACAATGGACTATAGTTTTCTTGCTCTTCAATTCCTCCCCTTTCAATGTATCCAAAGGGTTCCTTATATAGTGCTTCACTGGGATAATGGAAGGTCAAATCCAAGTGATATCAAGGCATATGGAAGGCCAAGAGACAAGTGAATCGTATCCACATCAAGGAAAACTCCAAAACTATTTGGTCTTTTGCACACATCCTGATGTACGGGGGTTTGAAGGTCATATCCACGTATATACATGAGAATGGGTTTAAAATTTGCGTATAGCAAATAATGCATGTTTTTAGGGATGATCTTGGAAACATCAAAGGTACAAAAATGGTCCATGGGGTCCAAAGAGTATGTAGAGGGACAGGGAAGGCCATAAAGGTGTGATCCACCATGTGTGGTAAAATCAGTTGTAACAGATGCCCCCTAATGTGTGAGGTCAGAGGGGTGATACGATGGATGAAATACATTATAAGTCCATCCCAAAAGTGGAGTGATGAAGAACCAGGTGGAAGAACTAGCCATCTAACAGTATAATACAATAATAAAACTCTGCACATAACTACAAGTAGATATAGTAGTCTCGGATACATAAGAGTACAATGGCCATGAATAGGCATGATACAAAATATGAAATGTGTGGTCATTTCCATGTACAATATAGATAGATCAAAATCTCCATGATGAAGATATACAAATGATCATGATCTCCATGAAAGCTGAAGATATATAATGGATCAAGATCTCCATAATGGCTGAAGATATCTGACATACACTGGAATCAAGTCACAAGAGATGAAATCTCATGAACACTGGCACGATCAAGGAGGTAGCATATATAGAATGCCACCAATATAGAAGGTATTCTACACAATCCACTACGAGTACATGTCCTACTATGTGAATAGAGGTGTCAAGGTCGAACATAGTAGTCCATCGTCTAATTACCGGTCATTGATGTATACCGTTAACAAACGTGAGATCACCCACCGATACTAAAAATGGGAATCAAGGTACTAGAGTGCAAACTAAAAAATGTGAATAAATGTGTTGAGGTCTAACACTTGAGAGAATCCATATATTAGGGGACATTGATGTATTCCCAAAACTATCAATGGTGAGAGAACCCGCCACTGATGATTGCAAGTCTCAAGGCACTCAAAATGACTCTAGATTCCTATCCTAGAATAAATGATCTGAAGTCGATGGGATGAAATCCACTAGAACAAGGTAATTAATGCATCCCTCCTCATCCAACATGAGGTACTCAGCAAAGCTGTATAATGTGGAAGGACTCGATCATAATGTGCACGAACTAGTATCAATATTGGGAATGGCCGACATGCAAAGTCAAGAGTATTGCGGAATGGACAACTCAGGTTTCAACTTCCTTCGAACAAGAGCATAAATTCAAATGGTGACTGAATCTAGGAAGCATAGAGTCAATATACAAAACTAGGACATCTTTGTGACACATGAAGCATCGACAGAGGCTCCATAGGGACTGGAAGCTTAACCAGTCGGTGGAGATAAACTCAGAGAAATGAGTACAGCTCCTAAATTCAAACTATTAACCCAACCAATGGATGTGATATATAGTGCTCTGTTCGAAGGTGACAAAACTCAACTGCTACCAAAGATAACATCTTTTCCTGTCTGGCTTTTTGGTTTTTTGATTTTTTTTTGGAAATTTTCAAATATTTTGAAAATCTTGAAAAAGAATAAAAGTGTTTTATAGTTAGATCCTATGAGGAGACAAGTATCAAGGGGAAAACAAACTAGTTCCAAGAAGTGGAACATACATATGCTCAATGCAAGGACACATGTGTAGGATAATGACACTCGGGGGAAAGTTCCCTCCCGGTAAAAAATGGGGAATCAAGCTGCAAAGGATATGTAAAATGGCTCTGCATGGCTAGACATGAGACAATATAGGGCTACATAGCTGATAATCAAAGTCAGGGAAGCTGGCATAAGGCTCAATAAGGCAAGAAAAACTCATGAAAATGCAATTACAACTTGACATAAGGGAGTCCCAAGGAAATGGCCAACATAAAGTTCAAGAGGAGTATGAAGCTCTTGCTCAAGGACATGGTGGGACTAAAAGGGACTACTGGACCTAATATAGGACTCACAGCATGGGTACATCATGGGTACCAAATTAAAAAGGGATCTAACTAGGACACTCATGTATAGGAAAGCTCTAACATTCACATAGTACCACTTCTAACAACAGCATGAAGGTTTTGTGATACCATGGAATGGGTTCGTACCTAATGTTAATATGGAACAGTCATAAGGAAATGCATAAGTGCAAGCGCATGTGATATCCTAACTTATATGCCAGTTCAGACATAATACCTATGATAGGCACGAACGGGTCGAAACCTTGGAGAGAGTGTACAAAAACTAGACCCTATATGACAACCATATAAGTCCAAAACAACCCAAAATAGTAAATAAAGAATCCAAACTATAGGGAATAGAGAGGAATGATCATGACAAATAAATTGAAAGGAAATAATGCGGTGTATGATGGGCCATAAAAAGGAATGTAAAGTGTAGACCCAACATTCACGTATCCACTACCACCCCTGTGAGGGTGACCACTAGAGTAAATACTGAGCAAATGGAATAAAAATCCTCCACAAATGGAGTAGAGGATGGAATATGACCATTCCCAAATCTATGAGCATGGTAAGGGGTTGTGATGCCCCCAAGTCTGACACCAAGGTCCGTACTAGGACAAAGGATGGGTGATAGGATACGAGGCATGCAAAAAATAAAAGGATCCAAACTCAAGAAAGCATAAATATACTCAAGTAACCATGATCCTAAAGGCCAACTAGTGTACAAAGAGCACACTCCTAAGAAAATATACAGCCAAAATACAAGCAAACCAAGGGGAGGATATGTGAGCTCCCAAATGCAGCAGGTATGTCTCACCTAGGAGAGGCTCGAAACTCCCATACACTATAAGCGGAGGTACGTAACCAATTATAGTGGCCCCCAGCTTCAATGCATAAAGTGACTGTGCTGTCTGACCCCTACCTGGCCAGAACACCTATAGAATAACCTCTACAAATACCCCCTCGATAACCTAGGTAAGGAAAGTAAGGTCACCTCAATATAATCAATGCTCAAACAGACAGTCGCAGGTGGGATTGACCATATGGGTAGGGTATCAAATCCGAAAACTCTCAAAAGAGCCCCTAGATATGAATACAATCCTGGAAATATCTCTGGTGCTACTCAGTTATGACCAGGGGTCATCCCAATCAATAACCGTTCACACTGCCTCATGCTTAACTCCCTTATAAGAGGAGGACCCTGAGAAACACTAATTATATAAAGGAATTTTACTCTCTCACCTGGACAGACACATAAATTTTTCGTTTAGTGGTCTTGGAGAATTTACTCACAATGAACTATTCCAAGAACCTAAAACCTAATCTTGTTGGCGCACCCTATAAAAGAAAAGAGTGTAATTGATTTTAATTAAGCGTTGATTTTAATTGGATATGGTTAATCAAAGGGAAATGGTCATGCAACTAGTGATATGAAGACTCGGCAATGAAATAAAAAAACACACCATAACAAACAATGCTAAGTGCAATCTTTGTCTAATGAAAAACAGGGTATGCTACTACATGAGATGTATAAATATATATTCCTTTCCGAATGCCAATGCAATCCTTCCTATATGAAATCCTAAACACAACTCTCATCCAACCAATCCAATGCAAGTACCTCCTCAAATCCATATGCAAAAAATGCAACTACCTTGTATTTTTCAATATAAAAGAATGAAAAATGCAATAAAAGTCATCTAAAACTCTCAGTCTCTGTAGCAAGTATAAAACACAAGCCCAGCAAGACACTGAGACAAAAAAGAGTAATGCACTAATGGAAAAACAAAAAGGATAATGACTAAAACTACTTTTAGAGAAAAATCAATGAGAAAGCGGTCTCTGGTCACAAAAGAAGCATCCAATAGACAACATCAGACCCACGGAAGACCCACCCAACAACTTCCCACGACATCAAAATCACCAAAAGGGATGATGTACGTGATTGTTTAAAGAAAAGATGTGTATATACGCGACTTTTGGCCAAAAAGCTGCATGTATACGCGGATTTTGGCCAAAAAACTACATGTATACGCGACTTTTGGCCAAAAATTCACGTATGTACATGAATTTTGGCCAAAACCCTGCATATACAAAGAAGACAGTGGTAAAAATACAGACAAGGGTGAAACCAATAAAGGGGAGTGTCAATGGATGAGCATACTATAAAAGGCAACACAGAAAAAGGATAAACAAAGAGCAAGTCAAGAATATCAAGCATATTATGCCCCCAAACCCCAAAGAAAAACAAATAATGTCCCCAGTATGGTCACCAATTATGTTATAGAGAAAACTTCCTATGGCTTGCGGTACCACAACAGACAGAGTAACTACAGAAATCAATCCTTTCCCATATGCAAGAGAAACCAAACATAAAACACTAAAGGATATTGAAACATACCTCATTCCAAATGGTTGATGTAGATCCCCGTTGAGCTTTTCCACTCTCGCTTGTGTTAGCAATTTGCTCTCTCAACATTCAGTAAACAATACAAGCATGCTATATAATGGTGTTAGACCTACTCTAGCATATATAATCAATAACATATAATCATTTAAAAGCATCCATGGATTCATTACTCATTTAAATACACATTATTGGATAGGAAGATATATTTCTATTAATACAAATCAGAGATTACAATAGTGACAACCTCTGTCGGCACATCTGCGAATCAGACAAACTGAGTCCTCCACCTGGGCCTCCACCACTTCAATCCTCCATCTCTTGATAGCAAGCTCACAAGCAAAGGAAAGCTTGGGAATAACACAAAGTGCTCCAAGGGACAAAGGGATGCAAACTCAAGTATAAGCTCTGGCAACAATGGACTATAGTTTTCTTTCTCTTCAATTCCTCCCCTTTCAATGTATCCAAAGGGTTCCTTATATAGTGCTTCAATGNATATCAAGGCATATGGAAGTCCAAGAGACAAGTGACTCAAATCCACATCAAGGAAAACTCCAAAATTATTTGGCCTTTTGCACACATCCCGACGTACACGGGTTTGAAGGTCATATCCACGTTACGCGAGAATGGGTTTAAAAGTCACGTATAGCAAATAATGCATGTTTTTAGGGATGATCTTGGAAACATCAAAGGTAAAAAAATGGCCAATGGGGTCCAAAGAGTCTACAGAGGGACAGGGAAGGCCATAAAGGTGTGATCCACCATGTGTGGTAAAATCAGCTATAACAAAACCAATACTTAATATAGTGTTCCATACTTTGGTCACGTTGATTCTCTTTTCTTGTAATGTCTTGTAGATTCAAAATAGTCTGAATTTTCCATTCTTGAATACAACATAATTAGAAACTTTTTAAATGGTTTATTTTTTGATAAAGAAGTTTCTAATTGCTTGTTATTTTCTATAGGTGGACTATAATGCTCAGAGGATTGTAGTATTGTTCCAATTTCAATCTCCTCCAAGATTGGGAATAAATGTTGTAACAGCATTGCATATTCCAATAATATTTATACTCCTCTAAATTGTTTCTTGGCTAGTCTTTATTATTTCTTCCAATATGGGGGGTTTTCTAGTCTTATCAAGAAAAAAATTGTAGATCATGCAACTGAAATGAATTCATATAACTTGAAGTAAATTCTTGCAAAACCTAGAAGTTGAATTCACACAACTTCTAAACTTCTCTTACACATATCCATCAAACTTGCACTCATACATCAAATAAATTATGAAACTAACTTCTATCACTCTAAAAACAAATTGTGATACACCACTTCCAAAACTTAATTTAAACACACTTCTCAAAGCATATCTGAACTGATATGAATTTTAAAAAAATTCTGAAGTTTCTCACACCCAGTCTACTCTAGTAATTCATCAAATCAACATGGTAAGGATTTGGAGTAATCTGCTAAAGCAGATGTGTGGGTTATTCCCTCTCATGTTATTGTTCCTCCTCCCCCAACTTCCTAGCAACCACAACATACTATCTACTCTCTAATTCATTTTTACCACCTCCATGTCAACGATGCCAAAAATGTCACGAAAAATATATCATTATTGATAGTTGACATAAAGTGTCAACTTTGTAAGGTAAAATTAGAGGTACCAACACTATATGTGCATGATTGGATGGAAAAATAAACAAACACTATCAAATCAGTTAAGATATCTTCAATACTTCATAAATTGACTCAATTCTAACTCAAAATAAAGCAAGTTGTGTTAATTCGAAAGGAAATATGTTCAAGTACCAAACTTATTGCAATTGACCCTCTTCCATACACTGGCAATGGAAACAATCATACTAATTTCAAAACTTCTTCAAACTTCTAATTTTCAATGATAAACACCAATGCTATCAAGGTACATTCAATAATTCAATTCAAAGTTCATTCTACTCAAATATTATAATTATCTATTTCCCTTACAATTGAAACTTGATATAACAATGTTACTTTATTAACTAAAATCCAACCCTTAATGAGTGCACATTGTTAAGAAAATAGGATCCCTTCCCTTATGAAATAAATATAACCATTTTAATATTGTTTGAGAGTTAGTACAAACCGGTACTGATTTAAATCCATAAAATTCTTCCAAACCAATAACATCTCCAAACCAAATGAACATTGAGAGATGATCTAATGATTTGCAGCCTCTATTGAGAATGAAAATATTCTTATCCTAAAACAACCCTTCTTCCAAAGTAAAACATAAACACTGTAAATAAATCCAAACCAACTATGAAATTTAGTCCTCCATTTATCTTTCAATCAACAACGAGAATTTGAATTCCGAGACACCAAAATGATAAATATTCAAAGTAAAACTGAATCAATGAAACTTGAATCTCTGCAACTTTAACCATTTAAGTCATAAAAGAAAAATGAGTTCAAAATACTCATAGTTCAGAAAAAAAAAGTACCAACTTGATATGGTGAGCCCTTCCAACCTCAAATGGGCATAACGTAAAAACAATATAAAACCAGAACCAATATTTTATTAATAGGAGTCTCATACAAGTTCATAAACTCATATGTCTACATATCAATGGTTTCCATCTATTAAACACACAAAAAACTACTATGAGTTACTCCTACTCCCCCCACTCTATTTTACTAACTGATTCATGACTCTGATTCATTTCTTGTTCTAAGTGCAAGCTTACATTTTGTAATATGATCATGATAACAACAAAATCATGTTGTTATATAATCTAACGATATAGATCCCATTCAAAGGATTTGATTTGATGGAGTATATTCTTAAATACAATACTAGATAGAAATATTGAAGGAATGTGTCCCCCAACCTTGTGGCTTCTTCTAAGATGAGTTAGATGTTTTCAAAACTAGTTGTAGCAATATTAAAGATAATTCCTCTCTGACCAGGAAAGGATTTCTCCTAAACCATTGAGAAATTTTGAAAAACGTCATCATTCAAGGTAATTGAGGTGATTTTAGAAGTGGGTTTTCAACAGTTTTGCAAGATTCGTTTTGGTTTGTTCAGGAGTGAATCCAAAAGTTTACTTATTGTTAAAGTGATGGAAATATTAATAAAACCTTTGAATTGTGATATGCTTCCACATGTGCAACCTGTACACAATCTATGAACAACATACCATATTGAAACTTCAACTTAGAAAATTCACGTTTCCAAATCGGTTGAACAGACCTGAAAGTATGAGAATCCATGATCTTCATTTGTGGCAGTACAACAACAAGTGTCAGATCAAGTATTGGGAATTTATCACTTGTTGAAGGAACCCAATTTTTTTTTTCATAAATATGTTAGTCAAAATATAAATTTAACTCTTCAAGCAATAAAATAATAACTATTGTATCATTGATTACCTAATATTTCTTGGAGGTAAGTTTTGTAGTAAAATTGTAGGGAAGAAGGCTTCATGATGGCTTATATTCTAGTACTACCATAGGTAAATATATGCAAAAAAATTAGCAAAAAATAGGGCCTGGAACCATATATTTCATATTTGACATTAATTGATGCTTAAATGACTCCAAAGTGAACTCGCCATCTAACTGAATCCATGACCACTTACTTAGGATGCTAACTTAAGTTTATAAATGCATTAACACAAGTGTTGTCATGCAAACACGTTATTAACTGAGGTGTTGTCTTTTGATTAACTTAAGTGTCATCTTTTTATTTAACTAAAGTAAAAACACTTTAGTTAATTAGTCCATCTTTACTATCACTTAGTTAACTATTACTAACTGAAATCATGCTAATTGATTTACTTGTAGTGATCATTGTGAGTTCTTTAATTAATTGAAGCATACATTGTGGATTTAACTTAAGCTCACAAATTTGAGTTCTCTTAGTCATCTCATGAGAAATTTGAATTCTCTTTTTCTCTATGCATTATATTTTTATCTTTTATCTTTACTGCATGGTCAATATGTGTTAACTTTAATTATATGATCATATCAGATACTCAGAAGATTTGTCTCATGCGATCATCATATTATATTACTCTGGACCAAATGATCGAATGCTATAGTAATTCACTCTAAAGGTAGATAATCTATAAAGGATACTTAAGAGAAATCGGTGCCGATAGTTAGTAATACATCACACAACATTAATGCTTCAACATGAAAAGCATTCACCTCTATAACTGGAGGTTCGCCCCATGGGTACCTAATATAACTTGTAATGTCCCCATTTTTTGTACGACCATGGTTAGAACACTAACCACTCCATACCATGGGGTTTTAGTATTGAATTAATAGTGAGGGAAGAATTTGAGGCAAAGTTAACTTAGAAATTAATTAAGTTAGATAAATAATAAATTATGGCCAAAAATATTTTGTATTAAATTAATTTAGAAGGATTTAATGTTATTTTTATATTTAAACTTTGTTTAAATTTAATAATGAGTTGGGAAAGGAGATAAGGTAGGAAAAAGAAGTTTCCTTGAAAAAGAGGGAAAGTTTAACAAACTAGCACAAAGCAAGGTGGCAGTAAAAGAAGGAAACTTGCAAAATAAGGAAAAGCATTAAGTAGTGAAAAGTAGGAAAGTGCACAAAGCAAGAAAATGTAGAAAATTAGTCAGTTATGAAAAGCAGGAAACATCAGGAAAGCAAAGAGGGAGCAGTTTTTAAAGGAAGAAAAGCATGTCAGTTGGAAAGACAGGAAATCAAGGAAGAGAAACCAAGAAAGTTCCTATTCATCTCATGAGGGTGCATTGGTAAGGTAGCTTGGATAAGAAGCAATATTGTCAATAAAATAAGGCTAGTGCAACCCTCTCACATATTTTGACCATTTGAGTGTTTCACTGAGAGCTTTGATTTATCCAGACTTGGGAGATGTGTTCCAGTATTTTCCATGATGCTATGGCAGCCATTAGATTTTTAGTTGCAGTTCTGATCACAATATTGAGTCTAGTTACTTCTTGAGAGTCCAAGAGTGGTGAAGAAAAAATCATTCCTAGAACAGCCTTGTTCTATCTTCTATTTTCATAATTATTCTAATTTCCTATGGCTCCAATATTGTCATAGTTATTGTGGTTTATAGTTGTTAATACAACCATAAATTTTCATTATTTGCAGGTATTAAGTAAATTCCATCCAAGATCGAGTTCGTTTATAGGTATAGGGAAGTATTACATTCGAACTCAATAACATTTCTAGTCATTTCCCATTGATGTGAGTTTTGTACTGAAAGAGGAAATTTATAATATTTTAGTGTGTGAAAATATGATTCAGAGAAAGATCTAAGAGCTAAGGGAATCCTCACAACACAATAATTTCACAAAATATGCAGAAAAACAGTGAAAAGAGAAAAATTAACACATAGGAATAGTTCCAATAACTGAATTTTCTATTACTGTCCAGCATGTAAATATGTATGAACATGACTATAATACAATAGGTGAATATTTTTATCCTCTAGAGTAAAATTGGAGGCATACATGTGGTAGGATTAAATTGGACCTCAAACCCCCTTAGGTGGACCAATGAGATCCCAAACCACCTCAAACAGTCATGAATGGACATGTGAACATCGGTGAAGCATGATAGGGAATAAATGAGGGTGGGATAGGTGTACTGGAGTGCATGAGTGAGTGTTATTGGCTCTAGGAAACAATAAATGGTCCAAAATATCCAAAACACTCAAATACTATGCATGGGTGCATCTGATCAAACCAGTTCCCTATTTTAAGGATTTGGACCACCCTAAGGACTGAAATTTCATAAATTAGGGTGCATGTGTCTCCTAAATGATCAAATGTGGGATACTGGGTACAGTTATGAGTCCAAACCCCCCAAATACCTTGTTATACCAATATAACCAATGTTTGGACCATATGACATAAGTACAAAACAAATGAAAGTGTTTCCTAGGTGCATGTGACCATGGTACTAGGTGGTATGATGCTATAACAACCCCTCTTAATCATGACTTAGTGTAACCACATCAAAAATTGAGGCCTTGGAAACTAAGGCTCAAGTCACCTCTTACAAAAAATTTGTGTCCATATAACCAAGGTAAGGAGGAAAACCACATGGGAACAAAATCTCCCCTCTAAAATGGACATGGAGAAAAATATGAAAGTGAATATCACTCATCACTACATGTCACTCACTCCAAGGAGTGACCTCATACAAGTGAATTCCTTTTCTATGAAGCTCTTGGTGAAGATGTCAACAATTTGCTCTGCAAATGGGAAATACTGCAATGATATTACTTGCTTATGCACCAAGATCCGGATGTAGTGTATGTGTATCTCAATGTGCTTGGTCCTCTATCTCTATACTAGATCAGTGGAAATATTGATTTCACTTCGATTATCAAACCAAATTACATTGGGTGAATCAAATGCAAAACCAGGTTCTCCAAGAATGTCTTGCAACCACACACATTGTGTAGTTGCATTCATTGATCCTTTGTACTCGGCCTCGATAGATGAAAGGGATATAGTGTGTTGTTTATTACTTGAACAAAATATGGTACCATGTGAAATCATGAATACATAAACTAGAGTGGAATTTATGTCAATGTAATCTCCATCCCAATTAGAATCAGTAAATCCAATTAGTTATAGTGGAGAACTAGCAACATAGTGTATCCCAAAGTGTTTGGTTCCTTGCACATAATGAAAGATACTTTTAGCATCCTTCCAATGGATCTCATTAGTATCCTACATATACCTTGCAATAGTACCTACTGCATAAGCCAAATCAGGTCAAGAGTGTGTGAGACACAACAATCTCCCAACTAGTTAGCGATACAGTGAGTTGTCCACCCATGGAGATGAACCAAAATCACCTAGTTTCACTCCTGAAAGTAGGGACTCTTGGCTGCCTTACATTCAAAATTTTTTAACTTCAATAACAAGTATGCATCATAATTTGACCGGCTTCCCTTGATACCTGCATAATATTACTCAATATCCAAGCCAAGAAATTGTTTCAACAATCCAAGGTCAGTCACCGAAAACGCATTATGCAATGAAGACTTAATTGAACCTATATCCACAATGCAACTTCCAGTGGTCAAGATATAATCAACATGTAGTGCTATGATTTGTGATGAATCATATAAATTCTAAAAATATACATTAGGATCATATTTTCATCTTACAAATCCTAGTGATAGAAGAAATTTGTCCATCTTGGCATACCAAGCCCTCAGGGATTACTTGAGGCCATATAGAGACTTATTCAATATGCAAACAAGTGAAGGATAATGAATGAAACCTTAATGATGCTGCATATAAATATCCTCATGAATGTCACCATGAATAAAATCACTCTTCAAATCCATGTGGTGCACGTCACATCAATTAGATTTCATCATATTCATATTCCATATCAGATTCATAAAAATCATAGAGACAATCATCACTTACATCATCATTGAGAGGAGGGTGTGAGCAATCTCCCTTGACTAGTTCAATCTCTTGCATGGGCTCTTCTTTGAACTGTACACTTCTCTCAATGAAGGTTTTATGATATGAGGGATCAAAGGGCTTGTATCCATTTTCATCTTCAGTATATCCAACGATAATTTACTTCTTTATTTGAGGTTTCCACTCCTTTCTATTCTCCAAAGCAATTCTATCCCAAGCCTTTGAGCCAAAAACCCTTAAATGAGAAACATTGGGCTTGTGACCACTGCAAGCCTCAAATGGAGTTTTATCATCCAATGATTTGTGTGGAACTCTTTTCTAAACATATTAAGAACAATTTATGGCTTCAAATCATATCTTAGGAGACAAATCCTTAGCCTCCAACATGCATGTGGCCATGTCTTTCAAAGATTTATTATTGTGCTTTGCAACACCATTTTGTTGTGGTGTGTAAGGCACAGAATGTTGCATTTGAATGCCACTCTCCTCAAATATATTCTATAGGTTATTGTTGACATACTCCTTGAAATTATAAGTCCTTAATACCTTTATTTTATTTCCACTCAAGTTCTCAACTAAATCCTTGAAGACTTTGAAGGTCTCAAACACTTCAGATTTTTGCTTGAGAAAATACACCCAACAGTACCTTGAGAAATCATCTATGAAAGTTAAAACATACCTCGATTTTACGAAGGAGAGTGTGGAAAGAGGTACTATCATATCTGAATGGATCAAATTGAGCACTTGGACAACCCTTGTTTCCTTCCCTTTGTCATACTTGCGCTCTGCATGTTTCCCAACAATGCATCCCTTGCACGTGCCTTTGGAAAAGTTGATGCTTGCAAGCCCTTAAACCATGTTTTCTTTGCTTAATGCTTGAAGATATATATATTTGAGGTGTAAAAACCTCTCATGCCATATATTTTTGGTCTCATTTTCATGTGACATAAGGGCATTCCCTTGGGTGTAAGGAAGAAAGTGTGAAAACTTGTACACCCTCGACTCATGATCTACAATACCCACTGCAACAACTTGGCGTGTAGGAATTTCTGATATTTCCACATCATCTTGAGTAAATTTTACTCTCTTGGATGTAACTATGTGTTTCATTTTAGAGATATAAAGTAGGTTGGCTGCAATATCAGGAACATACAACACATTGTTGAAGTAACCATTATCAAGGTCGATCTTGCCAATCCCTTTGGACGGGATCTCAGAGTCATCACCCATGAGGATGGATGGACCACTATACGGATGTAGGGATGAGAAGGAGTCTTGTATGGAATCCATGTGCCTTGAGGCACCTAAATCTATGATGAAGGAGGAATATCCTGAAGATCCAACAACCAGTGCATGGCATATATCCTTGTTCTCTGAGCTTGAACCTCCCTCTTTCTTTCTTGCACCTTTTGGCAGGGGGATGTTGTTATTCGCAAGAAATTGTGCCATTGTGTCAATGGTTTTATTCATGCATGAAATATCTAGATGTCACACTTTGTGACAATACGGGCATTTTTTATTCTCTTGCTTCTTCTTCTCTTTTCCCTTGATAGGATTCAAACGCCCATCTAAATATTTGGGCTTCTCATGATTCTTCTTCTTCTCTTGTTGCTTCAAATCATTGGATTTATTCTTTCCTTTGTCTTGAATTGAAACACCTATAGAAATGGAGTGATCCTTGGTGGATTTTATGGTACCCATTTGCACCAATGTGTCTTGTTCTTGAGTCAAAGACACTATGAATTCTTCCAGGGTAGGCATTCTGCAATTTTGAACTGTCAGCTTTCCTGAGTGGAATGTTGAGACAAAAATTAAATGTTCGGGGCCTAGATTCGAAAGAATGAAAAAGATTAGTTTCTCCTATTTCTTCTCGATGAAACACAAGTTCAGCTAGAGTACCAAGTATTTGAACTTTGTGAAGAAATACTAGATTGTTTCAAAGTGAGTTGGACTCAATATGATCAACTCATTTTTGAGTCGGTCTCCTCTCATCTAATCAGTTTTTCAAAATAGTGACTCAAGCTTAAGCCAGACTTCATTGGGTGTAGTAAGACTATCTACATGGAATAGAAGTGCAAGGATTAATTAATCCTTTGTTTACCCACATAAGTCTATTTGATTCATTTATCCTATCTTAGGAGGTCATCATCACCCACCAGTGCATGCGGGACACAATTGACTAACCAACTGATTAAGTGTCGATTGACTCAAGTGACTCCTAACTGAAGTCAGAGTGCAATGCATGACTGAGTCTAACTGAAAGTATCTTAGACACATGTCGCTGCATGCCAATCAATGAGTGGTAGTGCATCATTAACTCCAATGAACCCCGATGAGATTAACTAAAGTCAAACTGGCCATTAGAGGTGGTTGGAGGCACCCCTGTTGACTCTAGTTCATAAATATTAATAAAAATAATCAATATAATGAATGGATGCACCTTCACCACTCATCTTAACTGATTGTAACCATCAGTTAGCAATTAGGTGCATTTATGACACTCAGATCACTCTCGGAGTGCTCCTTGTTTGAAGGAGGAATCTTAGTTAGCCTCCTCGGATGAAGGAGAAGGCTTAGTTGGCCTCCTTGACTGAAGGTAGGTGTGGGTGTGCTCATGTTGATGTCATAGTGTGCTAATATAATGTTGATTAACTCAATAAAACTTAGGATAGTGGTTTGATAAGGTCAAATTGACCAAATTAAGTGTGCATGGTGGGTAAATGTCTACAACACCCCCCATTGAGCTATACTTAGGAGAAGTAGAAGCATAAAGTGCATGAAATGCTAGGGCCCTGACAATAAAATCCATAGGTCACCCTGTACAATAATGTAACTCAAACAATCCTCAAAAATAAATCTAAGTGAGGAAAAGAGGGAAAACCCCCCCTTAAGATGAACACTGAAAGTAGTATGATCACCCTGATGAACTCACCTACAACAGTGAACAGAGGTAAGTGAACTTATTTTCTGAAAATCTCTTGGTGAATGTGTCTACAATATTCTCATGAGTCAAGCAGTATTGCATAATGATGGTCCTGTCATGCACTAATTCCCTAATATAGTGCATGTGTATCTCTACATGCTTGGTCCTCTACCTGGTAACTAGATCTGTTGATATATTAATATCAATTTTATTGTCACAAAAGAGGATAGTGGACAAATTACTACCAATATAAAACTCTGAAATAATTCCTTGCAACCAAACAGCTTGGATGCAAGCATTCACCGCTCCTCGGTACTCAGCCTCTACTGAAGACAATGCTATGGCGGATTGATTTTTGATAGACCAGAAAATGGGGCCACCACCAAACATGAATACATATCTAGAAGTAGAATTATGATCAATAGAATCACCCACCCAGTCAGAATCTGTGTAACCAACTAGCTCTAGCTCGAAGTCTGCAGCATAGTGAATGTCGTAGGTCCTGGTTCCCTGAATATACTGGAGGCTCCTCTTGGCTTCCTTCCAATAAATATCATGGATATTATACATGTATATTGACATATAATTCATGGCATAACATATATCATTCTGATAATGAGTCAAGTACAACAAGCTACCAATCAGCTGTCGATAAATAGTGCAATCCATGGGAGGTGTGATTTTTTCTTCTTCAAGGCTGGTCCCTGAAAAAAAGGGGAATGGATAAGAATTACATTAAGCCATGTTAAACTTGACTAAAATGTCTGATATTTATTTTTATTCAGTGACCATTAGCCCATCAAAATTTTTATCAATTTCGAGCCCCAAAAATTGCTTTAAGAGCCCCAAATCGCTCATTTCAAATGCATTGTGGAGAGCAGTTTTGATGACTGAAATAGAAGAAACTATGCTACCTGTGATCAGTAAGTCATCAACATATAAAACAATAATAATAAAATTACCATCAAACTTCTGTATATACAAATTTGGATCTAATCTACACCTTTGGAATATTTGCGAGAGAAGGAAGGCATCCATCTTGGAATACCACTCTCTTGGGGCCTGTTTTAACCCGTATAGTGACTTCTTTAGTTTGAAAACCAAAGATAGATCAGAAATGTAACCCTCATTATGCTTCATGTATATCTACTCATGAATATCTCCATTCATAAAGGCATACTTAACATCCATATGATGCACTTTCCAGTGCTTAGATGCAGAAATTGCCAAAACTAGGTGGATGGAGTCCATTTTTGCAACCGGTGCAAAAGTCTCATGGTAGTCCACACCTTGGACCTAGGAGAAACATTTTGCTACCAGCCTTTCCTTATATTTTTAGGTGCTTCCATCAGCATAAACCTTAGTCTGAAACACCCACTTGCATTGAACCAATTTTCTCCCCGAAGGAAGAGAAACTAGCTCCCAAGTAGTGTTTTTCTGAAGCGAATTCATCTCTTCATCCATGGCAACTTTCCATCTCGGATCCTTCCAAGCATGGTATTATGACTTATGGTTTGAAATTATCATCAAATAAAAATATTTTAACAACAAATAATCAGGACAAGAGAGTGCAATACCTACTCTTTGGAAATTGGATCGGGTTCTCCTTGGATCATTCGGATTTCCAATGTTATCACCTACAGAGGAGAGTGTCTATTGGGCCCAAGTTGGGAGATGATTTTGTAGTTCAAGCTCTGATTAAGAATCTGATTTTTGTTGTAAACTGATATCAGAAATCGGAGAATCCAAATCAGGGTCATCACCCCCAATTACATCATCCAAATATTCAGTAGAATAGGAAGGAAATTCAGCAGTTTTATCCTTCACTAGTTCCACCTCATGAAGAGCCTCATCGAACATCAAACTCCTTTCAATGATGATATGTTTTGTTTTGGTATACAATAGGTTTAAACCTTTATATTAATTAGTATATCCAATAAACATGCATTTTATGTTTCAAATCCCTCCTTTTATCAAGTGGAATTCGGGCCCATGTAGTGGACCCAAACACCCTCAGATTCGACACATCCAACTTGTGTCTGAAATATGATTCGAAAGGGGTCTTCACTTTCATGGATGAGTGTGGAACTATGTTATGAATATATTCAGCAGCATTCATGTCTTCATCCCACAAAGTTTCAGCCAACTTCTTTGATTCCAGCATACAGGTGGTCATCTCCTTGAGAGACCGATTCTTCCTCCCCGCTACACCGTTCTGCTGGGGAGTGTAGGGGACTAAATGTTGGATATGAATACCAATATGGGAAAATATATGCAGTAACTCATTACTAACATAATCCCCACCATTATAAGATCTTAAAATATTTATCTTTTTTCCAGATGCATTCTCAATCAAGGCCTTCAATTCAGTGAATTTTTCCAAGACTTCTGACTTCTTTTTGATAAGAAAGAACCATGTGTATCTGGAAAAGTCATCAATGAAAGTCAGAACATACATTGATCCATTCATGAATGTGATAATCATGGGACCACTTATATCATAATGTATCATTCCCAAGATGCATGATGCTTGGCTTTCCTTCCCCCGATCAAACTTATGCTCGGGTGGCTTTCCAACAACACAGCCCTTGCAAATTCTAGTGGTAGATTTGATGACTAGGAGGCCTTAAACCATAGAATTTTTCTGTAATTGCTACAATTATTTGAAGTTTAGATGGCCAAACCTATCATGCCACAGTATACTAACTTCATTTCCTTGATTCAGCAATGCGGTGGGCTATGCATCCGCCACAAAATGGGAGAACTCGTAGGCTTTTGCATGATGGTTTGCAAGGCCTTTTGCTACAAGTTTTCTGGATGCAAGTTTTGTGATATCTACATCATCCAGTATAAAGGAGAATCTCTTGGAAGCTCTCATATGTGTCATTTGGTAAACACTTATGAGGTTTGATGCAAGAGATGGTACATACAAAACATTGGAAAAATAACCATGCTCAAGATTTACAGTACCTTGACCTTCGGATGTGATTGTGGATTAATCTCCCATGTGGATGGGAATGGTTTTGCTGGTATCCAAAGATAAGAAAGAGTCTCTTTCAGCCATCATGTGATTTGAAGATCCAAAATCTATCAAGAGTGCTTTGGACTTCGAAGTGCTTTCCATGAGAGCATGACCTCTTTCATGCAGTGGTTCTCAATCTTGCTGATCTCTCCTCTGAAATATTTCAGGAAGATTGATGTGATTTTTCTCAAGAAGAGAAGTGGCTTCATCAAGTTTCTTTTTCATGCAGGCATGTTTAGGGTGGAAGCGATTCCCATAGTATGAACACTTGAATTTTTCCTTTCCATGATGCCCTTTGATTTTGTTCTTCTTCAAGCCGGAAGGTTCTTCATGCTATTGGTTTTCAACTTTAAGCTTAGGATCTTCAAATTTGGTTTTTGGGTTATTCTACTGCTTTCCATTACCCTTCAGATATTTGGGCCCTAAGACATAGAGGGCTTGATCACGAGAGGATCTGATGATCCCCATCTGGACAATCTTATCATGTTCACTTGTTAGGGACTCAATGAAGACATTGAGTGAAGGAATCTTCCATCGAGGGGTTGTGAGCTTCCCCGCACTGAATGTAGAGACAAACACCGAATAATCAGCTCCAATTTTGGAGAGAATGGTGAGGATGAGCTGATCATCCTCCTTATCCACCTTAAATTTATTCAACAGTAAGACAATATACTTGAAATTTGTGAAAAAATCATTTAAGGTATTGAAATTGGAATGCTGGAGAGACATCAACTTGTTTTAAAGATAGTAAACTCTCAAATCATCCTTTTTTCCATATAGGGTGTCCAATTTGTCCCAAATTTCCTTTGGAGTCTTCAATCCTGAGAGATGGAAAAGAAGATCCCAGTAAATAGAGAGGCACAAGAATCCGAATGCTTCATCTTTCTTGTTCAAGAATCTGGCTTTGTCTATCACATGAGTAGGCTCTTCTTCATTGTCCATAGTGACCTAATAGAGTCCTATGGCATGTAGTTGGATCTCCATGTCTCCTTCCCATGAATGGAAATTGAACAGAGTCAAGAGTTCAACGGAAGAAGCCATATCAAACCAATGTAGTGAATTCTTTTCACCTATTAAAAGCTACAAATCACAACAAAAGGGGCACCATAAGGTCAGACAACCTACACATTTTAGGCTTTCATCAAACCTAGCATATTTGATCAAGCAGTCTTGATCAACAATTTCTTTACTAGGGGTATTAAGTGGTAAGCCTTGGATTTTGGTGCAGTGCTGGAAATTTTAGCTTTTGCTCAATTTCTAATGCAAGATATGTTAAAAACCATGTTTTTGAAAGATCTGAGCTTCGTCCCACCATGAGATCTAATACCATATTAATCTGTCACATTAATCTAGGTACTAAAACACAGTCTCATAAGATATTTCAGACAATTAGGCATGAAAATGGCATAATGGTGCTGCAATGGAAGTAGCAGCTCTGTATAATCAATTGAAGAATTAATAATACAATAAAATGATCATGCAAGGTGCATGAATGCTAATAAAATTAAAATTCCCAAGGAGTTCATTCGAATTGAATGAATGTGTCTAGCTTAACTGACAGTAAGCCACAGTAAAACACTTAGTTAACCAACTGATCAAGTTTCGATTGACTCAACTGAGTCCTAACTGAATTCAAAGTGAAATGGATGACTAAGTCTAACTGAAAGTAGCTTAGACACATGTCACTACATTCCAATCAACAAGTGGTAGTGCATCATTAACTCCATTGAACTCCAATGAGGTTAACTAAATTCAAACTGGCCATCAGAGGTGGTTGGAGGCACCCCTGTTGACTCCAGTTCATAAATATTAATAAAAATAATCAATATAATTAATGGAGGCACCTTCACCACTTAGATTAACTGATTGTAACCATCAGTTAGAAATTAGGTTCTTTTATGACACTCAGATCATTCCCGGAGTGTTCCTTGTTTGAAGGAGGAAGCCTAGTTAGCATCCCCGAATGAAGGAGAAAGCTTAGTTGGCCTCCTTGACTGAAGGTAGGCATAGGTGTGCTCATGCTAATGTCAAAGTGTTCTCATATGATGTCGATTAAGTCAATAAAACTTAGGATAGTGGTTTAACAAGGTCAAATTGACCAAATTACGTGTGCATGGTGGGTAAATGTCTCCAACAATCAGAGCTGGACAGGATACCAATCAAGTTGTGGTTTCCCCATTATTTCCCATGTTTTCCTTGTCATAATATTGAAATAAAACCCCAATTCTAAAATATTATATTCCATACCATAGTCTCCTATCTAGGCAGTCATCCAAAACTCATGACCAGTATTTAATCTTTTTCCCACATGGTTAACCCTTCTATCTAGTTGCACCTCTTCTTGAGGTTATTTTATGAGAGATGTCAATTATGTGATAGCATATTTATATTTTATTAGTGATAAGAATATTTTAAAAAAATCTTTAAACTTACTAACCCATTGGTTTTGGTTTCTTTTGGAACAACTTGTCAAATCTTCCAGTCATTTCCATTATTGGTCTTCTTGATAGTGTAGCAACAGAATTCGATGGTTGATTCTTGTCAATGAATTTTGGTCACACGTCCAATAATATTTATTTTTCCTTTTGAACGTCAAATCACACTTTCTTATAGATATTCTAGTTGGGGTTTGGGTTGGGATTCTGTAGAGGGTTCGGGTTTCTATCCTACCACTTAGAATTCAACTACAGACATTGTTTGATAGTATGATAAAATGATTTGCAATATGAGCATGTCTTTGTAGGAATCACACAGTCCCTGGAAAAATGTCTTGGTTTTCCACAATCATAACATATAATTTGGCCTCTTCCACGACCAAATCCTCCTCGTACTCGGCATCTAAAATATCCACCCCCCTAGGTTGAGGGTATTGTTGTTGTCGGTACTGATTTTGTGGATATTGGGGATGAAGATACTAAGCTTGTGTGTATTGAGCTGAGCCCTCTTAGCTTGCATTTTTTCATCATTATTCATCAAGTACGTATCTGATGTTTTCTCTTGCAGCTGTTGGTATGCTCTGTAGTACTTCTCATCATGGCCTATGTATTTGCAAAATTTACAGTATAAACTCACCAACACACTTAAAATATTTTGTAAGTACAACCACTCTTCTGAGTGATGACCTTTAGTTTGGCATATTATACAAGAAGGCATCCCTTGTGTATTTATCGGATTCAACGCTCCTTATGCAACATAATTCATGAGTGTCAAGCAGTTATCCTGATGGTGTCCCTCTATTCTGCATCTGGTACACCACATTTCCTCTTATATCTCTTTCCCTTTTTTAATGTCCTAGAGTTGCAGTGTAAGGTTGGCTAGTTGCAACTAAATTTGCATCATTCTTGTACCAGTCTCTCCTATAGGTGAGGATTCTAGCTTCATGTCCAAATCCATCACTTTAGTCTGTGACACAATATTTTGTTGCATCAAGGGAATCCAAATGTGCGGTAGAAATGCTGTAATGAACCATTATTTGTGCTATACGTCTGACATATTGAAGATTACCTTATCCATTAAAATTTTAAAACTTTGGTCGAAGTCCCACACAAAATCCGTAAATATTTTCTTAATCTCTTTAATCGTTGTAATACACCACGACTTAGTTTTGGCTTTCTCATTTCATGCATTAGACCCGATCTAATTTGGTCGAATTTTTTCTGTGTGACCCCTGTCAAAAACACATAAAAATTCATGTACCAGTACAATGCACAACCCTGCATGGTTATGATCATTTGATCCCTCTTGAGGGCTTCATCTTGGACCTATCACACAGTGTACATAGATTTACATAGAAACCAATGTTTCTTTGGGTCTACTAACCCATTTCTGTTGAATATTGGAAACTTAATATGATTCCAAACCATTATATTCATTCTTGGTACCGCTGGATAACACATTTGGCTAGTGGTACTCCCTTGTCCGATATTACCACATTTATCATTGTTTGTATTGACAAACCCACTAGGAGATGAGTTTCTGGATCTTACCTCTTGAGATGTACGCGAGGTCATGGTTGTGTCATACTGATACTCTATATTTGGGGATTTTTATTATTCATCTTCTTCTCTTTCAGATATCGATCAATATTCCTCTTCTTCATCGCAATAACCTCCATGAAAGGGAGACATCAACTCGTAGTATTCTCCTCTAGTTTTACTTCAACTTCCTCTTCTAGTCACAATTCTTCTTCTCTTTCCCAACTGAAATCTTCTTCCCCTTCTCATAAATTTGTCTTTTAGTGCAGTTCCACTATCACCAGGTAACATATTAACTTAATCTACTCCATTTTTCTCATACTTCGCTTGCAACATATCCTAGGTCTCCACGTAGAGTTCATTACTCATCATAATCTGTTCTCAAGGTTCCTTTTTCAAATACAATCATCTTTATCCAAATTCTTAAATATGTCAAGTATCTTCCTCTAGGTCCTTGGAAACATCAAGTGCATGGAATCTATCCTTGTTCTCTGAGCTTGAACCTCCCTCTTTCTTCCTTGCACCTTTTGGCAGGGGGATGTTGTTATTTGCAAGAAATTGTTCTATTGTGTCAATGGTTTTCTTCATGCATGCACTCTCTCTATGTCACCCTTTGTGACAATAAGGGCATTTTTTATTCTCTTGCTTCTTCTTCTCTTTGCCCTTGATAGGATTCAAACCCCCATCTAAATATTTGGGCTTCTTTTGCTTCTTCTTCTTCTCTTGTTGCTTCAAATCGTTGGATTTATTCTTTCCTTTGTCTTGAATCGAAACACCTGTAGCAATGGAGTGATCCTTGGTGGATTTTAGGGTACCCATTTGCACCAAAGTGTCTTGTTCCTAAGTCAAAGACACCATGAATTCTTCTAGGGTACACATTTTGCAATTTTGAACTGTCAGCTTTCCTGAGTGGAATGTGGAGACAAAAATTGAATACGCAGGGCCTAGATTTGAAAGAATGAACAAGATAATTTTCTCCTATTTCTTCTCGATGAAACACAAGTTCAGCTAGAGTACCAAGTATTTGAACTTTGTGAAGAAATAATAGATCGTTTCAAAGTGAGTTGGGATCAATATGATCAACTCATTTTTGAGTCGGTCTCCTCTCATCTAATTAGTCTTTCCAAATAGTGACTCGAGCTTAATCTAGACTTCATTAGGTGTAGTAAGACTGTCTACATGGAATAGAAGTGTAAGGATTAATTAATCCTTCGTTTACCCACATAAGTCTATTTGATTCATTTATCCTAGCTTAGGAGGTCATCATCACCCACCAGTGCATGCGGAACACACCTAAGGGTCATCTGCCACTTACTACACCTGATTGCATAATTTTGGAATCCCTACGGACCAATACCTACATTATAGGATCCCACTCTAAGTTCCACCAGAAGTCACCTTCAGTTGGTTGTGGTAGGTAATTATTCATGCTCAGTTATGCTCTAGTTATAATCAGTTATATAAAAGTTAGTTAGATTAGTGCTAGTTTGCATGATTCATGGGAGTGTAGTCTCTTTTATTCACCTACCCTCACCTACAATCATAGTTTAACTGATTGTATATAGATCTAGTTATATGTAGTTAACCAGTGATCTCCAGTTGTGATTATTTCTACTTTGAGTTATCTAACCAATCAGTTTGAGTTGGTTAATTCGAATCTTATGCAGAGTATTCAAATTCTATTTATTGTACTACCATTGTATTACTAATTAATTAATGAATATTAATGTTATGATAATATGAGCAATACTTGTCCTATTTTTGTGAAAAGTCTATCATGAATTCGTTGTTCAGTTTACATTGATTTGATAATTCCATTGCATACTTCTTTTTAGATAGCTCTCATTTTGTCTTGTAGATATATGGTTCATGAAATTTAACATGGTATCAGAGCCGATGTTCAAGCTAGTAGAAAACCTATGAAACCTTCATGCTTTCACCAGAAGTAGCTAAGTTTCCACATAATTCCTGGAATGATTGAATTTATCCCCCTAGATTCTATCCAAATAAGTCTATCCAGGTGTGAAAGACTCTGAAAAAGTGCACATGTCGAGGTGGAAAGGTTTGAATTAACAAATGTTTTCAAATTGAAGTTTCTTTTACAATGATTTTCCAGGTACCTACATAGCTATTGAATATTTGTTTATCAACATACAATGAAATGGATAATTCAGCTCCTTTATCACCTAGAATCCTTACACCCTTTAATTACATTGATTAGAGGGAATATATGCAGATATCCTTGCACAAATGTTTAGGATGACAATGGGAAGAGAAGTTGAGCCCCAACAATATGTTGAGAAATCCAATTTTCTGAATAGGCTAGATGAATCCTCTGGCTTCATGTGCATTCACATCTCCAGGGATTTGTTGTTCCACCTTGAGGGACTTAGGAATCCAAAGGAAGTATGCGACAAGATTTAATATTTTTTTGGAAAACAAGATGAGCTTAGAGGCCATATTCTAGAGAATATTATCATTGCACTCCAACCCAACAACTTTGATACATTTCAACAGATCTTCTCAAAATACAAATCCCTAGTCTTGCAATGCAAGCAATGTGGGATAGAGAGAAAGGATGAGTGGCTTGTACTGTTAATTCTGAGAAATATTGGCTCAGAATTCTCAAAATTTGTATCCACATTCCACTCCAGAAGGATATCCATCCCAAATTGGAAATTTCCTTCTCTAGATGCATTTGCAGAGTCATTGATCCAGGAGAAAGACAAATTGATTCAGATGGGAGTGCTCAATGCCTCCAAGAATCATTCCCTCTTAGATGGAGACTCTGGGAAAGTGCAAGATAAAAGGAATAAAAAATGGAAGGAGAATCAAAACATTGATTCGAAGTCAAAGGATAAGCATAACTCTTCCAATGAAGCCTCGGGTTCCAAGAAGAACAAGAACAATAAATTTGAGAAAGCTAAGTGCTCCTATTGTATGAGAGGCTTTCATCTAGAGAGTTAGTGCATGAAGAAAACCATTGACCAATTGTCAAATCTCCTTGAATATAACAATATTTCCCTAACACAAAGTGCAAAGAAATCTGAAGGAGGACAACAGACAAAATAACATGAGAGTTTCCATTACTTGAAATCAAGTCTCTCTCGGTCAAAGGCGTATATAATTAATTCAAGAGCATCCAACCACATGGTTGATTCCAAAGAATCCTTCACCTATATGGATCTCTCAGGAGGACCTATCATTCATATGGGGGATTATTCACAGATCGCTATAGGGAGAGGTTTTATCAAAATATAGCATGGAGTGTTCAAAAATTTGCTCTATATTCCCTCTCTTGCAGCAAATTTGTTATCTGTATATCAGATGACACATAGTGGCCCACCAAAGAAAGTAGTATTTTGTCATGACTCAGTGGATATCACATATATCTCAACTAGGAATATTATAGGAAAGAGTGTAGAAAACCCTGCCTCCAAGGCATATGAATTCTCACACTTTCTCCCATACTTAGATCCAGTACAACCTCATCTACCATTTGGAAGGGGAGGTAAAAACATTATGTCTACACCTTTTGTTAATGATGTATTGTCTATTTTTTCATATTCAGAAGATGAGGAACAAGATCAACATGATATTGATATTGAGATTGTGTCTCAGGAGGATCTAGATCTAGATCCAGCTCCTATTCCAAATCAGAATCCTAAATGGTCCCAAAAGCTCATTGAAGCAGTTGGAAATGTTGTTGGGGATCCATATGACAGAAGAAGAACGAGGTCCCAGTATCAAAATGAACATGGTGCACTCTTTCATTCAATTTCACTTACTTTAGTGAGGTGACACAAGCTTCTTGAGAGATGCTACTTGATGGTGAGGACCTATCCACAATTCATCCCACTAAAGAACAAATTGGATCAAGTCATTATTCCTCTAGAAAGAAGAGACAAAGCAAGTATTACTTCTCCTATCTATCATCATATTGGAAGAAGATGGAAAAGTTCACATGCACAGTCCCAGGATGTTGGTGCAATAAAGAACCAAGATTATGCATTACTGCTCCACAAAGTTACAGATTGCGGCAAATTTTTCACAAGTTTTTGCTCAAAGAGAAACATTTTCTCTGAAGTATGGAAGCTTGTTTCTTGATTACCTGCTTATTTTGAGGGAGGGGGGGTTTCCCATGAGGTTTTCCCCATTTTCCTTTTTTATTAAGCAGTGTTTTATTTCATTTAGATTTTATGGGTAACGTTTGGCCCAATTTCCAGGGACCAAGTTGTCTAAAGTTAGGATAAAGGGGGGGTGTTAGGATTCATTAATCCTCCCTTTACCCACATAAGTCTATTTGATTCATTTATCCTAGCTTAGGAGGTCATCATCACCCACCAGTGCATGGGGGACACACCTAAGGGTCTTATGCCACTTACTACACCTTATTGCATAATTTTGGGAGCCCCAGTGACCAATCCCTACATTATAGGATCCCACTCTGAGTGCCACCAATAGTCACCTTCAGTTGGTTGTGGTAGGTAATTAGTCATATTGAGTTATTCTTCATTTATAATCAGTTAGATCACAGCCAGTTATATTAGCACTAGATTGCATGATTCATGTGAGTGCAGGTGCCTTTATTCACCTACCCTCACCTACCATCATCAGCTAACTGATTGTAGACTGATTTAGTTATCCGGAGTTAACCAGTGAGCTCCAGTTGTGATTATTTCCACTTTGAGTTAGCTAAATAGTCAGTTTGAGCTGGTTAATTTGAATCTTATCCACGGTATTCAAATTATATTTATTGTAATACCATTGTATTACTGACTACTTAATGAAGATTAATGTTATGATAATCTGAGCAATGCTTGTCTGATTTGTGTGAAATTTATGTCATGAATCCGTTGTTCAGTTTACATTGATTTGATCATTCCACTACATTATTCTTTTCAGATAGCTCTCATTTTGTCTTGTAGATCTATGTTTCATGAAATTTAACAAGAATATCCCTTGAAATACTTATACAAAACATCCCAAATGCCTCATCAAACTTGGTTAAATACTTGGATTTTTTATAGCAAAATTGGGTTCATTCTCAATCCCCATGGTTACTCTATAGAGGCCTTTTGAACTTAGTTGGATCACCATTTTGAAATTCCATTAAAAATAACTAAATGGGGTAATAAATACATGGTTTTCTCCATTTCTACTTATTCACTGAGTGACAAAGACACTGGAACTACCTGCAATGCAAAAACTTGGATTTTTCTAGAGGAAGACCTAGATTGCAAATCAAACTCTCTAAATTCGACTTGCAGCTCTGAATAGATATGATATGAAAATATGATTCAATACAATATCTAGGAGATAATGGAATCCTCACAACTCAATAATTTCACAAACTATGCAGAAAAATAGTGAAAAGAGAAAAATTAACACATAGGAATAGTGCCAATAACTGAAGTTTCTATTACCGTCCAACATTTAAATATGTCTGAACATGATTATAATACAATAGGTTAAAATCATTAGCCTTTGGAGGATAATTGGATCCATACATGTGGCAAACTTAGATTGGACCTCAAACCCCCCAAGATGGACCAATGAGCTCCCAAACCACCTCAAACGGTCACAAATGTCCGTGTGAATGTGGGTGAAGCCTGCTATGACATAAATGATGGTAGGATAGGCATGTTGGAGTGCATGGGTGAGTAGGAGTGTCTCTAGGAAGCAATAAATGGTCCAAAAGAGCTAAAAACACTCAAATACTTTACATGGGTGCCTCTGGTCAAGCTGCTGACTTATTTTAAGGAGTTGGAGTGCCCCAAGGATTGAAATATGATAAATGAGGGTGTATGGGTCTCCTAAATGATCAAATGTGGGTGATTGGGTTCACTTATGATTCCAAAACCCCAAAATACCTTTCTAGACCAACATAACCAATGTTTGGACCATATGACATAAGTACAAAACAATTTGTTGCGGCTGCAACTGTTTTCCCCAAATTTCAAAAAACATTTGGTCCCCCTCATGATTTAATGTTGCTTTGAATCGTATTGATCCATGAATTTTTGGGTCATGCTTTAATTTTGGATGATTTCTTGAAGATTACCTTTCGTCTTGGTTTTCAGAAATTGCTCGTGTTTGGAATTGTTGTGGGTCGCAGATTTTAGAGTTTGATTTTGCTGAGTTGAATATGGATTAGACCTTTTGTCCTTTGCAAAATGTCGTTTCAGAGGAGAAACAGTTTTAACCGTTGCTAAATTTCAAATTCTTTAAGCACTTAGCATTTTTATTTGATCGGAGGCTGTAGCCTTTTCTCTTCCACCGTTGCAGTTCCCAAACCAACTAGCTACCCGAAATAAAAAGCGCTCCGCTCGCCGATGCATGTCGCATGTCTGTAGCCTTTTCTCTTCCACCATTGCGGCTGTGCAAAGCACTTGGCTTCCGATGTCAATATCTTTCTAATTTCCGATTGGAAGTTTTCCTGCCCACAACTTAGGTCGTAACTTTTCCGACCCTAATACGCCTAAGTGTTTTCGCAGCGCCCATCGCCTATTAAAGCCCGCCTATGCGGCTGTGGATAGGTCTACCCTGTCGTGTTAGTAGTAATGCAGCGCATGGCCTTTCTTGCTGCTTAGCTGTTGTATTTTATATTCTTGAAAAATACTGTCCCAATGAATGATTGTTGTCATTTAATTGCAGGAGCGTTCAGGAGATTGTTCAGACTACCATGGCACGAAGGTATAGATGGGAGACAGGATCGCAAGGAGGACAAGCAAATTAGAAGGAAAAGCCAATAGCAACCAAGGTGCAAACCTGAAAGGTCTGTCAGTTACTCAGCAAATCATGAGTCTGTGTAGGAAAGATAAAGAGAATATGAAACGTTTTGAGGGACCGAAAGGTCACACATTTGGGGGGTAGCCCAAGCGGTCTACTGTTTTAGTTTAAATATTGGAAATTTAGAACGGAGAGGGGCTTTTTCCCAGTGAGACAAGTAATGAGAGATTGTAAGAAGAACTACTTTTTTTGCAATAAAGAATTATTGTTTACTTGTCGAAGAAAGATTGGTGGGATGTTCAAATGATATGCTATGGATTGGTGAAAGATGAACTATTTCATTTTTCATCTTTTTGTCCATTAACTGTGAGATCGTTCTAACTCTTAGAGCCTATGTTCTTGTTGAATGATTGCTGGTTCATTCTGTGAAATTACCACCATGAGTAATGAATGTTGTTCATAAACAATTAGCTATTTGATTGTCTAGATATCTTAATCGTTCATGTGTTGTGGGAGGAATATCAACTATATGTAGTTTCTCTTTATAATGCATGCACAATATACATTACTCATAAATAAGTTACAATTCGGCTCCCTGGGGACAGATAGATAGTTAGTTTTACTTTATTTCTGTATATGTGATTTAGATGCTTGTGAGGTCTAAGACGAGAGGTAAGAACCTGCGCATCACTTTGTGAATACTCCCTGCATCCTTTATCACCCTGCATGGTTAATTGGGCACATGCATTTCATATCTTAAATCAAAAAGTACAAAAATATATACGGTGGACTGGGCCACAACCGGTAAACCCTTTAGTTTTTGTTACTTGACCTACGGTATCCGGACCGCAAACCAGACGGATTCCCCATACCAACCCATCATGGGCTAGTTGGGAACGTTGACTGGGGAGAATCCCTTGCTATTGTTTCCTGCGAATTTCCATGCCTCAACAGTTTTTGGCGCTAGAAGGAGGGCCGACAATGCATGGTTGGCTGAGGAAACATGCTTTCCCGAGACTATTCCACCGGTAACAGTTCAGAAAGTAGTGGGATTCATAATCCAATTCTGGAAGAAAGGGGTAGAGAACATTTGTTTTCTGTTGACAACGAGGTTGTTAATAATCTGAGAAGACACACTAGGGCATATGTGCAAAAGATTGGAGGATTGCCGATCATCCCTGGATTTCCTAGAAGAGAATATAAAAGGAAAGATCATCCCATATTGGAAGACTCAGTGCCGGTTGAGGAATGGGAAGAGCTTGTAGAAACAGCCCTACAGGAAGTTGTATTGCCTTTGAATCAAGAAGGCCTAGATACTCCTCACAGTTCTCCTGCTCACACTCCTATTTTCTCACCTCCTCACTCTCCACCCATATGGCAGGCGTAAACGCCAATAAACCACCCAACCCACCGAATCCACCACCTTCCTGGAGATCCAGATCACCTTTAAACCTGACACCTCCGTTACATGATTTATCTCAAGCCTTTGAAAATATGCTGCCCAAATTCGACCCAAGTGAAAAGATACTAGTAGACGACCACTTGCAAAGTTTTTATTTGGAAATAGAAGGGTTAAGGGCTGGGGAGTATGAAGATGTAGTTTGCAGACTATTCCCGCACACCCTTAAAGGAGCTGCAGCATCATGGTATTTTGGTTTTCCTGCGAACTCTATCCTTGATTGGGATACCTTCGAAAGGATATTTAGAAGTAAGTATGCGATCCAAAAGACTCATGTAGCCCTCATGAAAGTACTATGCGCTTTAAAGAAAGAGAGAAAAGAGAAGGTGCATAGCTTCACTCAAAGATTTGCAGCATACCTCAAGAATTTCTTTGAAGGTGACAGACCTTCAGATAAAGTCCTGATCGAATATTATACTTCGGCTTTAGGACCCGAGCTTGCCATGTTCGCCAAAATGAAGGCCAATCCCACTTTAGCAGAAACTTATGAGGAGGCAAAAAAGGTAGAGGCTGAAAGAGAAAGTATCGAAGATTATCCTGAACGGTCAGGAGAGAAAGGTGTGGGAAGGAAAGCCTTGTTATTTGCTAAGCCTAAGGAAGAGCAATCACCAGATTTTGAAATTATGGAAAAAATGATGCAGAAGATTTCTAACAGAATCATAGACCTGGAAAAAGAAAAAAGAAACTCATAAGTTCTACAAGCCCTATTACAAGAAAAGGGAGGATAACAATCAATCCCAACCTCCTCCTCACAATTCAGCATCTATGAATTTAACAGAGGTAGGAATGGACAATTTTTGCATGTTCCACCAACAACCCCACTCTAAAAAGAATTGTCCTCAATGGATAAACTCAATGACGTTGGTTATGAATCAGCTGCTGGATTCTAAATTAATAGAAGATGGAGATGAAGAAAAGAGGGACAGTACCACTTCAACGAAAGAACAAGAAGATGAGACCATGGTTCTGTGGAATCCCATTTCGTTATTTGATGCTGAGGAAGAAAAGAATTGGGGATACGAGAGCGTCATGGAAATGAATGTTACAACAAGGAGCCAAGGGTCGGTTAAAGAAGACAGACTCATACTCCCAAAAATCATAAGGCTGCAGAAAAATGTTAAGAAATTTCAAAATAATTCCATAGCTGATAAAATTCCCGAATTCACCATTACCAGCCAAGACCCTAGGCAGAATGATACATTTTCCAAGCCTAATGAAGAAAAGATGAATGCTGATAAACTGCATCCCATTGAACCACAGGTGGATTATGACATCGTGGAAGATATAAAGAAGGTAAAGGTGAACGTTTCACTATTTGAAATGTGTAAAGTGCCGCAGCAAAAGGAAAGACTATTCAAAGCGCTTGAAGCATTGGATGAGAGGATTCCCACTGACAATCGGCCTAAAGAGGAAGAAGAAATCGAAGAAACCAGCATTGGAGGTAAGTCTACGAACAAACATCCACCTTTCCTCCTCACTTTTGAAATTTTTAATCACAACGTACATAATTGCTTGGTAGACTCAGGGGCGTCGGTTAACGTCATGCCAATATCAGTCTGTAAAAGGATAAATGGGAAGCCTAAGCCATCCACGTGGAGGGTTGTTCAGTTGGACATGATGAATGTAAAGGTAATCGGTGAGATGGAGGATGTCCTAGTCCGCTTTTCATCAAATGATAAAGTGTGCCAAGTCATTGATATAGTGGTGGCCGATATACCAGATGCTTATGGGCTTGTCCTTAGCAGAGACTGGTTAGCAAAACTAAATGGATATTTTTCCTCGGATTGGTCGCATCTGTGGCTGCTGTATAAAGGGATCCAAAACCAAATTAAAATTTTGAGGGAACCTCACATGAAATACAACGTTACACAACTTGAGGAAAAGAATGAACCAGTGGATTCTGTGTTGGGAAATTATTTTATTGAGTTGGAACCAGGAAATTACCAAGCAAAAGAAGCCAGCAACACATCAGACACCCAACCTGATGTCCTTCTATTCTCATAGGTTGATGAAATCGACTATAAAATAGTAGACTTAGAAGTAGGAGTAGATTCGCATGCAGTAGCGAGTGATTTCTGGACATTGTTTTTTTATGGCTCTAAGACATTAGAAGGGTCAGGGGCTGGTTGTGTCCTTATCGACCCCAAGAAGAATAAAAATTTTCTTTCATGTATATTAGAGTTTGAATGTACGAATAACACAGCTGAGTATGAAGTGTTGGTGCAAGGATTGAGGAAAGCAATCGAATTAAAGGTAAGTAATCTGAAAGTTTTTGGAGATTCTGAAATAATTGTAAAATAGATTCGGAATCAAATACATTGTATTTCTCCCCACTTGAAAGCATATCAAAATGAGGTATGGGATCTGCTCAAATGTTTTAACGCATTTAATATTGTTTCAATTCCAAGACTAAAAAATGTAGCAGCTGACTTGCTAGCCACATCAGCTGCTAGGCTTCTGCCTACTAATAATCGGTGCTCCGTTGAACTGCTTTTCAGGCCCTCGGTCCCTGATATGATTACCAAATTACGAGTGTTCGATGACGATCAGCAGATTATAGAATGCTTAACAAATGACGAGGTATTTAAAGGAGCAATTATAGACGATGAAGAACATCAGGCCGAGCTGAAGTATGATAATTTCATCCCTAAAGGAGTTAGAACCTTAGAAAGAATGTTCGATCTAAATGAAAATTTTAGAAGGCCAGCAAACATGAAGACTCACAGCTCATCTCTACAGTTCGAATTGATAAATTTAGGGATTGAGACAAATCCTAAATATGTGAATCTTGGAAAATGTTGTTCACCAGCCAAAAGAGATAAGTTCCTCAGTATTTTTAATCAATATAAACATGTTTTCTCCTGGACATACGAAGATTTGAAGACATATGACACTAGCATCATCCAACATGTCATCCCCATTAAATCTGGTGTCAAACCTTATCAGCAACCTTTAAGGAAAATGCACCCCAAATTGGAACCTCTGATTCAGAGTGAAGTTAAGAAATTATTGGATGCTAGGATGATTTTTAAGGTCAAACACTCTGAATGGATCTCAAATTTGGTACCAGTGAGAAAAAAATATGGAGAAATCAGGCTATGCGTGGATTTCAAGAATTTGAACCGCGCTTCAGATAAAGATAACTATCATGTTCCACCCATGGACCAACTACTACAAATGGTCTCAGGTTCTGAACTATTTTATTTATTGGACGGTTTCTCAGGCTACAATCAAGTATTAGTAGCCAAAGAAGACAGATTAAAGACAACATTCAAGACCAGATGGGGAACCTTCACTTATCAAAGAATGCCCTTTGGGCTTATAAACGCTAGAGCCACATTCCAAAGGGCTATGGACATAGCTTTCCGCGGTTTGATTGGCCGTAGTGTTGTGATATACCTCGATGATATTACAATATTCTCAAAGAGGAGAGAAGAACACACGTTCCATCTAAGGCAGATTTTTGAACGCTGTTGGAAATATGGCATCTCACTCAATCCCAAGAAGTGTGTGTTCACTGTCACAGAGGGTAAGTTGTTGGGGCACGTATTTTCAAAGAAGGGAATATCTATAGATCCAGAAATGATAAAATCAATTGAACAGATTCCCTTGCCCCATAATAAAAAAGGGATGCAATCATTTATGGGAACAATAAACTTCATGCAAATATTTGTTCCTGACTTTGCTCAGATTGTCAAGCCTCTGCAGCAAATGGTGAAGCAAAGTGCACAATTCAAATGGACTGAGATTGAGAAGAACGCATTTATCAAAATTAAAATTGTTGTTGCACATGCACCCTCCCTAAAAAGCCCAGATTTCGACAAAGATTTTATTATGTATACCTTTGCATCCGATGATTCACTAGCAGTTGTGCTTACCCAAAAGGAAGATGAGGGGGATGAATTGCCAATATCTTTCATGAGCACTGGTCTACACGGGGCCGAATTAAATTACCCAGATATTGATAAACGAGCTTACACAGTATTCAAAGCAGTGAAACAATTCGAGCCCTATATATTAAAAAATCGAACCAAGGTGATCGTCCCATACCCAGCTGTGAGGTCACTTTTTGTACAAAAGGATTTAGGAGAAAGAAGGGGCAATTGGGTAACATCTCTTCAAGAGTATGACCTCGAATTCAAGCTAGCTTCTATAGTTAAAGGGCAGGGGTTGTGCAAAATAAGGACTGAACATGGGAACAATGATTAACACGCCTGGGAAGACGAGGTTGAATTACATTTGATGGATGTATGTCCTTTGTTCACAGCCCCCGAATCTTGGTATAGAGACCTCATGCATTAACTGCAGGCAGGGTTGTTTCCCGAACATTGGAATTCTAAGAAAAGAAGAGCGCTGCGTCTCAAATCAGCCTCCTATCAAATTGTTGAAGGAATATTATTCAGAAAAAACTACGACGAAGTTCTTCTTAGATGCTTAGAGAAAGAAGATGCGACGAAAGTAATGACAGATTTGCATGACGGGCCTACTGGGGGACATTTTTTAGGAGATACCACTGCTCACAAAATTCTCAGGTCCGGTTACTATTGGCCCATGCTTTTCAAATATGCACACGTCCATGTCTGGAAGTGCGATATTTGTCAAAGGTGTAGTGGAAGGCAATCTAAAGCAGCCGCACCACTGAAGGCTGTGATGATCACGGAGCCGTTCGAACAATGGGGGTTGGATATTATTGGGGAGATAAAGCCGAACTCTTCCCTACAACATAAGTACATTCTGACTGCAACCGATTACTTCACTCACTGGGTCGAAGCCATCCCGTTGCACAAAATAAATGAAGACGCAGTCATCAACTTCCTGCAGGACCACATTATGACCAGGTTTGGAGTTCCAATTTCTTTAGTCTTTGATAATGCTACTTACTTTTCATCAATTAAATTAACTGTTTTTGCTCATGAGAAAGGAATAAAGTTGCATTACTCTGCAAATTACTATCCACAAGGAAATGGCCTGGCTGAATCTACTAACAAAAATCTGATTAGAATTTTAAAGAAGACTGTGATAGAAAACCAGAGGAGTTGGCACTCAGCGCTACCAAATGCCCTTTGGGCTAATAGAGTCACCCCCAAGTCTTCATTAGGAGTGTCACCGTATACCCTTATGTATGGTAAAGAATCCATTCTTCCCCCGAATATCATGCTACCCTCCTCCATAATAGCTCAAGAGTCTAGAGGGTCGGAGAATGAAGTTTTACAGATGAGGATATGTAATCTTCTGAAAGCAGAAGAGGCTAGATCTAGGTCCAGAGAGCACTTTAAACAACAACAAGAGGTAATAAAGAGATGGTTCGACAAGCACAAGGCAGGAACAAATGAATTTGAAGTGGGAGATTTGGTCCTCAAGTGGGACCACCCCCATGATGAGAAAGGAAAACACATGAAATTCCAGCAGTTATGGGTAGGCCCTTTCCAGATTGCGGAAAAGCTTGGCCCTTCCACTTATAAGTTACAAGATCTACAAGGGTGGGAAGAGAACTTACCAGTAAATGGTATAGTTCTCAAGCCTTATTTTTTCTGAGTTTCATTTGTCTTCTTCTATCTTGTATATAAATAATCTGGCTTGGTCATCTTTTTGAGTCTTTGAGTCATGAAGTTCAGTTTTGTTTTAGTTTAAATTTCTGTCGATTTCAATAAAGGAGGCAAACCCGCGGTTGCATGGAAAAAATCAAAATTTTGGTATGATTAAGGTTCCTGGGTATAAGACTATATATTGCTGCTTGTCTAAAAGAACCTCTTCCAGTTTAGCAGTTTTCCCAAATAGCTATGTACGCATTGAAGTCCTGCTTAACCCCTGTGAAATAAACCAGAGTCAAAGGGTCTGGAATACTATTTTGAGGCTCCATCCATGTCACATTTAAAATGTCCTAGGGGGTGACATCCAGAGGCCCATGGAGATAAGTACAGTAAACAGTATATTAAATACAAATGATCCCATGCCAGGAAATGAATGCCAAAAGGCAGATAAGAGTCAAAACTCCTATGAAAGCTTCATATATCAAAATTAATGGTGAATCATATTATTACTAAATTGTTGAAAGTTCCTCTCCATCTGTGAGCTGAAGCATGAACGCACCCCTCACACAAAAGGACACTTGGGATAGAGGAGCCTGAATTAAAGTTCAGAAATAAAGGCAAGCAGGAGGACTCATTTGAAAAGGACAAAAGTCCAAAAGAACAAAAGTGCTAAAGTGGCATGGGAATGAGGAACAAATGAATATTGTTGTTTACCATATGCTACAATCCTGTGGTGCCCAAGCTGGCAGCTACCTGAAGACACAAGTAACAATGAAACCCATCTCCAGGCCTCAAAAGAGTTGTCTTGACTTAAAAATCCTAGTTTCCACTCTCCCAAATCGGACTGTCATCAATGATTAAAGGTACATCCTTTTGCCATTTGAGAAATCCAGATAGTTGGAATAATTCAATAGGTTCATTTGTTGTTAAACATTCAGCTACTCAAGAAAGAATTGTCTAGAGTTCTAGGTTCACCGAGTAATCGCCAATTGTTGCGGCTGCAACTGTTTTCCCCAAATTTCAAAAAAAATTTGGTCCCCCTCATGATTTAATGTTGCTTTGAATCGTGTTGATCCATGAATTTTTGGGTCATGATTTAATTTTGGATGATTTCGTGAAGATTACCTTTCGTCCTGGTTTTCAGAAATTGCTCGTGTTTGGAATTGTTGTGGGTCGCAGATTTTAGAGTTTGTTTTTGCTGAATTGAAGATGGATCAGACCTTTTTTCCTTTGCAAAACGTCGTTTCAGAGGAGAAACAATTTTAACCATTGCTAAATTTCAAAGTCTTTAAGCACTTAGAATTTTTATTTGATCGGAGGCTGTAGCCTTTTCTCTTCCGTCATTGCGGCTCCCAAACCAACTAGCTACCCGAAATGAAAAGCGCTCTGCCCGCCGATGTGTGTCACATGTCTGTAGCCTTTTCTCTTCCGTCGTTGCGGCTATGCAAAGCACTTGGCTTCCGATGTCGATGTCTTTCCGATTTCCAATTGGAATTTTTCCCGCCCACAGATTAGGTCGTAACTTTTCCGACCTCGATACACCTAAGTGTTTTTGCAGTGCCCATTGCCTGTTAAAGCTCGCCTATGTGGCTGTGGATAGGTATACCCTGCCGTGTTAGTAGTAATGCAGCACATGGCCTTTCTTGTTGCTTAGCTGTTGTAGTTGATATAATTTAACGTAGTTGATTTTCTTGAAAAATATTGTCCCAATGAATGATTGTTGTCATTTAATTGCAGGAGCATTTAGGAGATTGCTCAGACTACCGCGGCGCGAAGGTATAGATGGGAGACATGATCGTAAGGAGGACAAGCAAATTAGAATGCAAATCCAATAGCGACCAAGGGGCAAATCTGAAAGGTCTGTCAGTTACTCAGCAAATCATGAGTCTGTGCAGGAAAGATAAAGAGAAATATGAAACGTTTTGAGGGACCGAAAGGTCACATGTTTGGGGGGCAGCCCAAGCGGTCTACTGTTTTAGTTTAAATATTCGAAAGTTAGAATAGAGAGGGGCTTTTTCCCAGTGAGACAAGCAATGAGAGATTGTAAGAAGAACTACTTTTTTTGCAATAAAGAATTATTGTTTTCCTGTCGAAGAAATATTGGTGGGACGTTCAAATGATATGCTATGGATTGGTGAAAGATGAACTATTTTTTTTTCAGCTTTTTGTCCATTAACTGTGAGATCGTTCTAACTCTTAGAGCCTATGTTATTGTTGAATGATTTCTAGTTCATTCTGTGAAATTACCACCATGAGTAATGAATGTTGTTCATAAAAAATTAGCTATCTGATTGTCTAGATATCTTAATCATTCATTAGTTGTGGGAAGAATATCAACTATCTGTAATTTCTCTTTATAATGCATGCACAATATACATTACTCATAAATAAGTTACAATTCGGCTCCCTGGGGATAGATAGATAGTTAGTTTTACTTTATTTCTGTATATGTGATTTAGATGCTTGTGAGGTCTAAGATGAGAGGTAAGAACCTGCACATCACTTTGTGAATACTCCCTGCATCCTTTATCACCCTACATGGTTAATTAGGCACATGCATTTCATATCTTAAATCAAAAAATACAAAAATATATATGGTGGACCGGGCTGCAACCGGTAAACCCTTTAGTTTTTGTTACTTGACCTACGGTAGCCGGACCACAAACCGGATGGATTCCCCATACCAAATAGTCATGGGCTAGTTGGGAACGTTGACTAGGGAGAATCCCTTGCTGTTGTTGCCTGTGAATTTCCAGGCCTCAACACAATTGAAAGTGTGTCCTAGGTGTATGTGACCATGGTACTATGTTGTATGATGCTCTAACACAGTGAAAGCCATTTTTTACTTCCATTTATGTATATGATGTAATATAATACTCTTGTTATTTATTTCCGCAATATAATGGAGCAAGTCTGATTTTCATGTGCATTTCCTACACCTAGTCTAGATCTTCATGAAAAATGGCTAGTTTTTAGTGCAGCCTTGATTAATCATTTTTTGTCTAGTGAATTTGAGTTCTTTAATTCGATAATGTATTATACATGTTAGTGAAAAAATACCATGCCTAAACTTGAGAATTTGAGACCTCCATTCTGTGTTTAGGAAGCCCAGAAGTGATGCTTGTTGTGTAGTCCTGGAGGGTATTAAACTTGTCAAACCTATTCTAAACATTTGAAATAAAATTGATACTTATATACCATAGTGAGTAGGATTTATACAATCTTCCAAGGTTTAATTCCCTCACTAGTTGTTTCTAGGAAGTGCCAAGCAAAGGTTCTAGTTTGCATATGTTGAGGTGCCTAGGAGCCTTGGATCATAATTCAACCTTGCTGATGTTTGAAACATAAAAGGTCTTATTAAATTATGAAAAATATCCTAATATAACACAACCCTCCTCCCTTTAATGTTTTGGAATCATTTTTATCAAGGAGGATATTTCAATGGTCGATCAAAGTAGAAGTCTTCAAACAACAAATTAAAGCTTATAGGGTAAAAGAGCTCGACGACATCTTTCCATCAATGCTTGTTTTGCATGAAATGGAATCTAGATACAGATGTTATTAAGGTTTGAAATTTTGACAAAAATGGCTAATGTATGGTATGGAAAAATTTTGCGGAGTCTATGGGATTCGAACCCAAGACCTCCAAACTAGTCCAAAGTCTTCATCGAACACAATTGTTCTTAACACTATAAGGTCATAACTTGTATATAAATTTGATGGAAAGTTTGGTTGGAAAAAGGGGTGAGTTTGAGGGCCTATCCCTCAACCCTGTGTCCAACACTGAGGCCAATGAAAGAGCCAATGTAGAGTTCAAATGCCAATGCACCAGTGGATTCCAATTCATATGAAAATAATTTAATGCATAACCAAAACCGACGGAGAAGGTGCCAACATATCGCCCAACGCACCAATAAATAAGGCAGAGATGATGGCAGATGAATACTACTTGAGAGAATATGAGAAGTCCTTCTGTAAGGCTTTCTATCAAATGGCAGACAAATTAGAAAATTTGTTTCCAGATTATCAAGAGAGATTGGAAAAGAAGAAAATGTAAAAGGAACAAGTAAAGGATAATTCTTTAGGAAAAGTAAAAGACCCTTCTGAGCCTTATTCTCCATGTTTTTCTTCCTCTTTTGAAAGCTCCAGTACTGCTTCTTCAAATCCAAATATACAACCTAAGAAGGGTAAGTCTAATTTACCTTATTTGAAAATTGATATTACGTCTGATTTTCCCACAGAATGGTGAACTTAACGAAGAAAAACTAGATGATTGGATCAGTAAGATTGAGGTGTATTGCAAGATTCATGAGCTTGCAGATGATAAAGTAAAGATCCAGTTGGCTAATTTTTGTCTTGGAGGTACTGCACTCATATGGTGGGAGAGTAAGACACAGGAATATATCCTTACAAAAGGTAAAATTATTTCTTCCTGGTATGAATTTACTGTCGAGTTAAAAAATCAATTTTACCCATTAGGATACATATAGCAAGCCGTGATGGATTGGAAAAAATTAAGGCAAGGTAAAGTTCAGAATGTACAAGAATACACTCAGGAATTCAGAAAGAGATCTTTGATTTTTGGTATACCTCTTTACACTCAAGAAACTCTTCTCAAGTTTATTGGAGAATTACATAGTTATTTACGTTACACAATACTTACGTTTAATTCTACTAACCTAAATGAGGTATGTGTGCAAGCTACGCACAATGAGTCCAAAAGTAAAAGTGTTCTTGATTTTTCTTTAGCTAAATCAATCCAGTCAAAAGAAGGCAAGGAAAAAGGGAAAGGTAAGTGTGCAACTATAATGACGAAAGGTGATGAGATGCCTACATGATCATGTTTTCAAAAGAAAGGGAATCAAGAGGCAAAGTGTTGGGTACTACATCCAAAACTGAAACCAAAGTGGCTTAAGGATTGGAAAGGGAAGAAAAAGGCCATGGTTATTGTTGAGGACCTTGGATCAGATTTTGAGGACGAAACAAAGATAAAAATCATAGGTGTGAAAGGTAAGGATATTTTTGGTAATGATTTTAACATGTTTTATTCATGTGCTTGTACTTATAAATATCATACCAGTTCTAAGGATGAAATGAATGCATTGTTTCATATAAGGGTGATTACGAAATAAAGTAAGATCGACACACTCAGAGATAGTCAATCCAAAGCTAATATCATTTCAGAAGAAGTAGTTAAGGAATTGGGATTAACAACGAAACCACACAAGAGACCCTATCCATTAGGTTGGGTGTGCAGAGATAAAATATTACAAGTAACAAAGCAATGTGATCTAAAGTTTTCAATAACATCTAAGTTTATAGATGAAGTTGAGTTTGATTTGGTTCCACTAGATATATATGGAATTCTATTGGGTAGCCCATATTTATATGATCAAAAGGAAGTATTCTATGGAGAACATAATGAGTATATTTTGGTTAAGGAAGGAATTGAGTACATAGTATTTTCACATTCATTTAAAAATGGCATATCATTGGGAACTACACAATAATTAAAAAGGATTGTTAATGCAAGTCTATGTAATGTAAGGAAGAAAAGAATCCTAAGCATTAAAAGGAAGTGTCATTTAACTACAATGCACCTATTATGGTTGATAGGGTTCCTATGGTAAAACATAATCATGATATGGGTACAATATCTTTCATATGTTAAATTGTGATATTCAACGTTCTATTGATCAACAGTATATGGTTGGTTCTGACAATATTGAATGAAGATTTGATTGAAAATGGGATTAATGTACTTAACAATGTCAATGCACTGTTGATTGTAGCTATGTTAAGTCATATGTACAGTTTCCAGGAAGAATGGACAAGTGATACAAACATGTCCTCACTTGAATTGTGGATGAAAATATGCTTTTGGTGTTCCAAAAGCTTCTCAGTGGGAAGTTTTGATCCAAGATGATATCTCAATGGTTGGTCAAAGTTGAATTATTCAAAAAAAAAATTAAATCTTATAGGGTAAAAGAGCTCATCGACATATTTTTGTCAATGCCCATTTCACATGAAATGACCTCCGGATGCTGAATTTATTAAGGTTTGAAATTTCGACAAAATGGAAAATTTGGAAAAACAAATAGCTAATGTATGGTTTAGAAAAATTTTGTGGCGTCTATGGGATTCAAACCCAAGACATCCAACTAGTAAAAAGTCTTCATCGAGCCCACCTAGCTAGGACTCCACACCATAATTATTAACAATATATGGTTGCAACTTGTATATAAAGTTGATGGAGATTTTGGTTGGAAAAAGGGGTGGGGTCGAGGGTTATGCCCTCGACCCCATGGCCAACACCGAGGCCAATGGAAGATCCAACGCATAGTTGAAATTCCAACACACCAACAAATTCCAAGTCATATGCCAATAAACCAATGCATAAGAGAAACTAATGGATAAAGTGCCAACATATCGCCCAACACACCAACGAATAAGAAAGAGTCGATGGGCATGGGTCCCATTACCTCTGCCCAAACATTACACAGCCTTACTACTAGTTTAAAGCGCATTCGTTGGGTGGAAGGAAATGGATATTGCTTAAGATTCCATGGGTGGGGATATGGGGGCCTAAAAGGGATCATGTCCTTTAGGCCTGCACCCAAAAACCACCCAAATCCACCACCAAAACCATTATAAAATCATGGTTCGGGCATAGTTTTCAAGATAGAGAATAGAGAATTTTGTACAAAGTTCAAGACCAGTATAGGTAATAGGTCCAAAGGTAGTTTTGCACATTTTCCAATACTTATTTGCATAGTGCCCAAGGTGGTTTCAACATGAATACCGAGGTGGCTCTGGGACCATTACCAAGGTGGTTTTACACATATCCCGAGTAGGTTTTGACATAGATCATGATGCATTTTTGGAATTGTTATCAAGTTTTGTATAGTCATTGATGGGAATGGATCTTGAGGTGGAATCCTTATTGTTTTGTCTTTTATGCAGGAAAATTTTCTTGATTTGCTTCCAGAGGAGGCCTTAGGTAAACCTAGTCCAGTTTATACTCATTTTTCTCAAAATTTCAAGAGGATTGCAGTGGTGTTGTTTGTTTTTTCTATTATACATGATTTTACCACACTTGGTAGATCATATTTTTATGGCCTTCCCTATTCCTATGTAGACTCTTTGGACCGCTTTTTCCCAATATAAAATTTAATGCTCCAAAAATTCCCTTAAAAAAATCTTTTTTATCCTACAGACCACGTGTACACGCAACTTGCTCCACTATTACCCACATACCTAACTAAATGTTCCCAAAAATAAAATATTTGGATTTTTCCTCATTAAGTCACGAATAACTTGATTGTTGGCCTTCCATATGCCTAGAAACGCTCTTAATCGACCCTTCACCTCCTATTGAAGGGATATATATTGAGATACTTGGATGAATTAGAGGAGGAGAACTTATCAGAGAAAATAAACTATAGTGGATTTGTGCCCCATTCTTACATACTTGAGTCTACATCCCTTTTTCCTTTGAAGAACCATTGATGCTCTTCCCAAGATTATGATTGTCTTGTGAGCTTGTCATTGGTATGGAGGATTGAAGTGGTGGAGGACTCGGTTTCTCCATTTCGACGAGGTGTCGATAGAGTTTTGAAAGGATTCCCTTAGTGTTAGACTTGTTTATCTCCTTAGCATATTGGAAGTGGATTGATTTCTGGTGTTATACTATTTGTTGTGGTCCACCCCAAGCCATATGAAGTTTTCTACGTAATAGTCTGTACATTCATTAATGGTAACAGATATAAAGGTGGAATCCTTACTATTTTTTCTTTTATGCATCCAGAGTTTATCGATTTGCATTCCATAGGATTCCTCAAGCAAACCTAGTCGAGTTTATACTCATTTTTCTTGAAATTTCAAGAGGATTGTAGTGGTGTTATCTATGTTTGTTGGTTACTAAGAAAGAATAGAAGTGGTTCCATAAATACATTATTTTAATCTTTGCAGACTTAATAATATCATCCTTCCCATTGGAAGTGGCCCGGAGACCTAGCCCAAGAGGGGTGAACTCTGTAATCATCTCTTGTCTATCATTGTCATGGTTTGTCTTCTATTTATTTTCTTATATGTGTATGTATAAGCATTTAGAATTCATATTTTAATCTTATTTATGAGAATCTAACATATAACGTTCACATGCAATTTTCAAAAGTTAAAAATATCTTAAATATTTTCAAATCAACTTTCTTGACCCTTTTGTTCAAGTGACTAGTTGACACTTATTTTCATTATTTGTTTATATCCTAATGAAAGGTGAATTAAGGTACAATCATATTTTATCGTTTAGTCTCCATATTATATTTAAAAACCTATAATTTACTATTGTAGATCCATCTATTGAGTATGGGTGAATTTTGGGAAGGTCTATTGTGTTGGGAATTAATTTTGTCCATTCTAGTTTTTACATCAAGCACCTAGTTTGGAATATTTTTTATCTAGATCTTTGTGTTTGATTTAATATCCCTATATATCTAGTTGGGGTTACTATAGTTCTATCAGATCTTGTTTAATTTTTTTTTAATGGTATTATACTTGCAATTTAACCTTTGTACCATGTTTTGGGTGGTCTAGGTAAAATTTGATAGTGTTGTTATAAGTATGTTTAAAACTAGTCAATGTTTTTCTTGAAAATTTTTGCAATTGTGTTTCTAGTACCAGAAAGGTACATTAAATAAGAAGGCCCACATGAGAATAAACTACCTATATAACCGGAGGTCCACCCCATGGGTACCTACTATAACTTTAGGTCCACATGAGAATTATGACTTGATACATACAAATCTTGATCCTTGTCCAACAAGACCTTACAATATCATCAATTTGATAAATCAAAGCATTCACCTAAATACATGAGGAATAAAATTTACAACTAAAGGCTTATTCATCCTTAATTCCAACTCAAGAATCTACTCCAAGTTACTGAGTCCAACTCATCCTCTCTATATCAACACATGAGGCCTAATCATGGCTACATAAGATTGGTTTGGATAATGACCGGTGATGTTGTACATTTAATAGTATCTACATCGAATTCATGGATTCAAGAGAATCTCACTCATTTATCCATTCAAATATTCATATTGGAAATTAAATAGGAGTGTATATCTTAAGAGACAATGTATCTATGATGTGTTTATCAGAGTTGTAAATGAGTCCTCCTATGAAGATAAGAGTGTTTGGTTAAATGAATATGATAGAGTATATGGGATTATGTGTTTGGAAATGTCTCTTAAGATACATTAGAATATATTAGAATAGGGCACCAATATTATAATATGGCATAGGACTTATAATGATTAGAATATATTAGAATATATTAGGAGGTGAGGTGCTAGATTCGAATAGAGCACGAGACTTATCAACAAATGCAACATGGATGTGAAGAGTGCATTTATTCATGTTGAAATTCAAGATGAGATATATATGCAGCAACCTGAACGTTTCATTGAGGATCTTTCAGTTGTATGTAGGTTAAATAAGTATCTATACGACCTCAAGCAATCCCCTAGGGCTTGGTATGCCAAGATGGACAATTTTTTTCTCTCACTTGGCTTTGAAAGATGAAAATCTGGTCCTAATGTGTACTTGAATCATGTTGTTGATGTATTTCAGGTCATAGTACTATATGTTGATGATCTTTTCATTACAAGAAACTAAACTAAATAAATTTGTTCAATTAAGTCTTCTTTTCATCGTGAATTCTCCATGACTGATCTTGGATTGTTAAAGCAATTTCTTGGTTTGGAAATTGCGCAATATGAATCAGGGAGAAATATCAGCCAACAAAAGTATGTTGTAGACCTATTATTTAAGTTTCAAATGGTGGAATGTAAGGAAACCAAGTTCCCATTCCTTTCAGGTATAAAACTAGGTGAATTTGGTGACTCTCCATTGGTGGACAACTCGTTGTATAGACAACTAGTCAGGATTTTATCGTATCTTACACACTCTCAGACATATTTGGAATATTTTGTAGGTGATGTATCTATATATATGCAGCAGCCTCATGAGATCCATTGGAAGGAAGCCAAGAGGATCATGCACTATGTGCAAGGAACCAGCAACATAGCGTACCCCAAAGTGTCTGGTTCCTTGCACATAATACAGGATCCTCTTGGATGCAATGGGACCTTTCTTTGATGTCTGAGAATGAAGAAGTGCAGGAACCAATGCATGACACCTTTATTTGTTGTTTGAGCCTGAAACTTCATCCTTCTTCCTTGCATCCTCAGGCAGTGGGATGTTGTTCTTCTCAAGCAGTTGTGCCATCATGTCTATAGTATTCTCCATACATGAAATATCTGGATGCCACCCCTTTTGATAGTAGGAACATTTGTTCTTCTCTTGCTTCTTTGTGTCCTTTTCCTTGCAAGGATTCGAACCCCCATATGAATATTTGGGTCTTTCTTGCTTCTTCTTTTCTTGTTGCTTCGAATCCTTGGATTTATTCTTGACTTGAGATGGCTTATAAACTGCTACAGCAAGAGCTTGATCTTTACTAGATTTGATAGTGCCCATTTGCACTAGCTTGTATTTATCCTAAGTCAGTGACTCCATGAAGTCAGCCAGTGAAGGCATGCACCCGTTTCGAGTTATGAGCTTACTAGAGTGGAAAGTGCTTATAAACACTTAGTAGTTTGGCCATAGCTTTGAAAGTATGAAAATTATGAGTTGTTCCTATTTCTTCGCTATGCCACATTTCTTGATGTGAAGCACCAATTATTTGAACTTGGTGAAGAAGTCCCGAATTGTCTCAAATGAGCTAGAATAAGTGAGGTTAGCTCATTTTCTAGATGGCGACCTCTCATCTCATCAGTCTTCCCAAACAATGCCTCGATCTTGAGCCATACTTTGTTGGGATTTGATAGAATATATACATGGAAGAGTAATTCTCTTGAAATTTTGAGACAAAGCATTCCAAATGCTTCATCAATCCTATTGAAGAAATTTGATTTCTCAACAACAAAGTTGGGTTCAAATTTTGTCCCCATGGTGACCCTGTATAAGCCTTTCGACCTCAGTTGGATCACCATTTTGGCCTTCCATTAAAAGCAGTTGAATGGGGTCATCAAAACATGGTTCTTATCCATTTATGCTTGTGCTCTTACTAACAAACTATTGATTGTACCTGCAATGCAAACACTCAAATCTATCTGGAAAATCCCATAAAAAACAACTCAAACACTATGGATTTTATTCACAACTCCAAATATATCCGATACCATGTGATAATTGATTCACAGTAGTATTTAAGAGCCAAGAATATTCTCACACTTCGATATTTCTCACAAAATATGCATAAAATAGCTGAAAGAGTGAAAATAACATACACACATCAAGTCAATAACATGTATTATTATGAATTTCCAACATGTAACTATGTCTGTATCATATATATATTACAATAGGGAAAAATAATGAGGCCTTGGAGGCCATCTAGAAGCATACAAGTGTCAGACCATGATTTGACCCTCAAACCCACTTAGGTGGACCAACCAGCTTCCTAATCATCCCAAACGTTAACAAATTAAAGTGTGAACATGGATGAGGCATTCTGAGACATAAATGGAGGCATCTTGGGCATGGGTGAGTGGAATTTTCTCTAGCAGGAAATAAATTCCCAAGGAAAGCCAAAAACCACCACAAACATGCACTAGTGCCTCAAGTCAAACACAATCCCTAAATCTAGGGATGAGGGGGTGCACCAAGGTTGACTGTCATCAATGAGGGTGCATGGGTTGTCAGAATGATCAACCTAGAGCACCTCAACTATCATAATTATCAACCAGGAGTGCCTCAACTATCAGTAAATGATCAATATCCCTAAGTCTAGACCATAGAACATTGCATGGAAGAAAATGAAATGTGTCTAAGGTATATGAACATGGTACTAAGTTGGATTATTTCTCTAACAAAACCAAGAGTTTTACACTCTAAACTTTGTTGCAATAAATTAACACACACACACACACACACACACACATATATATATCAATTTAGAGTTGGAAGGGGTATGACCCTATCCAATAAATACACACACATCATGTTTCCACAATATCAACACAACCCAGGTCCATACAATGACATACCAATAAATACTCAAGATACCAACCCGAATGGAGTTTATCCCTTTTAGTGAAAACTACAGGGAATATGAGGTCTCACCCGAAGTACCGATGGGAAATCCAAGACCTAGGTTTCTATAGCAAGGAATGGGAACATCGTCATACTACACGAATATATCATCAACAAGTGCAACTTCGATAGATTAGTAACTACAACATATATTAATTTAGTCAACTACAACATTTAACCATAACTAAAAAAGTATAAATATCCATTCAATTATTAATCCATTCATTCAACACATGTTTATCAGTCGATGCATTAATAACAAAGAACGAAGTAACACACATAATAGATGATGACACCAAATATTTTATGTGGAAAACCAAGACGGGAAAACCACAAAAGTGTTCATTATTATTCAAGAGTCACAACAAGAACGCTTAAGTTTGTGTACAAATCCTAAAGACATCTCCTCAACATCTCATTACAAAATATCTTTGCACACATCTTGTAGATTGATCTTCATCCTTGTGACTCTAATTTAGATTCAACTTCGATAAAAAAATATATAAACTTCTCCATGATAGAATACAAAAGGAACATTACTTTTAACCAAAAATGTATAACCCCAAAAATCCCATCCCGTTACATATTTATAGGCTCTTTTTGGCCTTTCAACCCACACCCACTAACCCATCCCATTAATGTAAGTGGAAAAATTTCCTAACCGCCTAACCAACCTTTTTTATTGGAGTTCGTTAAAACTACTTGCTACCCTGAATTCTCGGCCGCAACTTCAGAGTTGTCCACCTTTTTGAACCACTTTTTTGCAGCTCTGTTCACACTTCAACCTCTTCCTCAAGACTAGTACCCAAAATATCCAAAAACTATCTAGGGACAACACACCACTATAGTGAATATACATATAAATCATACTCAAGAGGATGAAAGGAGCTATGCACTCTACATCTCTTGAAGACATCCACATAATACACATTAATGCAATCAATATTTGTAATTAATTACAAGAAAAGGGATCATCTCTTCAAGAGTTCCTTCCAGTTCTTTTTGCAAGAAATAGTAATATGATATTAATTTTATGTGTATTTAACAGCTACCCATTTCAATCACAAGTAAGAACTAGTAGCAATACAACGATCATTATAAGATATGTGCCTCCAACGGAGAGGATAATATTCTCCCCTTATTGCATTATGAAATACATTAAAACATTCAAGAATATGTCCAAACAGAGAAGGGCCCATTCCCACACACTTGGAAACTCAAGTCATTAATAACAAATAATAATAAAATAAATTATAACAAGTAAAATAAAATAAAAAGAATATGAACCACTCTTAGGACAAGTAGCCGATTTCCCCCAAAATAGAGAATAATAAGAATCTAGAATAATTGAATAAAACATGACATAACAAAATAAGACGAATGTGAAGCCACTATTTGGACAAGTAGCCCATTCCCCTCCCAAAGAAGACAACGAGCAAAACCTAGGAGAAATAAATAAAACATGCCACATACATTGAAAATAAAATAAAAAGGAAAATGGAAACACCATTGTGACAAGTGGCCCATTTCTGAAAAATAGAAGAGAAGTTATTTATCAATGTAACCGCCAAGTGGCATATACCATCAATACATACATATTATCATTTTAATGGAATTAAGATAATACATGTTATTTTCATCCATAAATATCATTAAATTAATAATTACAACTATTTGTTTATCAAATAATAATCATATTATTTACTTATCACTAAGATAAGAAATAATAATGTATCTCTATTATAGAATCTAGAGATCATTAATCCACTTTATACTATAGTTCGAATGTGCATTAAGAACACTACACATATCTTTCACAATACATAGATTATGACTCCAAATACATAACACATAGTTACAATTTTTTAGAAGGCCCAACAATCGTAGAATTGAAACCTTCGGTCTAATATCACTTTGTAATGTACTCGGCCTTAAACCACACCACATAGATCGGATACACCACATGAACATAAAGGAGGGGGGGATTATCGAGATAATTAATATCAAAATAGGGTGACTAAGGCTCGAAAAAATATACCAATAGTCAATTAGATAAAACAATAATCCCTTGTAAAAGAATTGCAACACTCCAATGTAATCTATCTTTTACCAATTCACATGCAATGAAAGGATAAATTAAAGTATGCTTGCAAAAAAATATGAACCAGAATTCCAAATGATTCTAAATTTAACATATTATATCAATACATCCATATAACATAAATATACATCATATTTAACAACTACCACAATAGTATAAAAATCAAATCTACCGCGTCAATTGCAATCACATTTTTTACATTTAAATAATCAGATCTTAAACATTAAACTACACATGCTTAACTATAATCCAATATCATATCTGAAAGGTATAATCTACATCCATTTAAACCACATAAAAATTTAATCTATAGGATTCCACCTACAACCATATAAATAGATAATAAAATCATATCCATGAGAACAAATTCTTCTATAAAATTTCATAAATATGCATATAATAAAATACTCTTTTGATTAAGGGTCAACTAGATTCAACAAGATAACATTACACCTAGCCATAGACACAGTCATGTTTCAATCCATAATTGAGCAGGTCACCCCCAAGCTAATTCCATGGATCCACAAGCATGGGTACTATCAAGCAATAACAGGGTGTGTTCTTTTTCAACACTATCAACCTTGGCAAAGAGAAATGAACATATCTAATCCATAGGAAAATATTTTTCAATGAAAACAAAGGTAATCCTTACTAGAAACATCACTCCAAACACAATGGAATATTCCATAGAACAGATAAACAATCAAAAGTAGGAGAACTATAATATATAGTTGCGCCCTCCTCGCCACTATGAGGTGTTGATGTATTTGTAACTTCGGAATGTATTCACTTGTATATCTTATGTATTGTACCTCAATGTTTATTCTGGAAAGTGTTTGTAATGTACTTGAGTCATGTCATGCCCCGATGTTCCTATCGGGAGATTCAATAATGTAAAAAAGTCATGTAAAGTCATTGTGGATAACCCTCTTATTGATCAAGGGTTAAAGTCCCCGCAGTTGTGGGGCCCTAGTGTTATTAGACTCTCTTAGAGAAGTCAGACCTAGTGAGTTATTGTCAAGTTGAGAATTAGTATAAATAGAGAGTGAGCCTCTCTATTTATCACACATTCACTCACACTCAGTTGTAGCGCATAACTGAGAGAGAAGAAGTTGCTAAGACAAGAGAGAGAGAGACTACTGCTGTCAGGAGATCATCTTACTATTTTTGGGGTTTTGCTTTTGATGCTAATTCTATCTCTGAGGAAGTTGTGGGGTTTTCTCCTTGATGGTCTCCCTGAGGAAAAAATTTGTGTTCATTGTCTCTTATGTTTGATTGTTGTGCTTTTTATTCTCTCAGTTAAAGATCCTAAGATAATGCTAGCTTGAATGATAAAAATCTAACATGGTATCAGAGATAACCTTAGAAGAAGACATTGTGCAGCTGTGGAAACTAGGGATTCCTACTTTTTGGATCTCTCTCCACATATTTTCAGAAAAATAAGGTTGGGCTGACTCTCCTCTCTAGGGCACATCTTTCTATCGAAGAAGAATCTGATTCTGAGAATTTTCAGTTTTTGACCCGACATTACTGCCGAAAATTAGGGCTTTCTACGGAAGTGGAATTTTTGAGTGAGCCTAGGCCCAGATTGATCTCCTCCCCAAAATCGAAGTTTAGAGATCAAGATCAAATTTTTTGGTTGGGCAGAACTCCAGGAAAGTCAAACCCTAATCTCCTCCTGAACTAGCTCTACAAAAATTCAGCTCCAGATCCAGACCCGACATCTTAACATGGTAAAATATTTTGTATTTCCATTTGAGGTTCTCAGTTAAGATGTATCATCATACCAAGCTTGATGAAAATCCTGAGGGAGCTAATAAATTTCAAGCCTAGAAGTATAGGATCTCTCTGGTCCTGGAAGAAAATGAGTTGGACTCTTACATCAATGAAGAGGTTCCAGTTCCAGAGGGAGACGAGGCTAAAGAATTACACAAGATGAAATTGGTCATGGCTAAGAGGATTATTGCTGATTCAATCAAGGATCACCTCATACCACATGTGTCCTCCTTAAAGACACCTAAATCTATGTTTGATTCCCTGACCAAATTGTTTGAAGGAAAGAACATAAACCAGAAGATGACTTTGAGGAACCAGTTGAAGAATGTGAAGATCTAGAATGTGGAGACCATATAGTCACACTTCACAAGGGTCTCCCAGATCAAAGAACAAATTGAATTAGTTGATGAAGAAGTGGAAAATGCAGATGTTGTAATGACCACCTTGAGTGGTCTCCCTAGAACATGGGACTCTTTCATTCAAGGGATCTATGTCAGAAAGAAGCTAGTCAAGTTAAGCAGACTATGGGAAGAATGCTCACAAGAAGAAGCTTAGATAGTAACTTGAGAAGAAAAGATGGGAAGTGAACATAAAGCTCTCACAGTACAATCCAAGAAGAACAGAAGGGACTATCATCATTCTAAAGGTAAGCATTCTTCCTCCAGAAAAACTCAACTCAGATGTTATACTTGTGATGAAATAGGACACTATGCCAGAGATTGTCCTAGAAACAAAAGAAACTCCCACAAGAAGAAAAACAACAAGAGAAGACATCATGCTCATGATGCAGAATATGATGAACCTTCCACAAAGAGAATCAAGCAAGAAAGTGATGATTCTTCAAGTGATGAAGAATATATTTTGATTTCTGCTCTCATGAGAAACATCACACATGGAAGCAATGATTGGATTATACACAGTGGGGCTTCCAAACATATGACAAGATTCAAAGAGTCCTTTGTGAAACTATCAGAACATGAATCACCCCACAAGGTGAAACTTGGAGATGACTACCAGTATCCAATAAAAGGTAGTGGGGAATCCTCCTATAATCTATACTCTGGAATTTCTATGAAGATGAAGGATGTCTTATTTGTACCAGGACTAAAGAAGAACCTCCTCTCCATATCTACATTAGATGCAAAAGGCATGAGGGTTGCATTTATAGATGGCCAATTCCTTATGTGGACAAAGGGAAAGACTATAGATGATGTAGTAGTAATTGGAGAGCAAGAGGGAGGAATATACAAATTGAAGGGCCAACCAAAACAAGCTTTGGTCCATGAATCAGTAGATCCAAATGAACTTTGGCATAGAAGGCTTGCACATCTGCACTACAGAGCACTACCACTTGCAAGAAAATATATTGAAGGAAAGCAAATCTATTGAAGGAATTCCAAAAATTCAAACAAAACATAAAGATGTTTGAAAAGGATGTGCGAAAGGAAAGAACACAAAGAAGACATTTCCAAGTAGCGAGAGCAAGGAAAAAGGAATCTTGGAAATCATTCACTCCGATGTATGTGGTCCAATGTCATCCAGTTCATTAAGCGGGTATGTATACTATGTTTATTTTATTGATGATTTTTCTAGAAAGACATGGATATACTTCTTGAAGAACAAAGATGAAGTATTCAGCAAGTTCAAGGAATTCAAAGCCTTGATCAAGAACCACACAGAAAAGAAGATTAAGACCTTTTGATCAGATAATGGCAGAGAATTCACATCAAATGAATTCAAAGAATTATGCAAAGATTCAGGGATTAAGAGGGAGTTAACCACTCCATATAATCCACAACAGAATGGGGTTGCAGAAAGGAAGAATAGAATGATCATGGAAGCTTCAAGAGCCATGCTTCATTATCAAGATCTCCCCATGCATCTATGGGCAGAAGCTGTCAGAACAATGGTGTATGTATAGAACCGTACTCCACACAGAGTACTCGAGAACAAGACACCTGAAGAAGTCTTATCTTGCAAGAAACCAGAAGTCAGCCATCTCAAAATATTCGGTTGTCCAATGTACATACATATTCCGAAAGAAAAGAGGGAAAAGTTAGATCCTTCAGGAAGGAAGGGTATATTTGTGGGATACTCTGAAAGATCGAAGGCTTACAGAATATACTTCCCAGGATTCAAGAAGATCGACATCAGCATGGATGTAACATTTGACAAAGACTCAGCTTACAACAAATCCAGAAAGATACCTACTGAAGAACTTAAAGAAACAGAAGTACATAGAATTCATGACACAACCATGAACAAAGAAATTCAGGAAGAAGATAGAGAATTAGAAGAACCTCAAAAACCTATAGAACCACCTTAGGAGAAGAATCCTCACAAGAGGAAACCTTCTTGGGTACGAGAAGCTATCCAAGGTGCAAAAAGATATGGGGCTCCAGAAGAAAATCACAGAGAAAGAAAAAGAACCAGGACCTGCTCCAGGTATGTAGCCTTATTATGTGAATTCATCTATAAAGAACCTTCCAACTATGAAGAAGTGTCAAAACGAAAATATTGGAAGGATGCTATGATCGAAGAGTATCAATCGATCATGATGAATGATGTCTAGGATATTGGCCCAAGACCAGAAGGGAAGTCTGTTGTAACTTCCAAATGGATCTACAAGATCAAGCATGTTGTAGATGGTAGGATAGAGAAATATAAAGCAAGATTTGTGGCTCGCGGCTTCTCCCAGAAAGAAGGAATATATTATGAAGAAAATTTTGCACCTGTATCTAGATACACTTCCATCAGATCAGTACTTGCTCTGATTGCGGTGATGAAATGGAAGATACACTAGATGGATGTCAAGACTACTTTATTTAATGATGTGGTGGAAGAGGAAGTGTATGTGGAGCAGCCACTTAGTCTTGAGATACATGACAGGGAGTCTCATGTGTGTAAATTGAAGAAATCCCTATACGGTTTGAAACAGGCACCTAAGACATGGTGCAGCATAATTGACAACTTTCTATCCAATTTGGGATTTACCAAGAGTAAAGCAGATTCCAACCTTTACTACAAGGTTGAAAATGGTAACCTAGTGATACTCCTACTGTATGTAGATGATATGTTTGTAACAAGTATGAATGGTTTTATTGCTGATACAAAGAGGAAGCTTGCTGCTGAGTTTGAAATGAAATACTTGGGTATGATGCACTATTTTATAGGCATGGAGGTGTGGCAGAATGTGGATGGACTCTCCCTCGGATGAGGGAAGTATGAAATAGAGATCTTGAAGAGATTCGGGATGATCAAATGCAAGGCCATGACCACACCTATGGCATCGAATCTGAAGCTATTGAGTAATGCTTCATTTGAGTTGGTTGATGCCACAATGTATCGTCAGATGATTGGGTCCTTGATGTACTTGACAAATATGAGACCAGATATTTGCTTTGCTGTGAACACCTTGTGCCAGTTCCTGATAGATCCGAGACATATTCACTTGATTGTTGTAAAGAATATTATAAGGTACCTAAAAGGTACAGTTGATTATGGGATCAAGTATAAGGCTAATTAGAAGATTAACCTGGAAGGTTATGTTGATTCAAATTGGGCAAGCAGTTCCATCGATAGAAAAATCACTTTAGGGTGTTGCTTCAATATGGGATCAGGTGTGATCTCTTGGTTTAGTAGGAAATATTCTTGTGTGGCATAGAGTACAGTTGAAGCAGAGTATGTCATAGCTTGTTCAACTAGTTGTGAGGTAGTATGGATGAGGAAGCTACTATCTGGTTTATTTGATCTCTAGTTGGATGATACCTGTATATATTGCGACAGCGAGAGTTGTGTGAAGTTGTCTAAGAACCTAGTGATCCATGACAATTTGAAGCATATCAATATCAAATATCACTATATCAGGGATATGGTGCATAGAGGAGCAGTGAAGCTCCAGTATGTTGCGATGGATGAACAGATAGCTGATGTGTTGACTAAGCCATTGGCCAGAGTGAAGTTTGAATACTTCAGGGAGAAGCTTGGTGTTCTCCAGATCGAGGTTCCCTCTAAGGGGAAGTGATGAGTCCATGAGCCATTCTAACATGGTGAGAGGATTGGTTCCTTCAATGGTCAGATGTAATGGATAATCCATTCTGTCATGGTGAGAGGATTGGTTCCTTCCATGGTCAAATGTTAAATCATACAACAACAATATATGTGGGACAGAAATCAACTTGCATTAAAGAAATATGAATAAGTTTACAACCAAGCCTTAGTGTTGACATGCATCTCCATGAAACCAAGCATTCTCATCCCCAAAATCTCTGACTCTATCTCTCTATACTCTCCCAAATGATCTTGGGCCAAGTGATCACTCCAACAGCATAACAATACCTTAAGATTTCTCCCTCTCAACCATGGCCATAAGCTTGTATTTATAAGGCTTAATGGATAGGGTAGGTTGAGAGATTAGTGGGTGAGGTGGCCTCTAAGATCCTAGGATGAGGGATCTCAAGCTCAACTAACCCACAACAGTAGGGATAAGGGAGGACATGAGGATTATCATCTAGAAGCCTTGAGAAACTTCTCTTTTTCCCTTTTTACCCAGGGTACCGCATTTCTCCTTCAATGACAGAGCGGTTCTAGTAATAACCGCTTATGGACCAAGCACCATAAGCAGTGGCACCACTTGTGGGCAACAGGGGATGGGTGGTGTGAACAAGGGTACCGCTTCTGGATAAAGGGGCAAGCGCGGTGCTGGGAATTTTCATAGAAGATTGATGATAACCATGAGTTTCCACTCCAAGAGCTGGGATTCAGGGAAAGTAGGCATGTCAAAGCTCTTATCACATGATGGTGACAGTATTTTTGTATAACAGGATGCTACCCAAAGCATGAGTCTTAGAGGGATACGATAAATGAGAGCTTTGATAGAACAAGTCGTCTCCATGAGATGAAAATGTTGGCTCGATCAGAGCATGTCGTCAAGTAGGAATTTGTAGTACATCAATATGTTGACTCATAGACACAAGTAACCAAACTCATGGTTGCAGACCAATACAAGGAAGATCCATGAGAGGAATAAACAAGCATGGCTACTAGGATACAACGTAGATCCATGTGATAGAGTACTCAAAATTGGACATAGCTACCAGACATACAATCTAGATCTATGTCATACAAATGAAAACTTGAGCATATCCGCAACTATACAAATGTGCATCCATGCTAGATATACAAAACTCCATCATAACTTGGGGAAAAGCAATGAGCACTTTAAACTAACACCCAGGGTCTTCGTCTCGTCTTCCACAAAGTATGATTCTATGCATGTGATTACAATGATCTGAATTCGAACATGGTAGAAACCACTTGATTACCGGCCAATGATGTGAACCATTAACAAGTGCGATGGAGATCACCATTAATGTCAATGATTCCCAAGGTACTCTAGTACAATCTACCGAGTGTGAATAGATATCTGATGTTGAACACCTAGTCGATTCTATCGATCAAAGGTCAATGATGTGAACCTATGTCAAGAGCGAGAGAATCTGTCATTAAGGTATACAGATCTCAAGGTACTAGATATTTTTTCTAAGAATATTTCCCAGATGATAAGCTGATGTCGAAGGGAAAAGTCTCATTGAAGGAGGGCCATGATGAGTCCCACATCGACGACACGAAACTCGGAACATAGTTTTGGAATTATGTGAATGTAGTAACCATATTACTAACTCAAAGATACTGACATAAAGACTGTGTAGACTGCAGAGGTAAAACTTTTTCAAATCCCCTTTGAACATCGGGCGGCATGGTAAAAATAATTGGCAGCATGACTGAATGGGACAGACACACAATGCGACAGTGGACAATGCATTCTTTTGAAATACTTAAAGGATTGACATGACTCATGAAATTGGATCATCACGGAGATTAGTTGAATACCAAATTCACTGACATGATTGTGCAGACAAGTGCCATGTTCAAAGGTAATAACAAACAACTGCCATTATTTGCAAAATGATTCCCTTCCCATTTCCCCCATCATGATTGATGAGTGCCTCTTTTCGGTTTTATGAGTTCAAAGAGGGTAACAAACACTCGATATAGCTTGTTGGAAGACAAGTCCAAACTCATATATTTTACAAACCTAAGAGAGGAGGGGTTCGTTCCCAAAATGGGTCTCTCAATGTTTGATTTAATGAGTCCATTGAAAGAAAACTCGGTATCGTTCATGTTTAGAGAGTTTGAATGAATACGGAAGAAGACTCCAAAGGGATCCTTTTTTGTATGATTTAGTCCCTAACGCCCGGAAAAAGTGTAAAATCATACCTTAGAGAAATCTTCCAGACAAGATTGGTTGGAGTGTTCCTTTTTTGTAAATAGTCCTATCCGAACTGAAAAAGAGATAACCTACTGTCACACGGACGAATCTTCAAATACTTTAACGAGCGTGAAGAAGACAAGATCGCTCAATGATCTTTTCATATTTGGGCATCTTGAAAAGAGTTTAAAGAGAATTCCATGAGGTTTATTTACACAATGTTATATTTTACGAGCCTGGAAAGAATCGGAAACGAACTCGATGAGCTTTTCATATTTAAGGAGCCTGAAAAAGAGGTGAAAAGAGGACTCCATAATGCTTCTTTACATAATGTTGATTTTTACGAGCATGGAAAGAAAATTGAAATGGACTCGGACCTTTGATACTAGATTTTAACGAGCGTGACAAAGTGTCATAATAAACGCTCAATGACCTTTTCCATTTTGTGAAAGTGTAAAAAATCCATAAACAAACTTTCAAAGCTTCTTACTAAAGTTCTCTTATCCTACAAACGACTAAAAAACAAGTGTTAAATGCATTTAAGACCATCAATAAGGGATTACGATAGATAAAATTTGACTAAAATATGATTTTACATCAAAAATATATTAAGTCGGACCTAAAAATGCCTATATAAGTCAAGTAAATAGTAAAAAATCAAATCATTTCACTATTTACCTCTAGCAGAGAGCACTTGGAGCATTTTTTTAGCCAGATCTTCCACAACTGATACCGGGAGTTCCCACTGTCTATTTTCAGCATCGTCAGTTGCAAGTAACAGTTAAGACCCTTATCTTTCATTTCATAGCATTTATTTTGAGATTTGGTGGGGTTTTAGGCCCATATGGAAAGCCCTAAAACCCAAAATGTAGGCACCATGGCTACCCCTTGCAGGATACGTGGTACCACTAGAGAATCGTGCCAATAACATAGTGGATAGGCGGTGCCACCGCCTGTCTCCAATGGTGCACAGGGGGTGCCGACCGTGGATAAATTAAACTAATAGTATGGGCAATATAACTTCATTCTTTTGNGATAAATTAAACTAATAGTATGGGCAATATAACTTCATTCTTTTGATTTTCAATGATTTAAGGATGATTCTAATGCACACCATTATTGTTTTTGGCAGGTCTAGGTTGCTCAAAACATGGTGATATGGAAAGAAAGAATGCATGACAATGAGGATGCTGTTGCTAAGAGAAATGTGGGTTGCATTGCTGCACTACGTGACTGTGGGATCCTGAATTTTTTCTGGACCCCAAGCATGGTGTCACATGAACGGTTACTGGAACACATATTGCAAATCTAGAATCCAGAGTAGCAGTATTTAGAGGTGGGGGCCCATATACTTACAGTGGAGGTAGAGGATATCTACTTCATAACTGGTCTCTCGAGATGGGGTGCCCCCATCTCACTGATAGGTTCCCATGGCAAGGACATTACTGCCAAAGAGCTTATAAATCGACACTGTGCACTAGGGACAGGTATGTCAGGGAAGAAGATCCCCATCAGGGCAGTGACGAATAAGGCTCCACAAACTGCTCTATTTACCATGCAGAGGGTGGCCAAGAGTCAAGGTTTGCACCAGGATTCTAGGGCACACATCCTGTATGCCATATACGCCATGGCACCCACGGTGTTCAACTGGGCGGAAGCCATTCTTCCAATCTTCAAGGATCAGCTGACTAAGTGTTGGCAGGGAGAGATAAAGCAGTTTGGCTTTGGTTCCATTTGAGCCTGCTTCTTCTTCAAGTGGGTTCCATAGATGAGACCTCAGGTGGTCTCCCGCAGTCTGAGAGCACAGGACCCCCATATGCTAAGGTGGGTCCAGGTCATGGCTCACACAGGAGAAGGTAGGGGAAGGTTGAAGTTTGGTGTTCCGTTCTTCAGATGGCTATGAGATCAAATCCTCATGATTGAGGATTATGCTTACGCAGGCATGGACCTCACTGGAGATCCTGACCTACCACTCCCACCTGGAGGACAGTGGGGTGACATCAGTGAGAAGCAAGAAACCCTAAAATGGATGAAATGTTATTATGTTTTTCAAAGTTTTATATTTTTTATGTTAAGTGACGAGACCTGTATATTCTCATGCAGATGTTAGAGTAGCGAGACCTGGATGAGCATCTCCGTTGGATAGGAAAGCTGGAGCCCGCTTTGTACCACGGGGTGATGATATCACTAGGGAGTTGGAGGAGAACCTGAAGAGGTTGACTCTGGATATCCTAGATACTGGCATAGATGACCTACCGATGAGATATCAGAGATCCACATTGGGAGTACCGGGTCGATTCAGTAGGCTGCTACATAGGGTAGCTCGAGCAGTGATGTGCTATCACGAGCACCACTAGCATATGAGATATGTATTGAAAGCTGACAGCTTTAGGATTTTGTATGATTATTTTTCTTGAAAGCATACGTGCTTCAGATGAGGTCTTGGGACCTATTTTTGCAACCTTTTCCATGTATATATATATATATATATATATATATATATATATATATATACATACATACTTTTACACTCTGTTTATATGTTTCAAATGGAAAAATGCATTTCCTATGAGTTTTATGTGTCTTTGAATGTTTATTTACAATGTACCATGTTTGATTTAACGTCATGAATGGGAAATATGCCAATCTAGGATGTAATTAGCCAATGAGTCAGCAACTACATTATGTTCCCTAGGGACATGCCTATAAGTAATAGTTTCAAATGATCTTTCTAGAAAACGTACCCTCTGGAATAGATGGAGGAGCACCGGGTTCCTAATGGTGTAAACATGGTTTAAATGACAAACCATGAGCTGTGAGTCCATCAAGACTACTAGATCCCGAACATATTGGGAGGTAGCTTCAGTCAGAAGAACGATGACTGCTTCATACGCGTCGATGTTATTAGTAGCGGGACCTATGCAAACCACTCCTAAACTGACCAAATATTCAGCTGGGGAATAGAGGACCCAAGTAGCCGAGGTGAGATTCAAGGTGTGGCGGCAAGCACCATCAGCGAAGCTGTAGAAATCCATCTGCATCACCAAAACATGGTATAAACAGATGCAGACACTAAAACTCAAAACCATCTTGAAAATACTAAAAGCACACTGAAATTCAATCAATATACATATATACAAGATACTATCCAAGAAAACCTAGGCATAGTACCTTTTCAGGTACAACCCATTGCGAGTTTTCCCCAAAGGGATTCCATCATATTCAACGAGCTCGTTAGCTCCTTTCTCTAACACCTTAGAAATAATGAAAGGTCCATACCACATGGACTCGAACTTACCCTTCCCTAGTTTGTCATATCTCTGGTCATAAGTCAAGACTAGGTCACCCTCGTTAAAGACATGAGGTTGGACGAATTTATCGTACTGCGCCTTAACTCGTTTCTTATGTGCCTCATAAGCTAAGTCAACATCTCTGCGAGTCTCATCAAGGTTACTCAAGTACAAAAATATTTCTTCCTCTATAGAAGTGTCTGGGAGAAGTTCGACGGCAAGTTGTAAAGATGGAATATGACATTGGATCAGTAAGACGGTTTCGAGTCCATAGACAAGCTGGAATGGCATGAAACTAGTAGTTGTTTTCACAGAAGTATGATAAGCCCAAAGAGTGGAGAAAAGAACGTGGTGCCAGTTGGATTTATGGTCTCCAACCATCTAACAAAGCATAGTTTTCAAAACTTTGTTAATGGCCTCTACCTAACCATGAGCTTGCGGATAATACAGCGTAGAGTTTTCATGATGAAACCCTAGCTTGGCACTCAGTTCCTCAATCATTTGATTACAGAAATGGGATCCATGATCAGTGATGATGGACTGCGGAACTCCAAACCTAGCTATAATATGATTGAAGAAGAAGAGAGCGGTAGTCTTACCATCTTCTGCATATGTAGGCATAACCTCAGCCCATTTTGTGAAATAATCAACGGCTACGATGATGTAACCATGCCCCCCGGATGAGGTAGGATTACAATGCATGAAGTCTATCCCCCATTTGGAGAATGGGCCAATGGTAATGACGGGGTGCAGCAGAGCAGGATGGGTGCACTTTTTAGGATAAAAATGTTGACAAGGTGGGAATTTCTTAATAGCCTCATTACAGTCTTTGAAGACATAAGGCCAGAAATAGCCAGTACAAAGGATTTTCTAGGCTGTAGCCATCCCAGATAAATGACCACCACATGATCCAGAGTGGAAATCATTCAACACATGTTTAGCCTCCTCATGGGTGAGGAAACACTGGAGAATAGAATCAATCCCACGTCTATACAAATTATCATTCAGGATGAGATAGTATTTCACGTGGTGATGGATACAGCAGTGATCATCGCGAGATAAATGCGGCTGAAAACGTTGCATCTGGAGATAAATCAGCAAATCTCCATGCCAAGGATCAGTAGTGCTAATCAGGAACAGGAATTCATCCAGGAATGAATCACTAGGCTTAGATTCCATTGTAGCATAGGGAAGATCACACATAAGCTCTACAAAAACCAAGGATTTCTTTGATGTGGCCTTGGAAAACTCCAGATCAAACTCCTGAAGGATGACAATCCAATGGGAGTACTTTCCCTCGAGTACCTGACGAGTCAGTATGTAGTACATCGGGTTCTGGTTTGCCAATACGATGGTAGTGTAGAGTAGAATGTAATGACAAAAATTTTGTACAGCAATGACCATAGCCAATGCTAAATTCTCCACACGTAAATAACAAGTTTCAGGATCCATAAGATTCTTACTGGCGTAATAAATCATGTGTTCCTAACCGTGGAGATTGTCCTACACTAAAACCATGGCGATGGTAGTAGCGGAGGTAGCAATATACAAGAGAAAGTCCTTTGAATAATCTAGGGGGTGTATCACGGGTGAATGAGTCATAACGTGCTTGAGATTATCAAAGGTGCGTTGAGCATGGTCATCCCAGAATAATGGTGTGTTCTTCTTGAGGAGACGCATATAAACGTGTGTTTTCTCTATGAAATTGCACATGAAACGACGGAGAAAATTTTCCTTCCCCTGCAAAATTTGGAGTTCAAAGAGGTTGGTTGGGGCTAGTAGATCAAGAATAGTGGCAATCTTCAAAGGATCGATCCTTATGCCATCATTGGATACAACAAATCCTAGTAGACGTCCCGTCTCAATGCAGAAAACACATTTATGCGGATTGAGCCATATATTATAATGACCGCATCTTAGGAATATGTCTCTAAGATGACCAGGGTGGTCCTCTCGTCACTGTGAATGAGCAGGGAGGTCATCAAGGTACAGTTCAACAATATGTTTAATATCATGAAACGCATAGGACATCACACGCTAGAATGTGGCTCCAACATTTTCAAGCCAAAAGGTAACTTCTTATATGCAAAGGTTCCCCATGGGAAAATGAATGATATCTTATGATGATCAGAGGGCAATATCTCAATCTGATTATAGCCAGAGAAGCCATCCATAAATGAAAAGATTACACTTCCAGTGCAGTTGTCGATAATCTAATCGATATACGGGGTAGGAAAGTTGTCATTGGGACAAGATTTATTTAAATCCCTAAAGTCAATGCAGAATCTAATGGTGCCTTTCTTTTTATTGACAGGGACAACGTTCGATACCCATTCCGTCAGAGGTATAAGATAAATAAACCCAACTTTCAGAAGTTTCTCAATTTCAGCTTTAATAGCTGTGGCCTTCCGAGGATGGACTTTCCTATGTTTCTACCTGATAGGTTTAGACGTGGGATAAGTTTTAATCTCATGGAACATAATGGAAGGGTCAATCCATGGCATCTCTTCATAAGACAAGGCAAAAATATCACGGAATTCCTTAAAAAGTGCCTTATATGCTTCAGATTCATCTGCCGAGCAATTCTTCCCAACATGAACATGCTCGATAACATCAGGCTTGGCTGATATTTCAATCGGGTTCATCTGAGTAATGTTGCAAAGGTTTCCTTTAGAATCGATATCTTGCAACAATACAGGACTTTGCGAAACATTGACAATATCAGTAGGAAACAAGGATGCAAAATCAGGGCTAACCGAATTGGTGTTGGGGAGGAACATTGATCTATGATGGTGATCCTCCCAAATGGGCTCATCTGTATTCATGATCTCTATAATGGACTCATCAAAAGGAAAAGACTTAGAGAGATAGTCTAGAACCGGAAGAGAAGGTTCTAACCAGTACAGTAAATGGTAAGGGTCCGAAGCCACTAGATGAAGGCCATCAGTGTGATCACTGAAAAAGGTTTGAATGGTGTCATACGTGTGGACTCAACAACATTTTTTCCCTTAGGCTCATAATCAAATGAGGTGATCATATGAACTTTCATGGTATCCGTGCTAGCCAGAGTGGATGGAAAGATCCCCATAAGGGATGAATCCTTCAACATGCCTACCCCAATTGACTGGTAAGGAGGAGGGGACTGGCCTAACATGGGGATGTTATTATCCATGGAGGAAGTAACATCCGACGTATAAAAATCAAGCTGATGAATAGTAACAATTCTCCCTAGATGCAAGAATTGGACTGTTCGAAACACTGTTGAGTCAACAGCAGTCATGGCATAGAACCAATTCCTTCCTAGAAGGAGGTTGTAATCTAAAGGGGAATCTACCACTTCTACTTGGATGGAAACGGTTTTTCCCCTAGCTCGACCGCTAGGGCTGATATGAGACCATGGGGTTGGAAACCCTGTCTATCAAAGGCTTTAAGGGTCGTAGGTGATGTGACAAGCTCGGGAGAGCCAAGAGCTTTCCAACAAGTCAAATATAACACCAAGTTCAAAGCTCCTTCATCTAGTTCTGTTCGAAAGACTTTCTTTCCCACTACTTTCATAATGATCTAAAAAGCAAGTTTATGCGGTAATCTAGGTTTGTAGTTCTCAACATTGAAATGAATCAAGTTAGTGTTATCCGAGTCTAAATCTCCTAATGCAGTCAACAAGTTCTTGTGCTGTGTGGGGCAAATTTGGAGCACCTCTAGGGTAGACATCGCACAAGGTGCCTGAGCGAGATCTTCAAATACATTATAAAAATTGAGTAGCTCAAGAATTGGGATTAAAGACAGCCTTCCGAAGAGTACTCTTATATGGGTGCAAATCATGTCGAGAGTAGGCTTCTCAATAGATAAGGGGACAGTAGATGAGGATTCCGAAGAACTAGTAGAGGGAACTTTCCCTAAATAATATTGATCTTCTTTATTATCTATGGGTTTATCATAATTTTGACTTCGAGTTTGCAGATGGATGGTATTTGAGGACATCATATGAATTTCCTTTGACAAACTAGAGTTACCCTGATTAGACATATGGTCTATCAGTTGTTGTTGAGAGGGAAAAGGATCGATAAGTACTGCAGGTGTGGGATTGGACTTCAAAAACTGGGAGATTTCGTCCCAACGAGGACACTCCTTTGAAAAGTGGTCACCACCATAGAGCAAACAAGGATATTTTGCCTTCCTTTTCCCTTTGTCGTTATCACTGTTGGTTAGCCGTGGAGTCTCCTGTTGGTTTCTAGGTTTTTTATTTCTATTTTTACCTTTCTTTTTATTACCCGAGGTTTGAGTACTTTGAATAGAATTGACCTCGGCGGAAACCTTAGGAGTCGAAGGAGTAGGGGTGGTATTTTGGTTTTTCTTGGCAGGTTTGGCTGCAAATGGGGACTGGATTGAACCAACAATCCCATCAACAGGTACTTCTGCTGGTGGCTTAGCAGGAACAATGCTAGGGTGAGGAGCTTGAGGAATCAGGTCATAAAGAGTTCCAGACTTGGAACTGACCAAGTCTAGGTATTGATCACGAATAATCACCTGCTCTTCGGTAACGGCACCTCCCATAGCCACATCTTGGGTAATAGGAGGTAACAAGGATTTAGTGAACCAATCAGCTAGTAACTGATCCAGAATAGGGGCCTTAATAGGCCTTCTCTACCTTCTCCACTAATGAATGTGATCGAAAATGTGGGTGGAGGTGTTCTTCCGTAGAGAAGTTAAAAGATGAGTGCCCATTTCATAACGAATAGGGAGCTGAAAGTGTGTAAGAAACATGGCTTCCAACGAGCCAAAATACACAAATGAATGTTGTGGGATTTCAGTGTACCACTTCGTGGTCGTACCGGTCAAAGTTCGCTGAAAGAGTCGTAACCAAATGGAGTCATCCATGAGGGAGTTCGAAGAACACCATAAATGGAATGTCATAACATGGTTCTTTGGATCGTCTCCCTGCTTCCCATTGAATTTTGGAATGTCTGATGGTAACTTTACCGGAATGGGACGTCACGAGGGATTATGTCGAATGGGGTCATTGATCAACTTGGATAAATCAAGTAAGTCTAAAGTTGCTAGGAAAGGTAACTGTAGGTTGGGATGCTTACACTGGTAATATTTATATGGCATATAATTACCAATATGACCATAAGTAGACTAATAAATAGGTTGTTGTGACAAAGAAATACCGAAACATCCACCCGCAGGGGGTTAGTTTCATGGATTAGGACCGCTAAGACCACTAGGGCCTCCAGGAGGAGGACCACCAGGGCCTTCGGGACCACTGGGACCACTAGGACCACCAATACCACCAGGAGGTGTACCACCAAACCCTCCAGAGCCCAAAGGAGGTGGTAAACCTCCAGAGCCACTGGAACCACTAGGAGGAGGGCCACCAGACCCTCTTGGGCCAGAAGGAAGAAAGCCACCAGGTCCCCCATGACCACCAGGACCATCAAGACCATAAGGAGGAAAGTTTTCAGATCCTCCGGGACCATTAGGTCCCCCAAGAGGAGAACCTCCATAAGGTAGTCCTCCGGCACCTCCCGCAGTATGTATGGGTATCCCCCCCATAGCTGGCATGTAAGACCAGTTGGTTTTCCCCCATGGCATAAAATTGTTACTAGGGTATGGAATTCCAGCATAAGGAATTCTTGTAGGATTGGGTGGATGATTACCTATAGGTATTTGATAACCATAACCTCCAGAAGACTGAACAATTACAGGTTGTGCCCCCAAGGGCTGACCTGAACTGGATGGGGGATTAACCACATTAGTATGGGTGGGAGGGACATAAAATATAGATGGTTCTATGTTAGAGGTCTACCCTTGACTAGGTACAATTTCGGTGTCAGATAACTTAGCTTGTGATGGGGGTTTCCCCTGGCACTAGAAGGTACCGACGAAACAGGAATTGAAGGTTGGGCCCCAGGTGCAAAAGACCTGGGAGGATTGGGAATAGACATAACATGAGAGTTGATAGGGGTGGTAATTTGACCTGGGTTGTGGGTTTTTATTGGACGATTTATAATCAGTTCAATGGGTCTCATAGAATCAGCCAGTGAATGATATCCCACAGGAAGAGTTTTGGAACGTGCTGGTGTCGAGCCTAATAGGTCATCGATCTACTTGTCAATCTCCTGTGCACGAAGAATGGCAGCACGGTATTTCCTGTGTTCTTCTTCATCTTCAGAAGAGTTTACACTGGTTCCAAATGAGGCAATGGCCTATCCTATAGGTGTCTCCCAAAACGGAGCATTGGGACCAAAATCCAGACGGGTTATATCGTCAACATGACATTTCGTGGGAGAATGGAATGATGTATTTCTCTGAAAAGGTTGTTGTACCAAGGGAGGCGAGTGTGAAGAATATGTTACTCCACTTTCCGCAACCACATTGTCTCCCACTTGGGAGGTGGTAGCAGCTCCTTGGTTGATAGCTTCCATGGGATTTTCTCCTGAACCAGGAATAAAATCAGGTGGCAAGCCCTGTACTCTTCTGGACTGTCTTAACTCAGCCAGTTTGTACATTTCCTATCTAACCTAGGGTCTAAAAATATAGAAAATACACCAAAAAACTTCCCTACACAAGCTATAGGTCAAAACAACCAGACTTAAAATGATAGGAGCAGTTCAACAAGCCAGGTCTCTCACCAAGATTGTTAAGAAGGTTCCACTCACGATATACCTCGAGGGTACATGCGTAGTAATCTCCCTGAATGTTATTTTCGGTGTATGGCTCCAAACAAGATGGGTAAAGGGATTTTCTCAGATAGATAAGGTATCCTAGTGGGGTCTCCTGATATACTCAAGGTACATGGGAGCTCTAATCGGTAGTAGTGTTGTCTAATGCATAATCGTACACAAGGGGCCTTTCGATATACAATCGAGTACATGAAGTACCTTTCTATATACCTCAAGGGTATGTGAAAGGCCGTTCGATATACCGATGGTACATGGAAGAACCACGCGAGTCCCGGAATGTAATGCTGACAAATAACGATAGCTCCTAAGCATAACAATGCCCGAACATGTCTCTAACCTATCACTCAAGTTACTACGTAAATTTTAACCTACAACTGCCATTAATTTTAACTTGTACGGTTAGGTGAATGCATGATGTTTTGATAGAAAATTAAAACCATGCAATATGCTTGTGCAAAATGTTCACTTTACCATTCAGTATGCCTACTTACGGGAGGGAAGAGAGTGTTTTATTTTTGTTTCAAAACCAACAATACTTCCAAACAACAGTCATGAACATAAAAAACAAAGACAAGCAATAACTTTTAGAAATTGATTTCTTCTTTCTGAAATCAAATGAGAAGGGGAAGAATCTCTTTTCCTAAAATAAAAACAAGAAGCACAGCTATATGCAAATGCACTCTATTTTTTCAATTTTCTCAAAACATAAGCAAATCTAACTTAAAACTACCATTTTTTATTTTATTTTGATTGAGATAGTTCTAAATGTATAAGAGATGAAATATCATGAAGGTCCTGAAAGCTTGTAAAGCCAATCAGAAAACCAATGTCCAACGCTCAATGATAATATCCTAGTCTCAGTCAAAAAATTTCTTTTTTAAAGGATGGAAAAAGAAGTTTACTATGCAAATAAGAAATGAAACCTAGAAGCTAATCTAGTGTTTTTCTTTTAGTCTATGCAATAGAAATGAAAAGAGATTTTAATAACACCCTAAGCTTTTTAGAAAACAAGAAATCCTTTCGTAAACACAACCAACAAGCATAGAAGTAGATGAACAATCAAAAGACCTAATCAAACTTTTGAAATTCCACTCAAATCAATATTAAACCATAAAATTATCAAGCCACAAACATCAGATTCAGTAACACAAGTCTGATAAGTAGAACTGAAAACAACAAAATCCAATTTTTTGCAAAGAAAAATGAGGAAAAAAGGCTTTGGAATTATTCCTACCTGGCACCGCACTTCTCAGGTGTTGACAGAGCGTTTCCTACATAGCATCTATTTTCCCCAATAGGTTATAGGTAGTGGTACCATGTACTGCCCACTTTGTTCAGGCGATGGCACCACTTCTCGTGCACAGCATAGGTGCAGTTCCCTGTAGATGACCAAAACACAAGAAGAACGATGGATCAAGTCAGAAAAAGACTAGATTAGGGAAAATACTGTTGAATTGAGTATGAAAACAGAGCATAAAATATTGAAATAACTCAGATCTAAATAGATCTAGAAGTTTCAAACCCAAATGAAGCAATTCAGAAAGTAGATTTGACTGAAGAGAGTTAAAGAAGAAGGAGCTTGGATTCGGACAAGAGTTGCAGACTGAGGAAGATCAGAACAACTGATATAAACTTCCCAAGCAGAGTCGCCAGATTTGTTAGTTGGAATATTTCACCTCCTATGGACAGCAAGGTGTTCCACTGGTCTAAATGGTTCAGATCCAGAACAAATAGAGGGCAGAGGTTGAAGACTCTCCCTAGACGTCGTAGATACCTGAAATGTAATGCTTTGATCATTACCCTCTGTACCTGCAATAAGCTTCAACACACAAACATATCGAAACCACCAGAATATAATCTACTAATCTATGTTAGTGACTAAGGAATCTAACAACATACATTTGAAATCATACAACAACAATATATGTGGGACAAAAATCAACTTGCATTAAAGAAATATGAAGAAGTTTACAACCAATCCTTAGTGTTGACATGCATCTCCATGAAACCAAGAATTCTCATCCCCAAAATCTTTGACTCTATCTCTCTATACTCTCCCAAATGATCTTGGGCCAAGTGATCAATCCAACAACATAACAATACCTTAAGAGTTCTCCCTCTCAACCATGGCCATAAGCTTGTATTTATAAGGCTTAATGGATAGGGTAGGTTGAGATATTAATGGGTGAGGTGGCCTCTAATATCCTAGGATGAGGAATCTCGAGCTCAACTGACCCACAACAGTAGGGATAAAGGAGGACACGAGGCTTATCATCTAGAAGCCTTGAGAAACTTCTATTTTTCCCTTTTTACCCAGGGTACCGCATTTCTCCTTCAATGACAGACCGGTTCTGGTAATAACCATTTATGGAACAAGCACCATAAGCAGTGGCATCGCTTGTGGGCAATAGTGGATGGGCGATGTGAAAAAGGGTACCACTTATGGATAAAGGGGCAAGTGCGGTGCTGGAAATTTTCATAGAAGATTGATGATAACCATGATTTTCCACTCCAATAGCTGGGATTCAGGGCAAGTAGGCATGTCAAAGCTCTTATCACATGATGGTGACAGGATTTTGGTATAACATGGAGTGTTGATGTATTTGTAACTTCCAAATGTATTCACTTGTATATCTTATGTATTGTACCCCGATGTTTATTCTAGGAAGTGTTTGTAATGTACTAGAGTCATGTCATGGACTGATGTTCCTATCGGGAGATTTAATAATGTAAACAAGTCATGTAAAGTCATTTGTTAGAAAATAGGACCGCAGAGCAATAAAAGATATACAGTTGAATCAATAAACAAGATGCAAAACACATTAAAACATTACAGAGAGACACAGATATAACATGGTTCACCCAAATGATGGGCTATGTCCACAAAGAAATTTCCAATCCTTTTATTACAGTCCAGAAAGATGAAGGGATACACCCTGCAACAAAACCGCTGCACTTCCTATTCACGCTCTCACAGTATCTCTTCCAATACAATACAATACCATACACATTCATGTTACAATGCTTTCTTTTATAGGGTAAATACCATGGGAAAATACTACGGTTAACCCAATACCATGGGTCTGCAAAACTGTTGGCCAACACACATCCCAAAAAAAATTCTCGAGGGAATTGGGACCCTGAACCCCAAGGTATGGGGAATGAGTGTACAGTACTCCTGGGTTACAATCACAACTAAATACTATCTCTGGATCTAGAATATTAGGCTCCACAACCAACAATATCCCACTTGGAGACTGATCACAGCAACTCCACTGCTACTGCACTTGTTGGACTATGCTTTGGTCTTTAGACTTGGCAAATTTCTTATTTTCACCTTCATGCTTGAAGGCCAATAGAAACCGAGAAGGAACTCAGTTTCTCTCTGGTTACTCCCTTTGTCAACATGTCTGCAGTATTTTGACTAGTGTGTATCTTTTCTAGTTTTAATAGTTCTTCATCTAGAACAAATCTTATGAAGTTGTACTTGAGTTGTATATGTTTAGTCCTCAAATGAAAGGTTGAGTTATTTGAAAGATGAATGGCACTCTAGCTGTCACTGTATAGCCTACTATTCTCTTGCTTCTTACCCAATTCTTCCATGAACCTCTGCAACCAAATCATTTCCTTACTAGCCTCTATAGCAACAACATACTTTGCTTCCATTGTTGAAAGTGCAACAACCTATTGCAGTTTTGAAATCCAACTTACTACTATTCCAACTACAGTAAACACATACCCTGTGGTGCTCTTCCTATTGTATTTATCACCTTCCATATCTGGATCAACATATCCCTGTAGAATAGTGTTTGAACCTCCAAAACATAATGCATGAGAAGTGGTACCTCTCAAATACCTGAGAATCCACTATACTACTTTTCGATGCTCTTTACCTAGATTATTCATATACCTGCTCACAACTCCCACTGCATGTGCAATATCTGGTCTTATGCACACCATGGCATACATCAAGCTCCCAACTGCTGATGAATAGGGAATCTTGGACATGTGATATATCTCTTCCTGTGTCTCTGGACACATATCCTTGCTTAGTTTGAAATGGTTGGCCAAAGGTGTACTGACTGGTTTTGCATTCTGCATTCTAAACCTCTGCAACACCTTTTCTATGTACTCACCTTGAGACAACGTCAATTTGCGATTGTTCCTCTCTCTTGTTATTCTCATACCAAGGATTTGCTTTGCAGCACCCAAATCCTTCATCACAAATGATTTAGCTAGTTTTCTTTTGAGCACATTTATATCCTGCATGCTAGACCTTGCAACAAGAATGTCATCCACACACAATAACAAGATAATATATCTTCCGTTATCTAGCCTCTTGAAATAAACACAGTGGTCAGAATGACATCTATCATAACCTTGTTCTGTCATAAAATTATCAAATTTTAAATACCACTACCTTGGAGCTTGCTTTAGGCCATACAAGCTCTTCTTCAACTTGGAAACCAAGTTCTCCTTCCCTTTGACCTCATACCCTTGTGGCTACTGCATATAAATCTCTTCCTCCAAATCCCCATGGAGAAAGGCTATTTTTACATCTAACTGTTCAATATGAAAATCTTCTACTGCCATTAGACTTAAAATAGTTCTAATTGAAGTAATTTTAACAACAGGAGAAAATATTTCATCAAAGTCTATACCTTTATTTTGTGCAAACCCCTTTATAACAAGTCTAGCCTTGTACCACTTCTTTCCTCCATCTTCTTCCTTCAACATGTAAACCCATTTATTCTGCAATGCCCTTTTTTCTGCAGGCAACTTAACCAGATCCCAAGTCTAGTTTCTTGCCAATGAGTCCATCTCCTCATCCATGCCTTCCTCCCACTTCTTTCTAGTTTCTACCTACATTGCTTCTTCAAAACATTCTGGTTCACCAGAATCAGTCATCAATAAATAATACAATGAAGGAGAGAATCATTAAGGGGGTCTACTTAACCTAGTAGACTTTATTACAGTTGCAGGAGTTTCAGGTACGTGCTGCTGCTCTTGATTTTTTGGTGCTTTTGGAACTTCATTTTCTTTGATTTCATCAAGCACTGTGTACTATGTGTTTTCCTTTTCTTCTTTATTTCCCTGCAACTAATATTTGTACATGACCTTTTCATTGAATACTACATCTCTACTCCTAATGATTTTGCGATTTTTAAGATCCCATAAGCGATAACCAAAATCATCAACCCCCTATCCAATAAAGGTACATTTCTTCAATTTAGCCTCAAGCTTTGTTCTATCATCTTTATCAATATGGACAAATGCTTCACAACCAAAAGTTCCCATAAATGAGTATTCTACCTGTTTTCGTGTCCATGCCTCCTCTAGAATGCCACCATCCAAATCACTTGAAGGCCCTCTATTTATTAAATAAACAACAGTGTTTATAGCATCAGCCCAAAACTGTAAGGGCAACCCTGCATGCAATCTCATACACCTTGCATGCTCCATGATCATTCTATTCATCCTTTCTGACACACCATTTTCTTGGGGTGTTCTAGGGATTGTCTTCTCTCTACAAATCCCATTGTGTGAACAGTAACTGTCAAACTCTTTGCTGCAGTAATCACCTCCATTATCAGATTTGAGACATTTCAACCATTTTCCTGTCTCATTCTCAGCCAAATCTTTCCACTTCTTAAAAGTATCAAACACATCATATTTTTGTCTAATGTAATAAACCCAAGTTTTTCTACTTGCATCATCAATAAAAGTAACATAATAACGAGAGCCACCAAGAGATTGTAGCTGAGCTGGTCCCCATACATCTGTATGGAAAATCTCTAACTTTTCACTCTTCCTTTGTTTCCCAACCATGAGAAATCTAACTCTCTTCTATTTTCCATAAACAGAGTTCTCACAGAATTCCAAACTTACCTGCTTCAGATCAGGAAGTAGTTTCCTTGAGTAGAGAATCTGCATCCCCTTCTCACTCATGTGGCCAAGTCTATGATGCCACAACGTCGCACCTGTTTATGTGGAAACTACAGAGATAGAATAATCAGTATTATGAGGACATAAATATAACGTACCTATCCTATCTCCTTTTGCAATTACCATTGATCCTTTAGTGATCTTCCACCACATTAATCCAAATGTAGACAAACAGCCGCTATCTCCCAACTGCCCTGTTGAGATCAGATTTCTTTTCATAGTAGGAATGTGCCTTACATCCTTTAGTAGCCATTCAATTCCATTATTTAACTTAATCCATACCTTACCATTTCCAACAATTTTACATGGTTCATCATCCCCCAATAGCACATGCCCAAAATCACCTTGAACATAATCATGAAAGAATTTTCTATGGGGTGTAGCATGACATGAAGCCCCTGAATCTACTACCCAATAATCACTAGTATTATCTAATGCAAGAATCAAAGCATCTTGTAACACATCACCTGCTACATTCGCTTCTTGAGTAGTCTCTTACTGTCTGTCTCCTTTTTTATTTGGATCTCTGCAGTCTTTCTTCAGATGTCCTTTCTTACCACAGTTCCAGCACTCTATTTTTCTGAATCTGGAGTTTGATCTTCCATTTTTAGACTTGTCGTGATTTTCTAGGCTCCTTCCTCTGTCGCTTTATCTCCCTTTGCTCTCCATGGTCAACACATTACCTGATGTCTCACCTGTGCTTTTTATTCGCATTTCCTTGCTAAGAATAACACCAACAACATCATCAAACTTAAGAGTGTTTGAACTAGGGACAGAGTTACTTACATCCATGACCAAGCTATTCCAGCTTTCTGGAAATGAGCACAAGATTAGAATATCCCTAACCTCATCATCAAAGTTCACTTTTACAGAACTTAACTGACTGGTAAGTGTATTAAACTCATTTAAATGGTCAGCAACAGATCCACCTTCACACATCTTCATATTGAATAAATGCTTCATTAAAAATACCTTGTTAGAAGCCGAGGATTTTTCGTAGAGCTTACTCAATGCGCTCATCACACCCTTTTTTGTTTTTTCTTTCGAAATATTGAAGGCCATCGACAAAGCCAAGCAGAGTCATATTGTTCCTAGTTCCTTTCTGTCAAGAACCTCCCATTCTTCATCCTTCATAGTCGCTGGCTATTTTTCTTTTCTGCCCAATGGCAGGTATAAATCCTTCTGGTACAGATAGTCCTCCATTTGCATCTTCCATAACTGATAGTTTTGGCTGTTAAATTTATCGACCCTAAACTTTCCTTCTTCTGCCATTGCTCCCACTCAAACCAGGAACCCTTCTTTCCTGCGAGTTTACCAACCAAATAGACCTTTTGGCTCTGATACCAATTGTTAGAAAATAGGACCGCATAGCAATAACAGATATACAGTTAAATCAATAAACAAAATTCAAAACACATTAAAACATTACAGAGAGACACAGATATAGCGTGGTTCACCCAAACGATGGGCTATGTCCACAAATAAATTTCCATTCCTTTTATTATAGTCCAGAAAGATGAAGGGATACACCGAGCAGCAAAATCACTGCACTTCCTCTTCATGCTCTCACAGTCTCTCTTCCAATACAATAGAATACCATACATAGTCATGTTACAATGCTTTCTTTTTAGGGGAAATACCATGGGAAAATACTACGGTTAACCCAATACCATGGGTCCACAAAACTATTGGCCAACACACATCCCAAAACAAATTCTCAGGGGCTCCGCCCCCGAACCCCAAGGCAGAGGGAATGAGTGTACAGTACTCTTGGGTTACAATCACAACTAAATAATATCTCTATATTTGGAATATTAGGCTCCACAACCAACATCATTGTGGGTAACCCTCCTATTGATCAAGGGTTAAAGTCCCCACAGTTGTGGGGCCCTAGGATTATTAGACTCTCCTAGAGAATTCGGCCCTAGTGATTTATTATCAAGTCAGGAATTAGTATAAATAGAGAGTGAGCCTCTCTATTTATCACACATTTACTCACAGTCAGTTGTAGTGCATAACTGAGAGAGAAGAATTTGTATGGACAAGAGAGAGAGAGACTAATGCTGTCAGGAGATCAGCTAACAGTTTTTTTGGTTTTGTTTTTGGTGTTGATTCCATCTTTGAGGAAGTTTTGGGGTTTTCTCCTTTATGGTTTCCCCGAGGAAAACCTTTGTGTTCATTGTATCTTATATTTGATTGGTGTTCTTGTTATTCTCTCAGTTAAATATCCTAAGATAATGCTATCTTGAATGATAAAAAATCTAACATGAGGAAAAACCTTGCCAGAATAAAACAACTATATTGTAGCCATTCAAAACTATTTTTCAATGAAACAAAATGTATAAATTAATGGAAACATCACTTAAGAAAAAACTGTATAGGTTTCATAACCAAAGAATTCTCAGAAGTGGTGGAACCACACGATATGATTATGCCCTCCTTGTCTTAACTGAAGAAATTACAATATGTTTCCCTCACAGGAAACTCAGGCCATGCGTCCTCAAAAATCACAATACAGTTCCATCACGAGAAAATTAGGCCACACAACCTAAGAAATCACAATAAATTTCCATTACATGAAACTTAGGTCACACAACCTGAGAACACATAATGCATTCACATCATAAGAAAATCAAGCCACGCAACCTAAGAAAATGCAACACCTTCCATCGCCACTTACTTTCTCTACATATTCATTAATTGGTGCAATGGGATTCCCTTCACTACAGTCCCTCACTATATCACCATCCACTATAAAGCTTCATGTACAAGACCAAAGTAGAGACAAGTAATGGTCCTTAAGGTACTTGTTAGGATATTTAGACACTTAGGAGTTAGTTAAGATCAACTTGTGTAATATATATGTTAGGTAAAGTGTGTTTCTTTAGTATGAATTAGTATGCATTTGTAAATATTCTAATCCGACGGTCACGATATGTTCTAGACATAAAGTGATCCGACGGTTCTACTTCTCTTAGATCGTACCTACCATTTATCCGTGGCTTAACACCCAATTGGTCCATGATCTCTATTTAAAGAGCATGGAGGGTCCTTGCCTAGTTGATCGATTATGAGAAGCTCATTTGTAACTTTCTTTCTTTTGCATAATAAATTGCTCCAAGTAGCTATTTGGATGGGGCCATGGACTGTTTCCCTCTCGAGGATTTTAACCACGTGACAAACATTGGTGTATTGATCTGTGATCTATTTGTGTGAAGTGGTTTCTATAGGTTTTCTGTCTTTTGGGAGTACCCTGTGTACCTAAACATGGTATCAGAGCGTACCAGTTTTGATCAAGATTTGAAACTGGTGTTGTCAAAAATTTGAAAGGGTTTCTGGTTTTGGAGTTTCTATGCATTTTTGTCCTATGGGAGATATTCCATTGCAACCGGAGCACTGTTTCCAATGGAAAATAGTTTTCGTTTCATAGAAAATTGTTTCCATTTGATCCAAAAACACCCATTTCGGCAAATCTAAAGATATAATGTTACAGGGAAACATTTGTTTTTTTCTTTTTTAAATCTATCATATTTTATTAGTTTTATCAGTAGATATTTATTGTTTTAGTCTCGGACTGTTGTCTTTCCTGGCTGCATATGCTCTTTGTCATGCACTTTGCGTGATCACGGTGAATCAGAAACAGAAAGGGAATTTTTTTTGTCTTCTCAGCTACGTATGCTCTTTTTTGTGCACCTTGTGAGATCACGGCGAATAAGAAACAGTGATAAAACTTGAAAATGCAGCCTTTCCGGGAAATCTAAGCAAGATCTAACCCCATAGTGTGGAAATTTTGTTTTTGTTTTTGTTCTTCATTTCTTTTGTGATTTGCAGCAAATAAAGGCAAGCACGGAGAACGAGAGAGAAGAGTTTAAAAAAAAACCCTTCCTCTTTCGATTCTTTTATGTACCTTTTAAACTTAGCTCAATTGTTTCAAGTTTCTTTATTCCTTAATAGGTATTGAGTTCAAGTCTTATTAAGTTACTTTTTAGTGTATGCAATTTCTCTTTCCAAGATACTTTATTGTAAAAGTGCATCTCACTTAAATAAAATAAAATAAAAAGTGAGTCGCTTAAGTCTTTTAGTTTATTGCTGCACTATTTATAGTAACATTGTTGTAAAAGTGAACATCGCTTATTTAGAAAAGTGATTCACCTAAAAGCAACTTTCTTGTAAGTGATTGTCAAAGGTTCATCTTGGGAAGAAGGGGGTTCTTTTTTTTATCGGCCATGTCACTATTTGGGATATCTTCAACATTTTCTTTGATCAGGCATAACTTCATCATCCAAAATCAGTTTTCAGTGCCATTGTTTTTGAAACAACCTAATTTTTCAATATCTTTGCATCTAGATAGTTAGTTTCTATTCTTTCAGCCATTATTTTATAGTATGGCCGCCCCTTGTGATATTATACTTACAAGTTCTAACTATTTCTCATGGATATCTCGTATGGAGGATGTTCTAAGAAGTAGGGAACTTTTCAGAATTACCTTAGGGAAATAAATGTAACCCACTGATGATGATAAGAAAATAAAATGGTAAAATAGATGTGATGAAGCTCGTGGATTGATTGGAATGTCAATCTCTACTGATTTGCGATTCCACATATCTAGAATTGATGAACCTGATAAAGATTGGGAAAAGTTGGAATCTGTATTTGGTAAACACAATAAAATTCGAGATCATCAACTTGAGAATGAGTTGATTTATTTGAATCCAAGTGATTTCTCATGCATTCAAGACTATTTATTTAAGTATAAAACTCTTAGACTCTTATGTGAAGAATGCAAGATTAATAAAAAATAAAAACAATGTATTTATCATATTCTTTCCAAAATTGGACCTGCATATTCTATTTTTGTATCTACATTTTACTCCATGAAAGAATCATTGAATGCAGCTAGCTATAAAGAGCCTAGTCTTTAATCCTTTTGTGATTCCTTATTAGTGAGCAAGATAAGATCATTCATCTTAGAATAATTAACAATGTAGATACATCTGGGAAATCCCTATTGTCCCAACAGAAAGAAAAGTCCAAGCCTCCTAAGAAACAGAATTTTCACAATAATAAGCCAAATAAGGGTCCCAAACCCTCTCAGTCAGCGCCTTCTTTAAAAAATGACAAAGGCTCCAAGCCAAAAGGAAAGAAGACTAAGCGTCATTGCAATTTTTGTGGGAAAGATAATCATGATGAATCTAAGTGTTTCAAAAAGATGGCAACCTTGGAAGTAACAATGAAGAAGCACCACATCAACCTAGATTCATCTTCAGAATCTACCTCTCATGGACATGCACTTTGTGCTTCTGGTTACTCTTATTCTACATCTTCTTCTTCTACTTCAAATGAATGGATCATTGATTTTGGAGCATCTTATCATATGGCTAAGGATCAAGCCATATTTTCTAATATGCATGAATGTTACACCAAAAAAATATTTGTTGGTGATGATAGTTCTCTAAGTGTTGTAGGATCTAGAACAGTTCTAGTAGAAAATAGTCATTTTAGTGATGTACTATGTGTTCCAAAAATTTCCTGCAATTTTTTGTCAGCCTATCAAATCACTCATTCTGGTGAAGGTAAAACTATAACGTTACACCTCACCAAGTTGTAATCAAGGATTTTAAAGATCCTCAACATGTCCTAGCTACCGAAATTGTTGATAATATTACCAGGTTGTACAAATTTAACAAATTTGGGTCATCACCTTTTCCTTCAGTTTTTGTTGCTCATAGTGATAACTTGAGCAAACTTTGTCATGAGCAATTTGGTCACTTAAATTATCGCTCATTGTAACAACTATGTAAAGACAATATGGTGGCTGGTCTTTCGATGGTATCTTGCAAGGATGGTGTTTGTTCCGGTTGTGTACTCAGAAAACATCATCGGGATAGTTTTGACAAATGTACCTCTTGGCACACCTCGGTTCCCTTGGAGCTTGTGCACAGTGACTTGTGTGGTCCTCTTCCATCTACTTCCTTTTTTGGTTTCAAATATTTCTTAACATTCATTGATGACTAATCCATACGCACTTGGGTTTACTTCCTAAAACTTAAGAGTGAAGTATTTAACATGTTTTTGGCCTACAAGGCCCTTGTTGAAAAACAATCTGTTTATCAAATTATTAAGTTAAGATATGACAATGGAGGAGAATATGTTAACAAAAAGTTCACTGGTTTCTGCACTGAACAAGGAATCCAACAACAACACATTATTCCATATACACCAAAACAAAATGGTGTAGCTGAACGAAAGAACTGCACTTTAAAAGAAATGGCTAATTGTATGATCCAATCTAAGGGACTAAGTCTTCAATATTGGGATGAGGCCATAAATTGTGCAAATTACATAGTTAATCGCACACCCACTAAATTTTTACAAGGTATAAAAGCGAAAGAAGCATGGAGTAAAATTAAACCAGATGTAAGTCACCTCTGTATGTTTGGTTGTGAAGCATGGGCTCACATTCTGGATGAAAAATGGAAAGAATTGCAGCCTAAAACTGAAAAGTGCATATTTCTTGGATATTCTGAAGATGTAAAAGGTTATAGACTTGTTCATCCACATTCTCATGATATAATCATTAGAAGAGATGTTAAATTTGATAAAAATCTCTTGTCCTATGAGCCTAATCTGGCGGGTGTGCCATCTTTGGCATGCAAGCCTGATTCAGCGATTGTGCCCTGTTCTAATTCCAACTTCCTTGACATGTTTCCAACTTTGGTTTCTATTGATGACAGTGATGATGAAAATCCACCTCCTCCTACTCATGTTCCTCTAGTTGCACTAGCACCAATGCTTCCTCGATGGGTCTGTTCAACATGTGAAGCAGCTAGTGATATTGTCAGTGATCCTAGAGATCAACATCAAACATGTTTTTAGTTTTAGCAAGCCTCTTCTCTTTTGGCTCAAGTTTTCGAGAGTCATGATCCAGAAACATTTGCATAAGCTTCAGGAAATCCAGATTGGGATACAGCTATAGATGAAGAATATCGTTCCTTAATAGCGAACGATACTTGGGTTCTTGTTCCTCTTCCAAAAGGAAGAAAAATTGTTAGATGTAAATGGATCTACAGAACTAAGTATGCATCAGATGGAAGTGTTGAAAGACTTAAGGAAAGGTTAGTTGCCAAAGGTTTTTCCCAAGTTGAAGGGATTGACTACAATGAAACCTTTTCTCCTATCGCAAAATTGAACTCCATCCACCTTGTTATTTCCCTTGCAGTCTTACATAACTGGGAAGTCCATCAAATGGATGTCAAGTCTTCCTTATTACATGGTTATTTACAGTAGGATATTTACCTAGAAAAACCTCTTAGATATGTTCAAAATAACTGTATCCTTGTATGTCGCCTTAAGAAATCCTTATATGGCCATAAGCAAGATCCTAGAGCTTGGTATGCCAAAATGGATAGATTTCTCCTTGACACTGATTTTTCTAGATTCCATTCTGACCCCAATGTCTATACCAAAAAAGTAGGAAACAATCTCATCATACTTGTTCTTTATGTTGATGATCTTATCCTTACTAGTAGTGGCCCTACACTTTTAACCCATGTGAAATCTAGTCTTAAGCAAAATTTTGAAATGTCAGACTTAGGACATTTGCATTATTTTCTTGGTCTCCAATTATTGCAAACCAAAGAAGGAATATTTATTTCCTAGTCTAAGTATGCTTGTGACCTTGTTCATCGCTTCCACATGGAAGATTTTAATCCATCCCCTTCTCCCTTCCATTATGGACTCAAACTTTCTGCCAATTGTACTTCCGCAAAAGTAGATGCCAGCTTGTATCATCAGCTTGTTGGTAGTCTCTTATACTTGACTCATTCCCATCTTGACCTTTCCTTTATAATTGGTTGTGTTTCCCGTTATATGAAAACACCTCATGAAAGTCACTGGAAAGAAGAAAAAAGAATACTTTGATATATTCGAGGTACAATTCAGTTTGGGATTCATTACAATATAGGGAGGGAACCTTTGTTGGTTGGTTTCACTTATTCATATTGGGTCAATGATCCTGATGATCAAAATTCTACTGCATGTTATGTTTTTAGTCTAGGATCTGGACCTGTCACTTGGGCTTGTAAGAAACAACAAGCTCTTGTTCTTTCTTCAGCAGAAGTAGAATATCAAGTCACAGTTAATGCCAGTCAGGAAGCTTTATGGATTCGACAGATCCTTTCAGAGTTTGGATTCGAGCAGTAGCAGCCTAATCCACTTTGGTGCGACAATCAAAGTGCCATCAAGATTACCAAAGATCCAGTTCTACATCAACGTAGCAAACACATTGAGCTACACATGCACTTCATCAAAAATCTTGTTCATGATCGTGTTCTTGAAATTCTCTATTGCCCTAAAGATGATCAAGTTCCAGACATCTTCACCAAGTCTGTTACAGAAGTGAAGTTTTTTAAACTTCAATCTATGTTAGGAGTTTAGGAATGTGTCATTAAGGGGGGATAGGCTATAATGCCTCCTTCCTTCTCCTAATAGTGTCACTTTTGTAAATCCTGCAATCATATCCCAAGTTGTTCTTAAGGGGGGGTTTTAGGATATTTAGACACTTAGGAGTTAGTTAAGATCAACTTGTGTAATATATATGTTAGGTAAAGCGTGTTTCTTTAGTATGCATTAGTATGCATTTGTAAATATTCTAATCCGATGGTCACGATATGGTATAGACATAAAGTGATCCGATGGTTCCACTTCTCTTAGATCATACCTACCATTGATCCATGGCTTAACACCCGATTGGTCCATGATCTCTATTTAAAGAGAAAGGAGGGTCCTTGGCTAGTTGATCAATTATGAGAAGATCATGTGTAACTTTCTTTCTTTGGCATAATAAATTGCTCCAAGTAGCTATTTGGCTGGGACCATGGACTGTTTCCCTCTCAAGGGTTTTAACCACGTGACAAACATCAGTGTATTGATCTGTGATCTATTTGTGTGAAGTGGTTTCTCTAGGTGTTCAGTCTTTTGGGAGTACCCTGTGTACCCGAATAGTACTTTCATGTTCAGTCGCTCCAAACTATAATATGGAATAGATCATTATTTATACCTCATTACAAGGCCTTCAATCCTTCTCCAAGAAATTTGAATCCATCCACAAGCATTCGAATTATCCAAGAGAGAAATCATAACAATCCAAGAGGACCCAGAGAGAACCAATTCGAATCCCTTTATAGAAATTTAAATCTGTCGGTTAAGGAATGACCTAGGTTAACTGGAAAGTAACCACACTAGTTACCCAAAGTTACTATAAGACCAATTCAAATTCCCACCAAGGATGAATCAAATTCCAAAGAGAAAACACTCCACTCCACTCAAACAAATTTGAATTAGTGTGTGGACCACTCAATCATGAGGGAAGAACTCGAACATGTGGAGAGGAAGTTTCACAAGCAAGGAGATTCCTTCATAGAATAGAAAATGGTTCATAATGAAGGAGGAGTTACAATTTTCAAATTTCCCAACTAAAAATAGCGAGTGGGAGTGGACTTGTGAAAGAGAGGGTTACAAAACCATGTGTAACCTCCAAAAAGGAGTTACAAAACCACCAAATGGGGCACATTCAACAACTGGGATCCATCCAAGAACCAAGGAGGACGAAGTCACCAAGGAAGGCCCACTAAATCATCAATTAGGATCAATAGTACCAACATAGGCTAAAATAATTGAAAATATAAAACAAAGAGTGTTGTTACAAAGAGCTACAACCCCCCTCAGATGTGGAATCCATGACCCCAAACCACATTAGTTGTCCTTGTCGAGCTAGTTATTTAATTAAAACCAAATAATAATAATAATGCCCATAATAATAATAGTTTTTTATAATACATTTTGTTGGGATATTTTCTTTTTAATTTCTTTAGACAACATCAATACATCGATATGTTTTCCTCATTAAAGTTGTAAACTTCCATTGTTAGTTTAGCATTTCTGTCACAACATTTTCTCTTTGTGTCGATACAATGATGCTTTTATGTCGCAAAGTGAGATAGATATTTGTTGATGGTACAAAATTGTCATAACAATGCTATGAGGTTTTGTTGGCTTGTTGAGGTTATTTGATCACAAGATCGATATAACAAAAATTAACCCAATATCCCTTAACTTTTATAAACCAAATCCCGTGGGAATTTTAGTGGATTGTGTAGGCATTTCAGAGCTACACACCTTACCATTTCTGAATTTTCACTCAAATTGGCCAGGGTGAAAACTTTATTGTCTTCCAATATTTACAATGTTGATATATTTTTCCAATATGATGACAAACTCCTCCCATCACTTAGCTATTGTGGGAATTTTGTAAGTTTCTACATAGATTGTATAGTTGGTTGGTGCGGGCATTCTATTGTCTTGCAGGCGTTCTTGGAGCCCTGCAAAAACATTCTCCAAGTCTTGCAAGTATTTTGATTGGAAACAAAGTTTGGTGTAGGCATTATTCTCACTTTCATGCATGTTGTGGGCATAGTTTTAAACACTACAAAAAAAATTCAATATTGCAGGCGTTTATTTGATTGCTTGCAGGCATCGTTTGGTGGGAATATTTGTCTTTAACTCAGTAAATTTAATTGATATGGAAATCATATTTATACTAATAAGACACGCAACCTCATCAGACCTTCTTCTGAGATTTGAGTACATTTTGATTCTATCTGGTGGGAATTCTGCCAAATCCTATGAGCATAATTACCTTGTGTTTGTGGACTGGAGCATGCACATTTTATTCCCTGCAATCATCATTTTTTATTGTGCGTGCATATAACCAATGCATGTTTCCCAAAGTTTTTTGTTGTATTCTCACTATTTCCTTCAGTCATCAGGTATTTCATTTATTAGAAGGGAATTATCTTGATACTTGAAGACGCACCTTTTAACTGACTATGGGCATCATTGCCTTGTGAATAGTTTCATTACATAACTCAAATTCATGCCATAGTGGAAAGTTTCATTCCAATTGTGGGAAATTTCTTATTGCTTGTGGTCATTCTCATCAGTCAGTGTATTTCTGGGTGAGCAACAAGCATATCATGAAGAGCCTGTGTGCATTTTATTCCACAGATTTTTCATTTCTCTCCAAGTATTGCAGTCATTACATGCATGTTACTATTTGCAGTCCCTTCCATGCATTTTAAAAACATTACTTAGCTTCTACGAGCATCTCCCATATATTCAAACAATTATCTAGTACATTCATAAAAGTTAAGCATACATTTTCTTTCATACTGGTCCCCCTATCAACATGCCAACTTCATCACTTATTAAAATTCATTAGTTTTATAATTCAACCACGATCCTTGGACCTGATTTTTCCTTGCATAAGCATTATTTTCCATTTGAGTTCATTCTCCAATGATGAACTCATGGTAAACTCAAAGTATTTAGAAGACTTCAAGTATGGCAACCATCTTCATTTGTACATTGATCTGCTTCATTCAAATTTATCAAAAGATTTTTCTTCACCCATACCTTAGAGTGGTCTTGGTTGAGATCATTTCTCCTTTGTCTTTCAAAATTGTTTGTTTCATCCTTATTCCATGAATCATTTCCTGATTTGTATGTTAGTCTTCTCATGAATTGTCTTCTCTTGTTCCCTTGCTAAATTAGACTTCAATCTTCTAATTTTATTGTTTTGGTCTTCTAGCTCAACTTCCAAACCTTTGTTCTCAAGTTTCATTCTAATGATCAAAGATTTTGTATTCTCTTTATAATTTTCAAATGATTGTTGTGTCCTGAAATGCCTCCTTTTGACCACACTTATTATACCCTTTTTTCCTTGTCCTACTCCATTCGATGCACTAGACATATGTTCTTTCCTCACATTGAGCCTTGAATATTTATAGGTATGATTAATTATTGTTTTATCTTATTAATGCCTATTATTGTTATGATCAGAACCCTGTCTCTTGAATTATACTAATACATCGTGATTTAATAAAGATAGTTCAAGCTTTGAGAAGTACAGGTGTAGCATCCCGAGTGGTATGAAGGGAAGATGAGCTTTTGATGCCAGTTGTCACTTGTCAATCGCATTCCCACCCGTTGGAAGCAAATAGAGGCTGTCATTCCATGTATTTATGCAACATGCTTAGCTGCGACAGCACGCTGTTGCTTAAGGTTTAGCTGCAACCGGCAAGGTATTCCTTAAATTGGTTCTTTTTATTCACTAATGGCTCACCCAACAGGATTCCCTATATTCTTTGTTCCCATTCAATTCCACCCCCAGTTGTACAACTTGTTGTAACAGGGAAGCCTGAAGATCATAGATCTTCTTGGATACCTGATATCAGTGGGTGAAGTTTATGATTGATCATGTGTAAATATTGGGAAACATTCTGAGCCAAGGTTTGGTTAATATTGGATTATACTGTGAAAGCTTCTATAGAGAACTATACTTTCATTTTACCATTCTAATATAAGAAGCAGGATTCTTCAGACTTTTGCATTTTAATCTATTTTAGTTTTGACGTCTCTATTTGAAGGATGGTCCCACCTTCCCACAAAGATCGCTGATTTAATTAGATGTTTTGATTATTCTGTTGTGTGGTGTGGAAGTTATAGTATATGCATTCTTTACAGTAGTTGCAACAATAATGCTTAATCGTTGAGCTTTCCTTGATAATCAATATCTGCATTTCTCTTAAGTTGTAGCAGTGTGGTTTCATAGTCAACTGTGTAGGTTAGTTTCCATTATGCAAGTGTGTGTTAGTTGTAACAGTCAAGCTCATATGTAGTTCCTCTTAATTACTTGTCTTTCTCAGGTTTCCTAATTTAGTCATATTATAGCTTAGAATTTTTTGGTTCAATTCCCGTTATTTCCTATTCCTAGATCAGTGGGATTAAACTAGTGATGATGGATCTGCATATAGTCTGGTAATGTTAGGATTTAGCTTCTTGCAAAAGTAGTCTAGTTATTTATTTCTAGAATCATTAGTTATTGGATTGAAGTTGTAGGAAAGAAATTGCAATTCTGAAATTCTTAAGTAGGTAATTTAGATCAAGTTTAATCATGAGAGGAGTTTGACTGAGCAGATAAGTAGGACAGTTAATCCTTCATTCAATTAATCAGCTACTTAGTGTTTATGCACAGACATTGTGAATTATCTTTAAGATAAAAAGACTTCCCTGGTTTGACAATTTATATTGAGCATTCTGCCTGTTAGCTGTAACTAACTAGCATATAGAGTGACCAACATTTTGTCGTCATTTCTAGGGAAGATAATTGTTAGACACCATAGTAGTTGCATATGTTCATTTTTCTTCAATTTTTAAGATTGCATGTTTTGGGTTGTATGAATACGAGGAGAGTACAACGTGACATTCCCAGAACCCCCATAACTCTCCAGAATACTAATTTTGCAGGTGTTCGAGGTCATGGAAGCAAACCAACATTGGGAAGAAGGACATTCATTGATGATGTGGTTTCCAAAACCAAGTCTTCTACTGGATCTCACCATCAGGAATCATCTGTCAGAATAATCTCGGTTACCCCTAGAGTGGAAGCATCAGTTTCCACTGTGGAGAATACAGGAGGAGCTGTGACACCATCAGGTGTCCCTATAGACTAAGACAAAGTCATTGTTATGGGAGAAGGTGACCGAGAGGTGGTTTACCACATTGACGAGAGGAAGGTGAAAAAGGAGGAGTGGACACATCTTCATCAGAAGTGGGAATATCAGAGAAGGCGAAGACAGGAGAGAGCAGAGGAAAACATGAAACTGAAGATCATGAGGAAGTGGTGGGGGAAAACCATCACAATGATAATGATCCCCCACATGAGGAGATAGTTTCCACACTCCATTTCCCCATTCAACACCCAACTAGATAAGCCCCCATGAAAAAAATATCACCATTAGTATTACCACGTTTTCATGGGAAGGCCATAGAGGATCCAAATGAATTCCTCTTCAAGTTTGACATCCTCTACCACAGCTACGACTACACTTCCAATGAGCAGAAGTTAAAAATTTTCCTTGCTACTTTGAAGGACAATGCTCTGCATTGGTTTATGAGCCTGGGTGGTGAGACCGTCACCACCTGGGATCAAATGAAGTAGGTTTTCCTTGAAAAATACCAAGAGTACTATAACACTAAAGATAAAAGAAAATAGTTGTTCAAGATGGTACAAAAGGATGAAGAGAGTCTGGAATATTTTGTTGAGAGGATTCTGTACAATGTATAGAGGGCAGGACAAACTCTTATGGGGCTATATGTGCTCAATATTATCCTACTTCGTGGGATTAGAGAATATTGACTAGGCATGTTGAACTTGTTGGGAAAGGGGGATATCTCAAACGAACCCTTTGAAAAGATTGCTGAATTATGCAGAAGGTATTCCATAGGATCCTCCACAACCAACAAATGAGACAAAATGAAACGAGATGTCTTCGATAGAACATATAAGTAATACAATGGAGGAACCACCCGATTAGAAATAGGAAACATTCTTGAGAAATTCAAAATAGAGATGATGAGTTCCATCTCCTCATAAATAAATGTCCTAAGAGCAAAGCAGAAGCAAGCAACATAATATTTAACATGGTGTATTCTGCCCCATATGCAGGAAGAAGCACCCCCTAAAGGAATGTCCACTTAACAAGTTCGAAGTGTTATAGCTCTATGAATTGAACCATGATATGAAGGAGTGACCCTCACTACCCCAAGTGAAGGAATTCCTACATGCATCAACTCCGGACGTGGAACCAACTTACTTCATTTCCCAGAAGAAGCCTTGGAAACCTCGGAACCAAGGTATGAATCCATATTCATTTCCCTTTTGGAATAACATGAATATTATGAATCATATGAATACACAATTCCCTTCACACTATTCTAACCATCAATGGCATCCATCTCAGCCTTCTATGCAAAATTTCAATTCTTGGACACCTTGGACACGGCCACTAAATCGACAGACTTCCTGGTCGCCTGGGTGGAGGAACTCCCATCCAATAAATTAGTTTCCTCATAAACAACCTCCTCACTGACAATTCCCCCATCAACACTTTTCTCACAAACAATACCCTCCTCAGAATTATCCTCACCAACAGTACCAGAAGCCTTAGTTGCAACTCCAGAACAACACTGCACCAATGAACACGCCTATACGACCGTAGCTTCCTGCCCAACCTAACCCCAACCCAAACAATAAAGTAGTCCACCAGTTTGATACTACCAACATGCCAGCTTACTCCATCACTCAAGTTCCCTATAACGACATACACTTACGATCAAGGAGATTAGTGGAGCCTTTAGTCATTGAAGATGTTGCATCCTCAATGACTGAAGTAAGGATGAATCAGTAATACGCATCCAACATGGGAATCCCCATTATTGAGGATGATGAAATTCCTAACGAGACACCATCTGAAACAAAAGGAGAAATAGTTATCGAAACACATCCTACACAACTAATTAGAGAACTTCCCTACCCTAAACGACTAACACTACAAAAAACAGTGGAACAACCTTAGTTTAACCTCCTAGGAGAGTTGCAAAACTTATATGTTAAAATTACACTACTACAAGCCCTCCATGGTGTGCCTATCTACCCCAAGATAGTCTGGGATCTTTGTGTAAGAAAACCAGGAAGAAAACCTAGGGATCCTCCCACTGTCCATGTTTTAGGAAAACTTTCTGAACTGATAATGGGAAAGACCCTCTTAGCTAAATACGTTGATCCTGGGAACCCCACTGTCATAGTACATATTGGGGAAACTCAGATACTGAACGTTTTGGTGTATTTAGGCTTAGCCATCAACGTTATGGCCATAGAAACTGTACGAAAACTTGGGCTCACCAACCTTCAGCCAAGCCTTACCATTTTAAAACTCACTCACAGGTCCACCATCAAACCCGAGGGAGTCTTAGAATACCTCATTGTCTCAGCAGATTCATGGGAGTACCTCACAGACTTCTTGGTGTTAATGCCAAAGTCACAGCTAGGGGGACACCTGCTGATCCTAGGAAGACCTTGGTTAGCCACAATGGATGCTTACATCAGCTATCAGTCAAGGTCTATGGCCATTTTAGATGGGACTGAGACAAAAATTCTTATGGTATACCCTCCAGTTTGACCTAGCTTAGAAGCTGAAACTCCACTATGGATGGAGCTAGAGGAGGAAGACGGTGTTTAGCCGCTGTTAACGATAGGAAATCCTTAACTTCAAATATGAAACAGAGGATGATGCTATCAATAGTTTCATCAGTAAGCCTACATCTTTCAATAAACATGTTTACCATATCCTGAAGAGTACCTTAGAGGAATAAAAACAAGAAAATATTACAAAGGAGACTTTAGTCAGTGACACCAGTATAATTCCAGTACTCGAGAATTCAAAAAGTATTCCAGTTGAGATAGATCTAGGAAAAACACTGAATATCAATCCGAATGTTGCCCCTGATGAACTGGAACATCTGGTCACGATCCTGAAACAGTAAAAGGGAGAATTTTCTTGGAATTACATAGATATGAAGGGTATTCCTTCTAGTCTTCGCACCCACCACATTTACATTAAAAGTGAATCCCGACCTGTGTGCCAACCACAATGAAGAATGAACCCCAACCTTAGGGACATAGTGAAAGAGGAAATTCAAAAGCTCTTGGAAGAAGGGTTTATATACCTGATCTTAGATAGTGAGTGGGTTTCTCAACTCTTGATAGTGCCAAATAAGAACATGAAATGGAGAGTATGTGTGGATTATAGGGAATTAAACAAAGCAACACAGAAAGACCACTTTCCCTTACCTTTAATTGATCAGGTACTTGATACCTTGTCTGGGAAGAAATTATTTTCCTTTCTGGATGGGTTTAGTGTGTATAACCAAATCCATATAGCTCCCAAAGACCAATATAATACCACTTTCACCTATCTCTAGGGTACCTTTTCATATAGGGTACTTCCCTTTGGTTTGTGTAACGCACCTACCACCTTTCAGAGAGATGTGATTGGCATATTTTTAGAGATGATCAGTGACAGTATGGATATTTTCATGGATGAATTTACCTCGTATAGCAGTGACTTTAAAGAGGCACTGAAAAACTTAGAGAAGGCTTTAACACGTTGTGAACAAAACCTGCTAGCACTGAAAAGTTCCATATGATGATGAGTGAGGGTGTGGTTATAGGGCACTTCATCTCTGCTGATGGTATCCAGGTACATTCATCCAAAATTAGGGTAATTAAAAACATACCCACTCCTAGAACATAGAAAGAGGTACGTAGCTTCTTAGGGAATGTTGGTTATTACAGAAGATTCATAGAATTTTTTTTCTGAACTAGCTTCTCCTTTATTTACTCTATTGATGAATGATGTAAAATTCATTTGGAATGATGCATGCCAAATAGCGTTCATTGAACTTAAGAAGAGGTTGTCTACAACTCCTATCTTAAGGGGGGCTAATTGGGATCTGCCTTTCGATATTTCTTCTGATGCCTCTAACACTTCAATTGGAGCAGTGTTGGGACAGCATGATGGTCAAGCCCCATATGCAATTTACTATATCACTAAAAACTTGGCCCCTTCTGAACTCAATTACACTGTTACAGAAAAGGAATTTTTATCCATTGTCTATTCCATCAATAAATTCAAACACTACATGACTGGATACCCCACTTTTGGCACACTGACCATTCAGCTATCAAGTATTTAATGAAAAAACCTGTTACAAATGCTAGGATAACTAGATGGTTGTCACTATTACAGGAGTTCAACATTACGATTATTGACAGACTTGGAAAGGAAAATGTTGTTGCTGATTTTTCATCTCGTTTTACTAACAATGATGACAGCATTCCAGTTGAAGATTCTTTTCTAGACAAACATTTGTTTGCAGTATCATCTCATTCCCCATGGTATGCAGATGATGATAACTATTTGGATGCAGGAAAAAATTTGGCACATCTGTCAAAGAGAGAGAAAAGGAAGATCATCCAACAAAGTGCCAGGTACTACTGGATAGATGGCCATATTTTATACACAAGCCCTGATCTTAAAATCAGGAGATGTGTAAGAGAGGATGAAATTTTTCAGTATCTTGAAGGTGTGTCATGATGAGCCATGTGGGGGACACTTTGTTGGCAAATGAACAGGTCATAAGGTATTACGAATGGGTTATTACTGGCCAATAGTTTTCAACGATGTGAAGAAGTATGTACAAGCTTGTGAAAGTTGTCAAAGGATGGGCCAACCTAACAGATTGGACGAGACTCCCCTTAAACCATAGCTGGTGGTTAAACCCTTCGACATATGGGCCTTGGATTTTATTGGGCTCATCAACCCTCCCTCGAAGAATAAAGTTTACATCTTAGTTTTCACCGATTATATGACCAAATGGGTGGAGGTTGTAGCTTTGGTGAAAGCCAATGACCAAGCTATAATAGATTTCCTATATGGAGAAATATTCACTCGTTTTAGAGTACCCAAGGAAATAATCATGGATGGAGGACCACAGTTTGTGTCACACAAACTGGAATCTCTTTTACAGAAGTATCATATTCAACACAGAATAACTTCACCTTATCATCTACAAGCCAATGGCTAGGTGTAAAGTACCAACAAAGTGATTAATTCTATTCTAACAAAAATAGTCAAAATCCTTCACAGAGACTGGGCTGACAGACTTCTAGAGGCACTTCAGGCATATCGCACTACTTGGCACATACTATGGGATTTCCCCCCTATGACTTGGTGTATGGTAAGAATGTTGTCTTTTCCATTGAGTTTGAGATCAGAAATTTAAAGACAACTATGGAGTAAAACTTAGATTTAACCAAATCTCATCGAAGTGGATTGAACGAGTTAAATGAACTTGACGAAAAATGCACAATAGATGTACATCAAACAAAATTAATTCAACAGAGGCGATCTAGATGGCATGATCGGTTCATAAAGAAGAAAGTATTATGTGAAGGAGACTGGGAATTTTTGTATGACTCTAGGTTCAAGAGGGACTTTAAAGGTAAGCTTTGAACAATATGGTTGGGTCCATACCAGATAGACAAGGTGTTTGAAAATGGCACAGTCCGCCTGATCACTATTGATGAAGATCATACGCCATTATTCACTAATGGTCACATGCTACGACTGTATCACAAGCCAATCTTAAGGGACGCATTTATCTCACGGGTTGCAGTTGATCCAGGATACTAGTTAAAGCAAGGACAGGAATTTTTCTTTGTCCCTGTCAATCTGTAAAAGGACACTATGATTTCCACATAGGACTTTGTACATAAAGAAATTTATGTTTTTTTTTTTTTTTATGTTTTCCTTTACGCTTGATTGGTTTTTTTTGAATAATTTATTCATGAACTTACTTAATGAGCAGCGGTCATGACTGGGCCTAACGACTGCGAGCACCTTAATCCATGTTCCTAATTTGGAAGAGCTCCTTGAAAAAATTAATGATGAACAGTTCAGCCACAGCTGCGACTCTATTAAATATTTCCCATTTTCACATTTTTTGCAGCTGGGACTCTGTTAAATCCTGCCCATTTTCCCATTTTCATATTTGCAACTCCATTAAATCCTTCCCATTTTCTTGTTTTCATAGCTGCAACTCCGTTAAATCCATCCCATTTTCCCATTTTTCATAGCTGCGACTCCGTTCAAATTTTCCCATTTTCTCATTTTTGTAGCTGGGACTCCATTCAAATTTTCCTATTTTCCCATTTCCACAGCTATGACTCCGTTAAATTCTATCCATTTTCCTGATTTCTCGCAACTGTGACTCCGACAAATTCCACAGATTTCCCTATTTCTCGTTGTTGCAACTCTGCTAAATTCCACAGATTTCCCTATTTCTCGCCGCTGCAACTCCGCCAAATTCTGTAGATTTCCCTATTTTCACGGCTGCGACTTCACCAAATTTTGCATATTTCCCTTTTTTCAGGCCTGCAACTTCAATAATTTTTCCAATTCTTATATTTTCCACAGCTGTGACTCTGCCAAACTTGTCTATTTCCGCAGCTATGACTCTGTTATCTTCACCGATTTCCTTATTTTCATGGATGCAACTCTGTTACACTTTCTCCATTCCATATATGTGATTTCTTCTATATGTTGTCTACCTATTTTATGGCTGCGACTCCTCTAGAATTATCCACAGAATGGCTACGACTCCTCCAGATTCATTGGCAATTTTTGCAGCTCACGATTTTTCTGGTTCCGACTTGCCTCACACCTTCAATTATGTTTATGCCAAGGTTGAAAAGACAGTTCTTAATTCATCGTGGGTAAGATCATAGCAGCATGCATGCAATAATGTTTAATTTGATGGCCCAATGACATGATGCACTATTATGGAAAGTCATGGTTCATCTGATAATTGCTAAGATATGGGGTTCGATCATTTACATGATTAGGCGTTAATTAGATTTGAAAAAATTAATCATGCTTTTCCTTTTTGTACCCGTCATTAAACCCATACTCATTTAACTTTCAATCTACACAATCTATCCGGTACTTAAACTTACCATTCAATAGTCATATTTTTCCAAATTTGGGATAAAATATTACCAATTATTCCCTGCTTACGGTTGTCTTAACTTTCCTAATTTATCCAACTCCAACCTTGGTTTTCTGTGCATGTTCTTGTGCTGTAACTTTCACTTTTGGGTATGTAATTTTTTGAGTTGATACCAGAATTCAGACAGAGAGATGATATGGGTATCCTAACCCGGCATGAACCTACAAATACAGAGGCCCTACGAAGAAACATAGAGGTTTTTTCAATTTTCGAAGAAGTTGGTTGGACTGAGTTCTTTCAATGCTTAAATGTTTTTCATCGAGAAACAACTCTGTAGTTTTCTCTAAATCTGACAGAAACCTATTTAGAATTCATAGGTCTCTGCATAGAAGTTACTAAGGAGATTATGGCTGAGGTTACTGATCTTCCTCAATTGGGAAGAACCTAGTTTGGAAGAAGAACCCACAATGTGGCTGCAATGCGGGAGTTTCTGGTATTTGGTGAATAGGTCCGCCAAAAGAAGCGAGGGATAGCATTACAATCACTACCTCACCCTTGAAATGAAGTGGAAGTCTTCCTAAAGAAGTACATCACATGTGAAGTTAGGTATCAGGCTGTGTATTTCTCTGAGTTTCCTCTACTATCTCATTTACGCCACAAGGATTTACTCAACATCCCATTTTATTTGTTTAAATACCTACATCATATGAAGGGGTTTGTAATATCATCCCGATGCCCATATTCTTCTCTCACCCATCATGACCTAATTAAAATGCTTATCGTAAGGGATTTAGCACAGCAGAACCAAACCTGGGAACAGTTCACTGGTCAGCCTCAGATAATTTAGGCACATGTACTTTTGGGTGGTGTCCAATAGAAGAGGAAGAAGATGCACCTACACTTTTGGGTGGTGTCCCATTAGAAGAGGAAGAAGAGGAACCTGCACAGTTGGGGGGAGTGGAAGTAGAGTAGGAGGACCAGAGTCCCTCCAATTCAGTCAGGGTGTGGAGTTGAGTTAGGGTCAGAACAAAACTCAATTAGTCAAGAGGAAGAACAGGGAGAGGCTGCAACATCATCAAACCCTATGGAAAGAATAGATAATGTGGAAGCTTCGGCAGAAGAAGCTGAAATTGGAGAAAAATTGGATGTTGTGACAATGGAATATGAGGCTATGGGAGCTATGATGATAGCAGGATATCAAGATATCATCACCTTTAAATCCTCTCTTGAATGGGGAGGAACCTTAATTGAGGAAGAAATTGAAATGGCAGAGACAAGGGGAGTCATTGAAGAGGGAAATGTTCCTTCTACATTAGCTACAGAATTAGAAACCCTTGTACCATAGAGGAAGAGAAGAAGATCAAGAGAAGAGGTATAAGAATCGGGACCAGTAAAGAGAAGGATAACTAGATCTATCATAGCAGCAGAAGCAGCATAGGGAAGATGGGCGAACATCGAATCAACTATTGAATATCCCATATTGAGACCCAGGAAAAATGTTGCCCCACAAGAACCTGTTGCAGAAGAACCTAAAAATGAGGGAATTTTGTATGAAAATGGTATGCTGAAGGAATAAGTGCAAGCACTCCAAAAGGAATAGGGAAGTTGGAAGAAAACATGCAAGAAATAGGTGGAAAAAAGGCTGCACACATTGGTAGAAGTTGCAGATCAGTTGGAAGGATCATCTCCTGCTGATGAAGGTGAAGAAGGGGAAAAAGTGGTTTTCCCTGAGTGTGGGGAAATTTTTAATCAATCGGGATACAAATTCATAGTGCGTGCATTTGTGGCACAAAAAACCACACAGGAAGTTGAATAAGAGAAAGAAACATTTGTGGTGGAATTGAGGGGTGAAGATGAACCATAAGTGGAAATGATCCCCAACATAGAAGAAAGGGAACATGAGCAATTACAGTCTCAGCCACAGGTTGTTGTTACACAATAACCAACACCCCTAGAAATTTTTGTTAAGGTTTCTACTCAAATGGAAGCAGGTGAGCCATAGGTTGAGACAATCCCTGATCTAAACTTAGAATTTTTTAATATGACCCTAGAACAATCTCAAGACACAGAACTAGTGGAGGGAGAACCTCACCAACAGGAAAATGTTGAAGCTGACTAGGATTTTGTCACACAAGAACCAACATCCTTGGGAATTATTATTGAGACTCCCATTAAACTAGGAACAATTGACCCTGAGGTGGACATAATCCCCGATTCGGAGCTAGGAGAAGATGAAAAAATGCAGTCCCAGCCATCAGGAGACAATGAAGTATTCGGGGAACATTCTCATCTATCAGGGGACACTAAAGTATTTTGGGACTAGTATCATTTGTTAATGGATGTAGAAGTAACTCAAGAGAAACCCCAACATCCTAAGGAATAGGGAGTGCAGGAAGCTGTCACACAAGAACCGATATCCTTGCAACTCCCTGTCGAAGCCACAGCTGATAATCAAGAAGCTGCACATGAAACTCATGAAGATGTTAATATTGAAACTTAGAAATATGTTGTCACACAAGAACTAACATCTTCACAATTGGATGTGGAAGTTGATAGAAATGGGTTTCAGGAAGAGTATAATGTTACACAAGAACCATCATCCCAAGAATTGATTGCAAAAGTACCCATATAGGAATAACTTATTGGATCACTGGTAGAAGAGGAAGTTGTTTCACTTTCGATTCAAAATAATCAAGATGAAAGATCGTGTGATGAGGTATGGGCTCAATTTTCCCAGAACTTTGTCAATTTAGAATTTGATGAGGAGAAGGATGCAGGAGATGGAAGGATTCAAGGACTGATAGAGGAACTCTCACTGCTAAAATTAGAAGTAAAGAAATGTAAAGGAAAGGTGGACATATATTAGGAAGGAATGGTTCCCCTTGTTGAGCATAGAAATACTATCAGGGAATTGAGGGAAATATGGGAAAAAGAGTTAACATCCCAGAGGTTTTGTTGGGAAGAAGTACATAAAGAGTTGAAGGAGTTGAAGAAATTCAAGTCCATGCAGAAGGAAAAAGATCAAGTGTACAATCTCTCCCAAGAATTGATGATCTCCATACCTCCATATCCCTCTTATCCTGTATTTATGTATGAACAATTTACTTGGTTTAAATTGAAGGCATTGAAGGAAAGGAGACCTTATGAAGTGGCATCCTCTGCCCATTTTTTGGATACCTTTATGGAAAGAAAATTCACTAAGAATAACCTATTGTGTGAAATTTATTTCCATGAAATGGCTTGCCCCCTGGACCATCATTCGAACCCTGATCCTTACTTAGGAGATGTCCAACTGAGGGCTTTTGCTTCTTTTTTTAGCAATCATGTGCAGTGGGAGAGTTCCTTCCAGACAATTTCTTAGAATGAGGCTAACTCTAATATTTGGATTCGGTATGAACCTCAATCTCCTCACCTTCTTCTTACTCTTCAAGAATAGAGGCTTACATATCCCATCAAGACTCAGCAACTGGTTGAACTTCAAGAACAGGTTATCTCCACTTTTGTTAGCCATATTTCTAGACAACAACATTTGGCTTTGGAAGGTAGTAAGCATACATGGTAGGATTATCCTTCATCATTGAAGAAAAGGGACCCTTATTTCTTTAAAAACTTTAAATAGGATCTTCCTAGGGTCGGGGGATATGTTGATTGTATGAAGAAGTGTGGACTTAACTGGTTGGGACTTAAATTCAAGATTCCACTTATTTGGTAGCCAGAAAGGATGTATAGGGATGATTTTTCATTGACAAAGGTAGAGGAGAAGCAGTGTTGGAAATATTAGGTTGCCCATAACATATATCTACATGGGAAGGAACCACCTAAACTCTCCTACATTTTTTCATCTCTCTATGAACATGGTACAGTTCCAGCATCAGATTCATACTAGTGGAGGTTGTTGCACGAGGACTTGTAATAGCATAGTTGGGGGGATATGTTGGGTCCTGAAATGCCCCTTTTTGACCACACCTATTATACCCTTTTTTCCTTGTTCTACTCCATTATATGCACCAGAAAGATGTTATTTCCTTACATTGAGCTTCAAATATTTATAGGTATGATTAATTATTGGTTTATCTTATTAATGCCTATTATTGTTATGATCAGAACTATGTCTCTTGAATTATACTAGTACATTGTGATTTCATAAATATAGTTCAAGATTTGATAAGTATAGGTGTAGCATCCTGAGTGATATGAAGGGAAGATGAGCTTTTGATGCCATCTATCACTTGCCAGTCACATCCCCACGCATTGGAAGAAAACAGAGGTCGTCATTCCACATATTTATGCAACATGCCCAACTACAATAGACTCAGTTGCGACAGTGTGTCATTTCTTAAGGTTTAGCTGCAACCTATAGGGTATTCCTTAAATTGGTTCTATTTATTCACTAATGGCTCATGCAATAGGATTCCCTATATTCTCTGCTCCCATTCAATTCCACCCCTAGTTGTACAACTTGTTGTAACAGGGTATCCTGAAGATCGTATATCTTCATGGCTTCCCGATATTAATGGGTGAAGGTTATGATTGATCATGTATAAATATTGGGAAACATTCTAATCCAAGGGTTGGTTGATATTGGATTATACTGTGTAATCTCTGATAGAGAACTGTGCTTTCATTTTACCATTCTAATATAATAAGCAGGATTCTTCAGACTTCTGCGTTTTAATATGTTTTATTTATGGCGTCTCTGTTTGAAGGCTGGGCCCGCATTCCCATAGAGATCGCCAAGTTAATTATATGTTTTGATTATTCTATTGTGTGGTGTGGAATTTATAGTATATGCATTCTTTACAGTAGCTGCAACAGTAAAGGTTAATCGTTGTGCTTTCCTTGATAATCATTATCTGCATTTCTCTTAAGTTGCAGCATTGTGGTGTGATAGTCGACTGTGTAGATTATTTTCCATTATGCAAGTGTGTTTCCATTATACAAGCTCATCTCTAATTCCGCTTAATTACTTTTATTTCTTAGGTTTGTTAATTCAGTCATATTATAGCTTAGAATTGTTTGGTTCAATTCCTGTTATTTTTGGTTCCTAGATTGGTGGAATTAAACTAGTGATGATGGATCTACATACAGTATGGTAATGTTAGGATTTAACTTCTTGAAAAAGTAGTCTAGTTATTTATTTCTAGAATCATTAGTTACTGGATTGAAGTTGTAGGAAGGTATTTACAATTCTGAAATTATTAAGTAGGTAGTTTAGATCAAGTTTAATCATGAGAGGAGTTTAACTAAGAAGATAAGTAGGACAGTTAATCCTTCATTCAATTAATCAACTACTTAGTGTTTATGCATAGACAGTGTGAATTATCTTTGAAATAAAAAGACTTCCCTTGGTTGACAATTTGTATTGAGCATTTTTCATGTTAGTTGTAACTAACTAGCATATAGAGTGACCAACAATGATCTCAAAATTTTCTTCTTGAGTCTTGGATTGAATTTAAGATTAATATCCAACAATGTGCTTGTAAATGCATTATTATATTTCAAAAATATTTCTTGTTCATCTTATGTAAGTATAACTTCATCATCATTACATTTAGAATTTTAATCTATTGAATAGTTCTTACAATCACTTGTATCTTAAGTTTGTACATGCTTTTCTTCTTGCTTTTCATCATTGACTTTTGTTTCCTTTTCTTTGTCGTGACTCCTCCTTTGTCACTAATGGTTTTTCATCAATGACAACAAAGTTCATTAAGAAATATGCATGTTAATAAGGGGGAGCAGACAACTCAACCAATCAAGAAACATTGCAGCCTATTGAAAATAGTAATGAACATACTACCAACATCTCAGGGGGAGCAACTAGACTACATGCAAGGGGGACAATATTCAAGCATCCAATTTGTTTTTCTTAGTCATTATGAAGTCCTTTGTGGAAATGTATTTGACCCTTTTTCATTAATGTCAAAGGGGGAGAGAAATTGAATATTGGAAGATTGTTGCCATCAATGACAAAGGGGGAGTTTGTTGAATATGGTTGTCATTGATGACAATGGATTAATGACAAAGGTTGATGTGATGACATAGAAAGAAAACAAAGTACAATGACATGACATGGAATGAATAACCCTGGATGTGGGAGTTGGTGCCATTGTAGCACCTAATGAGACAAATGACCCATTATGTGGTTATTTGTGTCTTAATGGGGTTATGAAGCCTCTCACCATCGCTTGTGGAAGGCCTAATATTCCACACATAATGAGAAGACCTTGCTTGGGAATTTTCTTTGAAAAGGACTTTGAATATACCTTGAATCTCTTATATAAAATAATCCTTGCTTAATGGAGTATGTGGAACCTATGATGCACAATTTAAACCCTCAATGATCATTGTTGTGGTAAGATGGATAGTGGGATGTTGGTGAAGGTTGTATAGTATACCACTTTATGATATGCTTATTTGAATCTCCTTACACCTTGTAACATTTTTCTTAGCTGGATTTAAGAAAATACCAAGCTGGGTCTTGGAATATAAGTAGGTGCTTCTGATTCAGTAGGTGTTGAACTACCTCACAATTGTAGCCGGTTGAAAATTATAAAATATTAAAAAACTATATCTTGTGTCTCTTGCATGGTGTTGTTGATAATATGTTTTATTTAATGTGTTTTAGTTACTGTATGAATACTTTGTAATGTTGTGTGAACAGTTGGGGCACACAATGTCAAAAGGATGTTGGTTTGTTTCAGTGTCTATAGGAATTGTTGTGGTTGTCGATGTAACAAGCCTTAGTAAGTGCAGACTATTAAATGTTTTGGTGAGGATTTGGTTGATGGGGTTGTTTGATGGTCTCTTTTTAATAAATATATTGTTTATTTATTGATCTTGGCTTGTGTATCCTTTTCTTGCTTAAAATTGGTATTTGTTGGAGGTATTTTTAACATGATGGTATTTTGCTCTTATTTTCCAAGTTTTTTCTGGCCATGGTATAGATGGAACGAAACAGGTATTTGTCAAACCTGTCTTCCTCAAGAAAGGGTATTTTAGGAAGGCTATAGGAAAGTGAGACATCCAGTAGATATACAAGGAAAAGATCAACTAGATGTTAGAACATTAGAAGAAAATTCAATAAACACATGGAATGTTTTCTCGCGGGAGGGGGGTCACATTCCTATGATGATGAGACAATAGGAGACATCGAGGTGTCCTTAAGGTAAAAAAATATAGTGAAATGATGGGTACCTAGGGATATTCCTCAATTCAACACATATTTTTGTGTGAATGAGAGGATATATAGAATTGCATCGTTGTCATTGCATGGATTGGGGTTGTTTTGCATGGATGGCATAAAGGTCGGTTACAGCAGATGTACATAATTAATGGATTATGTTGGACCCTCTTACAAATACAAATATTGGATGTGCCTAGTCCAATATACACTAATTATATGTAGATATGGGTTGTCAACAAATTACTTACAACTAAAAGGAAAAGATCAAAATAAAGGATCAAGGTTTTACATTGATAGAAGGCCAAAGACAATTGGGAATATTGTAGGCTTTATAAACAGTACTCAACCAGGGTCTACACTTAAGAAAACCAACTGCATATTTGAGGGGCATGAATAAAACCATGTATTTGTATGTGCCATTAATTCAATAGCTCCAGGGGAAGAGTTGTTTATTAATTACAATTTGAATCAAGTAGATACAAACATAGTTACTATGGATGTGGTACATCCAACAGATTACTCAACCTTTTATTAATTATTTTAACATATTTAAGATTTTTCATTAGTATAAAGTTTAAAAAATTTATTAAATTTTCTATTTTTACTTCACATGGACTTGAACTGGGGCCCATCACCCCAGCAGCTGGTCAAAGGAGTACACCATCATCGAGGCAATGGGTATACGTCAGAATGTTATGTTATTAAATTTTTTTAGTGATTATTTTGGTTTCATTAGATAATTTTTTCTATGTTTTTGATGCAGGGTTCTATCAAGGGAACCTCCCTCACAGTAGATGTTACCAGACCTTCCTCGAGGCGGTAGGTATACATCAATGCCATTGTAAAAATTTAATATGTACAAACAATTATGTTGTTATGTTTTTTAAATAATATATTCATTTGGTTTATATAATCTTATCTATATTTGATGCAAAGTGTTGATCAGGGAAGCAACCCGGCTGTTGATCAGACAACAACAGCCTCGGGGAAACAAGTAAACTTGAATGTACTTCTACAATTTAAATACTTCAAAATTGTACACATATCAAATGTAGCATAATGTTTATTTTGTTATGTACTTTTTCGTTTGTATAATTGCTTTCATTGTGATAATGTTGTCTAATATTTTTGCAGGTGGATGATCGAGGAAAGTCCCCAGCTACTGATCAGACCACATCGTCATCCAAGCATCAGGTAAACCTAGATGTAATTCTAGGAATAAATCACGATAGATTTGTTTTGTTAATATAATTTTGTGCTCATACTAGTGATTCAACACATAAATAATGTTTTATATATTTTTGTTGCAGACCAATGATTCAGTTTATGAAATAGCAACACAGCAATCCATATGTTTTTATGTGAGTTATTTGTTGAATGATGTTGTCATTGGTTCTTCTGTAGACCTGGTTAAGGTGATAGAGAAGACCTTGAAAAAAAATAATGTGGATATGCTTCGTCTGGTATTCATTATTACGCAGACAGACGAGATCAAATAAAAGGTTAAAGTGTTGCTAAAGAGATCTCAGGCCTTGAAAGTAAGTTGTAAAATCTTGAATCATAATATCAATTCATTTAGAAATTTATAATTTATACTTTTATATGATAGTGAACTTATAATTGAATGGTTTGTATTTACAAGATTTTCTATGACCACACACTAGTGGTGAAGGAGGTGTTGGGATCAGTGAGAAAACAACTCCATGTACACCACATATTGCACCCGTGTTGTTAATTGAATAGTCGGAAACATGTTTCATGAAACCCCCAAGCCAACAAAGAGTGCAATCGTTGCTGACCGACGCACAGCAGATTGTGCAAAAGAAGGGGTGGATGTAGAACCTGACGGTAATGTTGATGTTGAAGAAGCATTTCCTAGATCTTCTCATGTCACTAGAAAGGGTTCAATAGAGACAACATTTTTGGTGAACGAAGAACTCGTTCCAACAAAGATAGAGAAGATTCCAGTTAATTATACATTGTTCAATTTATTTTTGATAATTTGATTGTAATATACCAATAAACCCCTTTTTAAAAAATAATGATGGCTTGATTGTTTTGTAGAAAATGATGTTTTTTTATAAAAATCTAAATGATTTTACCTTATATATATTTGGGCCTACCATCTGCACAAGGTGGGACAAAAAGACAAAAAATTTAAAGGATGAGCTTACTAATCAATTGGTTGGCATGTTTGAAAAATATACCTTCGATATAACAAAGGTCCTAAAGAAAGCTGGACAACAAATGAAGATTATCTGAGACCAATATAGAGTTCACCTAGAAAAGAACCCTAGGTATGAGTGACCTTCAATGATTCCATCAAGGGAGTGGAAAGCCCTAGTGGAAGATGGAAAAGAGAGGGCTTTGAGAAAAGCAGGAAAGATACCACCAGGAACAGGGAAGTATGAAATACTTTCCACAATGTAATGGTAACCCTTATTATTATTAACTTTTATATCGAATTTCAAATATCTAACATAATTCAACAATGGATTAGGATGATAGATACATAAAAGGCCACAAAGGAAAGACTAAAAAAAAATTGGTCAGCACAAGCTTGGGCCTGGTTGTTATTTGAATTTGGTGGTACGAATTATAAGTATCGAAAACCCGATAATGCATCCAAATAATAAATTGAAAATTATTTTCGTTTTAATCTCATGCAAAATGTAAAAATAATGACGTTATGCAAATATGCAGGCTAACTGATTCAAAGAAGTTTCCACTCAGGAATAATTGAATCTTGGCTTCCAACACGGCTTTGAAGTTGTTGTTGAATGTCGAAAGAGCTTGTCTGGGCATACACGGTCTTTTGGTGATCCATCTAGTGCATAGGTATATAAAATCTATATATTTTAATGAAAATTTATTAATTGTCATGCAATCTATTCGTTATAAACAATTAACATAAAATATTTATTCTATTTTGAGCAGAAAGCAATGATCCCCTTAATGTCGATGATGGACAACAACCAATCAAAGATCATGCTTCGATTCTTGGTAATGAATTTATTCATATGCTACAGTTTTGTATAGATAATTGCAGATGGTGAACATTAATTTTACTTATCCATATTTCAACTGCAGAGCATGTAGATAGTCACATTGTACAGGTTGAGCGTGGACAGGAAAATGAAGAACATGATGTTCCCACACTAGGTAAAAAAATGCCAAAAAGGAAGTTACTGAAGAAATTTTGAGTAATTTTTTTTATAATACAATGTCGTCCATGGTTTTTTCTGCTATTTAATGAATGAATGCTTTAATGAATGGTTTTATCAGCTATTGAATGAATGAATGCTTTAGTGATTTTTTTTCAGCTATTGAATGAATGAATTTGCACTAATTTTTTCTTTGCAAGTAGATGCATTGGGTTGCGGAATTGAGAGTGATGTGAGGGGGGAGGGGCCATAAGAGCTTCCACCTTCATGTGGTTGTCCCTATTCAGTAGAGAATATTAAATTATTCTCGAAACAGAGAGAATCTCAATGAATGGTAAGGAATTATACATTCCCCACATCCATTTCTATAATTGTAGTGTTTAAATTTTACTATTGTTATTTCACTCATCCATTGGAACTTGTTACATATAGCCTCGGGAAAAAAAATTCATATTTCAAAGGAAAATTTGGTGTTTTGATGTGATCAATGGCCTTATATACTTAGTGTTGTGGTTCTCGATGTTTCCTCAGGTGATCTCTTATTACCATTTATTTTACTTGAAAATTATTGTAATTTACATCGTTAAATTAAAAATGTTCATCAAACATAAAATGTTCATTATTAATGTTGTTTTTATTCATTGAGAGAAAAAACTCAAACAATATTTTTTAGCTTCATTTTGTTATTTTCATAAACATGCAAATCTTTTTTTGATGTGTCCTAACATGAAATTATTGCAACAGGAAAATATTTGTAGTATGTTGAAAGATGCTTTGAAAGGTAAATAAAAAGAAGACAGTGTCAAGCTCCACAAATCAAGGTAAGTTGTACCAAGAAATTGTAAATATTAGCAACATATTCCTAATTCTCATACCTATTTTTCTTCTGTTAATATGATTTGTATTCCATACTTGGTGAATTTGGACCATTCTATGTTCCCTATTATTTTTCCTTGCTTGAATTTCCAGTGACTAAAGGATCAAGATCTAAATCTCAAATGAAATATTGTAGCATTACATAGTGAATGAAACTGAAGATATGAGACCACTAAAACCCCCAAATGGGCCATATTGACATTAACATGTTCCTACTTGAGCCAACCTTACTGAGACAAATAACCTTGACCAATCATATAGGGCCATTTAGTTTAGAAAACCCTAGCCTTATATCTAGCCATCATGAATCCAGTGTCGTGACATGTGTCAATTGCTGCTAAACTTGCCTGCATTACCTTCTATATGATAATTTGAAGGTGCATAAATTTCCAAACAAGTAATTATAAATAATATTTACCTACATAAGAATGGAGATTCTTCTTTATATATTTGACTTTGCTCCATTATTTTCCACATGCTTAGCTTCACCTTTTATGTTATTTACCAGGTGGAAATTTCTAGGTGGAAATTGCATGCACGTGTTCTCAAATTGTTACAGATTCAGAGGTAATGGTCCACAAGGTATTACAACCTCAAAGAACAAATATGACCCTAGTGAACCAATTTAACCATTGAACAGTCTCTATGGAAGGCCCAGGTTCAGCATTGTTCCAATTAACCATTATATGGTGTCTGAGTAGATAAACAAAACATAAATTAACCAAAATAACCGCAAGAACAATTCCATGCATGAGAACTGAACCAAATAGATAAAAACAACACCATTAATACCATTAACATGGTGATAAAAAACCATGTTTACAATAATGTAGGTCGATACATATCCATTACCACAAATGGAGCAGAACTCACAACCCAAAAAGTTACAACCAGAGAAAAACCTAAACAACCATTAAAATTTTTCAATTAATTCTTAACCCCAACCCTAAAACAACTCCACAACGTATAGAGAAACCAAGTCCATCCACAAATTCCACAATAGAAGTTAATGTGTTAAAAACCATAGAGGATAATCTGGTAGGAGTCGAGGTCCTACTAGTATAAAACATGAACAATGTCGCAACCACCTCGATATCCATCTTCACAACTCCACACACATGAATTCACCTCCAATGTGACCTGCATAGATAGAGGGGAAGTAAAAAATCCAAGTCTTTGTGGAAAAAACCAACAAGAACACAAAAGATAGTAATGTTACCTCCCACGGCATGTTCAACAGTTGGTGGCCCGGAGTAGATTCAGTCCCAAACATATGAACCAAACACAGCATCACACTAACCCTAAAATGCGCAACTTCAAACTAGTAAAGGAAACCACACCACCATGCAAATCACCCATATGGTGTCGCAAAATACTAATAGAGAACCACTAATAAAATAACACAAAGCAGATTCAATAACCAACACGACTCGTCACAACTATAGACTCCTAGTACGAGGAGTTGCAGGGACCAGGTGCACCACCATCACGGTGGGAAAATGGTCACGCACCATCCCCATACAAGAATGAATGGAGGATTGGGAAGAAGACGGGAGAAAGGGTGAAAAAGGAGGTAGTTGTAATCATTAAAAGTGCAAAAAGGTATTACATGGTAGGGCACACATACTGTTGTCATGTGGTGGTATTTGGAGAGCCAACGTTCCCTCCATGTTTTCGGCATAGGTGGAAAAGGGGAAGGAACACCACTATTGCATTCCCTCTCCTAGATATTTTACTCCAAACCTTGTAAATATATATATGGTTCCACCTGATATGATTTTCTCCATGTGTAAATCCAAATTTTTAGGAAAAGTGCATACCTGCCCTCTATGTGATGTTAAGGTTCCAAGAAAAGTTATATCCTCTTTTTTTTATGTCCTTATAAATGTGCAAAGTTTCACCTACCCTACTTGTAAGGATCTAGGCATAAAATCTCATGGTAATTTTACTACCCTCCTTTCCTAAGGAAAGACTTGACGTCAAGCCCTACTTGGAATTATGCTTGGTATTTACATTACCTTGGTTTTCACGTCAAGGTTCCAGGTTCCATACAAGAATTTGGGGAAAAACTTTGCATGGAATTTATATCGCCACTTCTATGACACTACAATGTTAGAGTTACACTATCCTATTTATCATGCCACATCGATGTCACAATGGTTCCTTTCACTTCACATCAATGTTTAAGTCATGTTACATGGAGTTCAATATCCACCATGCAACACAACATTCAATTTTGTTGCAGGATGGATGTGTACTATTAGATTGATCGTTGGATCAGATCCAACGATTTACATCCCCATTGTAACAACATTAAATGTTGCACTATGGGCTGTGTTAGAACCTATGCTAAATTTTGGATATTTCTACATAAGCAGTTGCACTATTTCACCTGCAAAGGTCTAAATCAATGAAACTGAAGGGGGTATAGGAAAAAAATTTCATGTCTAGTGAGTTGGAGGTTGCTTGGGAAGCTTGTCCTAAACTTGAAGAGAAAAATGGGTTATCCCATGGTGTGGCATGAACAAACATTCAGAATCTTAGAGTTATGACCCTACATTCTGGTTCAAACATGAAAATTCGCTCACAGTTATCCAGTGGCAAGATGAGTGACGTAAATCCATGGAAAATAATATCCATGGTTGATAATGATTTCACCAAGGAAATATGCACGAAGGAATGAGCTGTGGAGATGTGTGAAATAGATTAGGCTTCTCATGTTTCAACATTCAAAGATTGGATGTTTTCTAATATCAACGGCAAGAGGAATTTTGCAGACACAACATTCACAGAGGATAACCGGTGTCAAGACTATGAAATATTGTAGGGTCTGCCTATTCCAACAGTCATGATCTTGAGCAAGCCAGATCTATGGTGGAGATGCATTTCATAGCAGAAAAATGCAAGAGAGATAAAGGCATGTCAAGGCTGCAAAATATCGAGGGTCTCACACAATTTAATGGTCGGGGTTCTATATTGGAATATCTATAAAGGAGAATCATTTCACTACCAAAAAACGTGTGAGAGATAAGACTATGTGGGGATGCGAAGTATTGGTAGGTTTTTGCACCAAGAAATTCCACCCTGCATGAACAACCTTTATGAAAATTCCACTTTTCCCTTTCATGTCTTCCAGAGAGCCTGCTTGAGCCTCCTTGGCCATTTTTTGTCCTTACCTAGAAGAAGTGGCACTTCCTTATTTTTTGCACAGAGTGCCTAAGGCACTGTTCATAGCGGAGTAAGGAGCGCCATAGCCCTCCTCCTTTAGGAAAAATCTAAAATCGGTGCCTTTACCTTATTTTCCAAGAGCACCGGTGGTCCAAGGAAGGGGAAAAAAAAACTTCTGGAAGCTTCTATACGGAAGCCTCCATGGAGTTAGTTCCTATATGCCTAGGAGAGGTGGAATTCACCTCCCTCACTTGATGGGATCCTATTCTATCCATTTCCAATCCAATATCTCAAGTTCTAGGCCTATAAAGGAAGCCTTCATGAGGAATATAGGGGATAAATATAAAAGCATCCTTATGCTGCTAGTTTGATGTCTGAAATAGAGGCAAAGTAGAGTTAGCTTATATCTGGAGAGATATTCATAGTTAAAGGAGATTGTAGACATTCTCGTGAGTCAGAAGCCATCGAAATTAAGGCTTTTTGTTATACTTCCTTCTCATGAATTATTAATACAAAGAAATTTCCCTTTCCTATATTTAATTGTGTTAATTGTAATTATATGTTATTGGATTCCTTGATCACCAATATGAATGGTTATTTTATCATGATGTTTTTCCTGTTTATTTGTCTTGTGATCTATATTGCAGGTATTGAACCATTGAAAGGACTTTTGGAGAAGAAGACAAGTAGATCTAAGGTTGAGGTAGGTTATTTCATGATAGTAAATATAATCATTTAAGAAGAGGATATATTGCTATGTCTTTTTGTTCTATATTTGTGATTTACTTTATAGAGGAACAAGCAGTGTCTGCACTAGTTGAGAATTCCTGGTAACAAACTTGGCGATTCTACTGGGAATAGTATAATCGATCAGATCTAGGGAAAATCTAGTCAGATCTAGTGTAGATCCAATCAGATCTACAACTCTTTGGTAACCATTCCATTGGTGAAGTTTTTTTTTCTCTATGCTCTTTGTTGTTTCAATCTGCAAGGTAAGATACTCATTTCATTTTATTTGTGATAATTTTCCTCGGTTCTGGATTATAGTTTTTACTGTTCTTTGGGTAATTGATTTTTTTTATTTTTTTCAGTTCAACTGAGACTTTTCTATTTCTCCTGCAATTCTGAATTTTCAATATACTGTCTAGACGGCGCACCTCTCTGTGGTTGACAAAGCGTCGATCTTTGTTCAAGGCACCTTTTCCCTTGACTGATAGAGCGTCTCCCTCCTTCCAGGGTTCTTCTTCTTTCAGCTGACAGATCATCACCCATCATCCAGGGCACTTTTACTTTTAATTGACAAAGCGTCGTAGGCGCCTATGTCCTAAATTCCGAGCGTGTCGATTCGAATTTTGAGGTAGGATTCAGAAACTCCTTGTAAAAAAAAGATTTCGTCTGTTTAGAAAATTTTTATCTTCCTGAAAATTATGTTTGGTTTGTTTGCTTCTCTAAAATTTTGATGTGTTCTTTGCATCTACCTTCTGTTTGAGAGTACTTTGTGAACCTGATTCTCTTTTGAGCTCAATTCCAAAGGCTTGATCTTTTTCATTCTTATAGGGGAAAATGGTAGATAGTTTCATTTTTGGTTTTAAGAAAATATATGGAAACTTTTACTTTTGAAAAGAAAATCACAGCCTCTTTTAAATTAGTTCATTTTAGACTGCTTTGAGTGCCTCATATTTTCCAGAAAAATACAAAAAATAACCATTTTAGTTTCTTCTTGTTTATGCTTTAGAAGTTGTCATTTTTTTACATAAATAGAATAGAAGAAATAGATTTTTTGACATTGTAGCAAAGATAGTTTGCATGCACACTAGAGGCTTAGTTTCTTTGTCAAAATTTTCAGAAATATTTTGAGTGCTTGTTGAATAAAATTTGTGTTTAAAAAAACTTCATTTTCTTGCATTTCTCGATTCAAGTTTGTGTTGTTGAAATGGAATTATTTTAAGGTTCTTGAAAAAATAAAAATAAAATTTTCTCCTTACCCTAAGTAGTTTTCATCGAAAGTCAAAGAAGTGTTTTCTATTGCATATAGAGTTAATCTGCGTTATTGGAGACAACATTTCCATAAACATTCACCTAATCATCAAGATAAAATCAACAGTAGCTTTAGGTTAAAATTTGTATACAAAGTTGAGTGATAGGCTAGAGACATGTTTGGGCATCGTTAAGCATATGAGCTGTCGTTATTTGTCCGCACTACCTCCCGGGACTCGCGTGGTTCTTCCATGTACCCTCGGTATATAGAAACGGTCTTTCACGTACCCTTTAGGTATATAGAAAGGTTCTTTCACATACTCAATTGTATATAGGAATGCCCCTTTTGAGCAGTTGTGCATCAGACAGCACTAATACCGATTTGAGCTCCCATGTACCTCACGTATATCAGGAGACCCCACTAGGATACCCTATCCAAACCGAGTTAACCTTTTGGCCATCTTGGATTTATAGGTGAAGCTTGTAAAGTCTTGATAATCCTGGTGAGAAACTGGACTTTGAACCCCTCCTATCATTTAAGACTGCTTGTGACCTTTAGCTCTATGTAGGTTTTTTTGTGTGATTTTTCCTTCTTCTTTGACCTAGGTTAGAATACTTCCATCCACCACCATGGCTGAGAAGCTTGTGCAACGTCAATCCCATAGGTTGCAGGGTTTACCTCCTGACTCTTCTCCAGTCGTGGAAGGGGAAGAAGGGGTAACCGTGGAGATACCAGCTTCGGTTGAGGATCATATGGAACTTACTCCACCTAGAGGAAATTTCTCTACTCATGCTAGCCCTTTAGTACAATTGCCTCCTACAACTGATGTTTTTGTACATCTGTCATTGGAAGGCCATGGCGATACTTCTGCCCCACTAGATTATGGTCTGGATGCTCCTTTTTGGAGGACTTCTATGGGCCAAGATATTGTTGAATTCAGGGTTATTAGACCTTCACCAGGAAATCCTTCCTTGGGAGAGGAGGAACAGAGAAGAATTAATGCATCTCTCGATTTAGCTCATAACTTTTCAGAGAGAGTTTAAATAATTATTCCTCCACTTGTGTCCCGTCATGAAACTTTATCGGCACAATTACCCCATAATACAAACCCTTGGCTTGAAGCTGAAATTAAACCTTCTTCTAATGGCCACCCAACTTATGGTGAGACTTCTTGTAACCCATGGCCTGAAGGATATCGTTCACTAGTTCAAGTGTTAGGACCTATTGAAGAAATTTTGTTTAAAGGTAATCCAGGTCTAAACCACAACCCTACAGTGTCACATCCTAGACCTATTACTAGACCTTCCATACCTGTCATGGTTGGGGGGCAATCCTCAAAGCCATGTCAGTAAACTCTCACGTTGGGGGACAATCCCCGGCGCAAGTTACGTTACCTGTCAGTGGAACTATTCCTAGTTCAAGACAAGTTGCAGCTGTAGCACAACCTGTAGTAGTTATATCCCCCACCAATACCCATGTTGTCCCCCCCCCCCCCTATCTAGTACAGTCCAACCCTTAGGGCCAAAAACTGTCAACAATACGGCTTCTTGGGTATATACGTATCCAGGACCTCAATAGCTTATGGTTAATCAAGTTTACCAACAACCACCTCTTGTGGCTATTTATCCTAGAATTCCTTACCCTGCTAATTCTTTTGTACCTTGGGGACAACCAAATTGGTCAAATATCCCTTCATATGGAGGGAATTTTGTTAATACTACCAAAGGATACCGTGGAACTCCCCCCAGAGGACCTGGTGGACCATTTGGCGAACTCCCACCACCACCTGGCAGAGGCGGACCACCGCCACCACCTGGCAGAGGAGGACCACCACCACCATCTGGAGGAGGAGGATCACCACCACCACCTAGCAGAGGCGGAGCCCAACCACCACCTGGAGGAGGAGGACCACCACCACCACCTTCCGGAGGACCCCCTCCCTTAGGGGGCCCACCTCCCCATGGAAATTATAGAAACCTACACCCTTTTCAACAAGCTTTAGGGGCATCATCTATACCTATATATCAATCTGCATACGGTCCTACTGGCCAGCAAATGCCCTATCAGTGTTACCAGTATCTGCATCCTAATCAACAATTACCATTTTTGGAAACTTTAGATTTGTCAGATCTGTCCATATTGATAAATGACCCAATTCATCATGACCCCAGTCAAGCTACCTTTTGATATCCCAAAATTCGATGGTAAACCTAGTGAAGACCCAAAAAGCCATGTTATTACTTTTAATCTTTGGTGTTCATCGATCTCCCTAATGAATGGCTTGCTTCATCTACATGTATTCCAAATAACCCTCACCAGCATTGCAGCTAAATGGTACATCAAGTTACCACAACATTCATTTTGGGATTTCAATGCTTTAGCTATGGCTTTTCTGACACATTTTCAGTTACCAATCCGATATGAAACAAGTACAGACCTATTGACATCACTTCGACAAACTACATCTACCCATATCTCTGATCATATCCATGAATGGAGAAGAAGACATAGGTTGATTAAGGCTCCCATTCCTGATCAGTTACTGGCTGACTAGTTCAAAAAGTCTTTTCTTCCACCCATAGCTAGAGATGTGGCCATGGGAGGTGTTGTTATCAAAGAGCAGGCTATTAGTCGTGCTCAGTACCTTGACTTGGTTTATTCCTAGTCAGGAACTTTGTATGATCTGATTCCCCATGCTCCTTGTCCTACTACAGACCCTTCGATACCTACTACTGAACCACATGATGATGGGATAGTTGGTTTAGTTCAAACACAAACAACGACCAAATATTCAAAGAAAACAAATCAACCTGCTACACCAACAAGTCAATCTACCAAAACTGCACACTCTCTTATTGTTTCTACTGAAGTAAATGTGGTTCAGTCCACTAAATCTTCAGGTGGAAAGAAGAAAGGTAAAAATAAATAGAAAAAACATGACAATCAACAAGAGATCAATAAACCACAAAATCCACCAAATCCGGATGATGATTCAAAAGGAAAGCGAAAGGTAAAATATACATGTTTAATTTGTGGGGGTGATCATTTCACTAAAGAATGCCCTCATCGCGTGGAAGCTAGTAAATTTTTTAAAAACTCACCCACCCCAGCAGTTCTAAAATATCATTTCCGTTTCCAACAACAACTCATTGATCATCAATATTTACATGGACCCTCTTCATCAACAGATGAAGTTGGGATGATGTCCAGTGATACGGTTAATTTAACCACAAGATCCCAAAGTTATGACCCCTCTCTAGAAAAGAAATCTGATGAAATTTCACTTGATAAACCTTTCACTTCTGCAACTCCTCCTACTAATGACCTTCATATTTAAAAGCCTATTCCAGAATTCGTTTTTCCCCCACCTAAGAGCACCCTTCGTAAGACCATTATCAACCCTAATGCGTGTGCTTCTCAATACTACAATATAGTAGAAGATCTAGCTCAAGTACCTTGCAATATGTCAGCTTTAGAGGTACTCCAACCTATACCACCCAATGAAAAACTTGTTTTTTGTACATGGAGCTATGGATCCTAAAAACAGTAATATCATCACTTTTAAGTTGGACGATTTTCAAACTAGGCTCTCACATCAACTGGCTTTTCAGATAGCTACCAAAATTGCTGGAAAAACGAGTTGTCATATAGTTTGAGATGAGGTAGCCTCCACTTTAGTCATGTCTGTATCTTGTTGGAGAGCCATTGGTTCTCCTGAAATCAACCATTCACCAACTACTCTTAAATATTTTGATGGTCGTGGCTTTCATCCCTATGGACCCATACCTGCCATCTACGTCGAATTGGAGGGAAATTCCAATTCCATACACATTGAGGTTGTTGATGCCCCTTTGGACTATAACCTACTCCCATGTCACAACTGGTTCTATGCTATGCAATTCATAGCATCAACCATTTTTCAGGTTGTCCAGTTCCCATTCCAAGGAAGGATTGTCACCATAGATCAACTCAATTTCATTACCCCTACTACCATCACTAACAATGCAAATAACATTCCACTCTTGAATACCCTTCAGTATAAGGACATTGGAGTAGGTATTATTAAAGATTCTTCACTCATGGTATTCTTTCCATTACCCACTCCTCCTCCTGGTTTGGTTCACAAATTGCATCCATTAACATGATCTTGACCTCTTTTATGGAAAAAGGTAAGTTGACTCAAGAACCAGCATCATTCTCCCTTTTTGAATAAGTATATAATACAATTCAAGCTACTAGTGACCTAACCATCAATGACCATTTGTTGGAAGCCTCAAACAGCTATCATATACCATACTAGATAGAACCCCCCCCCCTGGACTATTTATCTCACACACTTCCTACGAATGAATACATCATGGAAGTTATGTCTTTAACAGAGATGCCATGGAAATATCATCACCATTGATCCTCTTTCCTTTCCCCTTGACAGATGGTAGAAGCCTAGTTTTCATCTACAATTTCTTCAGATATAGTCACAGCCCTCAGTCTCCCATACTCACTCGCACTATGGACTCTGAAGGAAACCTAAGCAACATTACAAAAACTATATTTGTAGCCAAATCTGTGAAACTCGATATTTCCGAGAACATTCATACTGGCCAAAACTCCTCACCTCAAGAGGTTAGATCCTTCACATACCTATTCAAGGAATTTAGAGATGTCTTCGCATTGACCTATGAAGAAATTCCAGGGATTTATCCCTTGATAGTTGTCCATGAAATTAAAACATATCCTGATGCCAAGCCAGTCCACCAGAAACTTAAACAAGTCCATCCACAGAAAGCAATAGCCATTAAGGAAGAGGTTGAAAAACTTCTTAAGGATGGCTTCATATACCCCGTACCCTTGACCGAATGGGTGTCCAACATATTCCCTATCAATAAAAAACAAGGAACTATTACGGTTTGTATCGATTTTAGGGATCTGAATAGAGCTTGTCCAAAAGACAATTTTCCTACCCCTTATATCGATCAAATAATCGACAATTGTGTTGAAAGTGTCATCTTCTCCTTCATGGATGGATTTTCTGGTTACAATCAGATCGAGGTTCTCCCATCCAATCAGCATAAAATGACATTTATTTGTCCATGGGGAACCTTTTCCTACCGCAAATTGCCTTTTGGCTTAAAGAATGCTAGCATTACTTTTCAGTGTGTTATGTCATATGCTTTCTGTGATTTTAAACACTTTGTGGAACTATATTTGGATGACCTGCATGCTCATTCCAAGCAGCAGGATTTGCACATAGAACATATGAGGGCCATTTTTCTCAGATGTCGTCATTTTAAAATCCATCTTAACCCCCACAAATGTGTTTTTTGTGTGGAAACTGGTCGACTCCTTGGATTTATTGTTTCAAAAGATGGCATCCGCATTGATCCCCTGAAGATCGAAGCTATCTTGGCTCTACCCGCACCAACTAATGTTACTGAACTCCATAGTTTGCAAGGGAAGGAAAACTTTCTTCTCCATTTTGTTTGTAATTATGCTGAAAAGACACATGGTTTTATGAGGTTACTTAAAAAGGATACTCCTTTTGTTTGGGTTGATTTTGTACAACGTGCATTTGACAATCTAAAGCATGCACTTACCCATGCTCATGTGTTGCAACCACCTAACTATACTAAGGATTATTCCTTGTGTGTGGCTGCATCCTTGTCTACTATAGGCATGGTCCTCATTCAGACAGACGAACATGACATAGAACATGTGATTTATTATGCAAGCAAGAGTCTCTTAGACTCCGAAACTCATTATTCACATGTGGAGAAATTAGATCTGGACACAGTCATTACGGTCCAAAAACCCCGTCATTACATTTTGCTCCGCACCACCACTGTCTATGTTGATTCCAACCCCATGTACTACATTCTTACCTGTCAAGTTCTTGGGGGAAAATACTCACTCTGGATCGTCATTCTCCAAAAATTTGAGTTGGAATTCGCTAAGAGCACTTCAAATAAATCTCTTGTCTTTGTAGAGCTTATGTGTGACCTTCCCCGTACTATGGAGGATATGGAGTCCTTTGATTCCCTGCCTAATGAATCATTGTTCCTCATTAGTACAACTGATCCATGGTACGGAGATCTTATTTTGCATCTCCAAACCTTACGATATCATCCCATCGCTTCCCACGATGAATGTCGTCGTATTCGTCACCAGGATAAACATTATTTTATTCTGAATGACACCTTATATCGTCGTGGTGTTGATACCATCCTACGTCGTTCCCTTACTCACGAGGAGGCTGAGATCATTCTCAATGATTTCCATGCTGGAGCTTGTGGCATTCATTTATTAGGAATGGCTACTGCCCAAAAAATCCTACGTGACGGGTACTTCTGGCCCTCAATTTTCAAATATTGTATTGAAATGGTCAAGAAATACCCACCATATCAAATGTTTACTTCCAATAAATGCACCCATCCAGCTCCGCTTCATCCCGTTGTAGCAGTTGGCCCCTTTGCAAAATGGGGCATAGACTTCATGCACTATAGACCTACCTCAGTCGGGGGGCATGGATACATTATTGTGGCTGTGGATTATTTTATAAAATGGGTTGAGTCAATTCCCATATAGGCTAAAGATGGTAAGACTTCTGCACTTTTCTTATTCAACCATATTATCGCGAGATTTGGGATTCCTAGGGCCATCATGACAGATCATGGATCACATTTCCAAAATAAAATGATGGCAGAGCTTAACATCAAATTAGGGTTTCAACATGACAACTCTACACCCTACTATTCACAGGCTAGTGGCCAGGTTGAAGTGATAAATAAAGTATTAAAAATATTGCTTCAACGGATGGTAGGGCAGGCCAAGTCGAAATGGAATTTACAACTTTTCTCCGCACTCTGGGCCTATAGGACTACTACTAAAACTTCCACTTGAAAATAACCTATTAGGGATAACTTCTCTATGAGAGTCTAATAACCCTAGTGCCCCAGAACTGCGGGGACTTTAACCCTTTATCAATAGGAGGGTTACCCACAATGACTTGACATGACTTGTTTACATTATAGAACCTCTTGATAGGAACATCGGGGCATGACATGACTCGATTACATTACAGATACTTCCCGGAATAAACATCAGGTTACAATACATGAAATATACATGTGAATACATTCTAAAGTTACATATACATCAACACTCCCTCTTAACTAGGAAGGTATTCTCTCAACACAATTTTTCAGCACTAGTTTTCTTCTCTAGATCATCTCATCATCTGCATCTTCAAGTCATCTTCATCTTGGATCTAGATCATCACTCAATCTGGATCATCACGGGGACATCATCACTCGATCTGGATCATCACTTCTAGATCTAGATCATCACTCGATCTGGATCATCTCAGAGATATTATCACTCGATATGGATCATCACTCGATATGGATCATCACTCGATCTGGATCATCACTGGGTCATCATCACAGGTGCTATCTCATGATTCTTCTCATCACAGGAAGTTCCAAAGAGCCAGCCCTTTTTCATGCTAGTTGTAGGCCTAGGCTCCTTGTAGCCCTTCTTTAGCCCTTATATCTAACCCTAAGTCAGAATGGCCAGCACTCACATCTGACCATGAGCGGAACACATCCAACATCATGTTAGAAGGGCACAACCCTTACATTCACTAGCATGATAGTACTCAACTACTATCATCTGTGAAAAGGCTCAGCACTCACATCTAACATTGACTCGTTAGGAAGGCATAGCACTCACATCTAACCTTGACTCGTTAGAAAGGAACAACACTCACATATGACCTTGACTCGTCAGAAAGGCACAGCACTCACATCCACCAGCATGACAGTACACAACTACTATCATCTGTGGAAAGGCACAGCACTCACATCCACCAGCATGACAATACACAACTACTATCATCTTTGAAAAGGAACAGCACTTACATCTGACCTTGACTCATTAAAAAGGCACTCACTCCTAGACTGAGGGTTCTTGGTAACTGACCAAGTGCCTCCATTCACAGAATGTCAATAGACCTTATATCTGATCATGTAGGAACCAATCCTACAGTCATATCAAAATGGATCAGCACTCACATTCGGCATGGAAGGAACCAATCCTCTCACCATGACAGAATGGAAAAAACCCTTATATCTGATCAAGCGGGAACATATCCCTCAATCACATCAGAATGGCTGTGCACTTTTATCTAATCATGTGAGACTACATCTCACAGTCATATCAAAACGGACCTCAGTCCTAGACTGAGTATTCCTGGTAATTGACCAGGTACCTCCATTCAAAGAATGGCAATAACCCTTATATCTGATCATGTAGGAACTAATCCTACAGTCACATCAGAATGGCTCAGCACTCATATCTGACATGGAAGGAACCAGTCCTCTCACCATGATAGAATGACTTAGCCCTTACATATGACCATGGAAGGAAAAAATCCTCTCACCATGTCAGAATGGATCACGGACTCATCACTTCTCCTTGGGGGAAATCTCGATCTGGAGAACACCAAGATTCTCCCTGAAGTACTCAAACTTCACTCTGGCTAATGGCTTCATCAACACATCAGCTATCTATTCATCCATCGCAACATACTGGAGCTTCACTGCTCCTCTATACACCATATCCCTGATATAGTGATACTTGATCTCAATATGATTTGACTTATCATGGAACACTGGGTTCTCCGACAACTTCACACAACTCTGTCTGTCACAATATATACAAGTAGCATCCAACTGGAGATCATAAAAATCAAATAGTATCTTCCTTAGCCACACTAACTCACAACTAGCTGAACAAGTTGAGACATACTCTGCTTCAGCTGTACTTAGTGCCACACAGGATTGCTTCCTACTAAACCAAGAGATCACACCTAATCCCATACTGAAGCAACACCCTAAAGTGCTCTTCCTATCGATGGCACTGCCTGCCCAATCTAAATAAACATAACCCTCTAGGTTAATCTTCTGACTCGCCTCATACTTGAGCCCATAATCAACTGTACCCTTCAGGTACCTTAGAATATGCTTTGTAGCAATCAAGTGAACATGTCTTGGATCTGTCAAGAACTGGCTCAAGGTGTTCACAACAAAGAAAATATCTAGTCTTTTGTTCGTCAGGTACATCAAGGACCCAATCATCTGACAATACATCGTGGCATCAACCACTTATGATGAAGCATCACTCAATAGCTTCGGGTTTGATTCCATAGGTGTGGTCATGGCCTGGCAGTCCATCATCCTGAATCTCTTCAAGATATCTACCGTATATTTCCCTTGTCCCATGGAAATTCCATCTGCATTCTGAAACACATCCATGACTAGAAAATAATGCATCACACCTAATTCCTTCATCTTGAACTCAGAAGCAAGATTCCTCTTCGTATCAGCAATCAACCCATCCATACCTGTTACAAACAGATCATCTACATACAGTAAGAGCATCATTGGGTTTCCATCCTCAACCTTGTAGTAAAGGTTAGAATCTGCTTTACTCTTGGTAAAGCCCAAACTTGATAGAAAGCTGTCAATTCTGCCATACCATGTCCTAGGTTCCTGTTTCAAACCGTACAGAGATTTCTTCAATCTACACACATGAGACTCCCTGTCATGTGTCTCAAAACTGAGTGGCTTCTCCACATACACTTCCTCTTCCACTACATCATTCAAGAAGGCAGTCTTGACATCCATCTGGTGTATCTTCCATTTCATCACTATAGCCAGAGCAAGTACTGATCTGATGGACGTGTATCTGGCTATAGGTGCAAAGGTTTCCTCATAATCTATTCCTTCTTTCTGGGAGAAACCACGAGCAACAAATCTTGATTTATATTTTTTTATGCTACCATCTGCAGCATGCTTGATCTTGTAGATCCATTTGGAAGTTACAATAGACTTCCCTTCTGGTCATGGAAAAACATCCCAAACATCATTCTTCATGATCAATTGATACTCTTCGATCATAGCATCCTTCCATTCTTTCCGTTCTTCTGCTTCTTCATAATTGGAAGGTTCTTTATCGATGAAATCACATAATAATGCTACATATCCAGAGCAGGACCTGGCCCTCTTTCTTTCTTTGTGATTCTCTTCTGGAGCCCCATACCTTTCCACACCTTAGATAGCTTCTCATACCCAAGCAGGTTTCCTATTATGAGGATTCTTCTCTTGAGGTGGATCTACAGGTTCTTTAGGTTCTTCTATTTCTCGATATTCTTCTTGATATTCTTCGTTCATGGTTGTGTCATGAATTCTGGGTGCTTCTGCTTCTTCAGGTTCTTCAGCAGGCCGCTTTCTGGATTTGTTGTAAGCTGAGTCTTCATCAAATGTTACATCCCTACTGATGTCAATCTTCTTGAACCTTGGGAAGTATATTCTATAAGCCTTCGAGCTTTCAGAGTATCCCACAAAGATACCCTTCTTTCCTGAAGGATCTAATTTTGTCCTCTTCTCTTTTGGAATGTGTATGTATGTTGGACAGCCGAATATTCTGAGATGGCTAACTTCTAGTTTCTTACCTAAAAAGACTTCTTCATGTGTCTTGTTCTCAAGCACTCTGTGTGCAGTACAGTTCTGTGCATACACTGCTTTTCTAGAAGCTTCTGCCCATAGATGCATAGGAAGATCTTGATCATGAAGCATTGCTCTTGTAGCTTCCATGATCATTCTATTCTTCCTTTCTACAACCCCATTCTATTGTGGATTATATGGAGTGGAAAACTCCCTCTCAATCCCTGAGTCTTTGCATAACTCTTTGAATTCATTTGATGTGAATTCTCTGCCATTATTTGATTGAAAGGTCTTGATCTTCTTTTCAGTGTGGTTCTCGATCAAGGATTTGAATTCCTTGAACTTGTTGAATACTTCATCTTTGTTCTTCATGAAATAAATGCATGTCTTCCTAGAAAATTCGTCAATGAAATAAACATAGTATACATACCCGCTTAGTGAACTTGATGAAATTGGTCTGCATACATCGGAGTGGATGATTTCCAAGATTCCTTTTTCCTTGCTCTCACTACTTGGAAATGTCTTCTTTGTATTCTTTCCTTTTGCACATCCTTTACAGACTCCATCATGTTTTGCTTGAATTTCTAGAAGACCTTCAACAACTTTTCTTGCAAGTGGTAGTGCTCTGTAATGCACATGTCCAAGCCTTCTATGCCAAAGTTCATTTGGCTCCACTGTTTCATGTACCAAATCTTGTTCTAGATGGCCCTTCGACTTGTATAGACCTCCCTCTTGTTCCCCAATCACTACTACATCATTAATAGTATTTCCCTTTGGCCACATGATAACTTGGCCATCTATAAATGCAACTCTCATTCCTTTTGCATCTAATGTAGATATGGAGAGGAGGTTCTTCTTTATTCCTGGTACAAACAATATATCTTGCATCTTCGTAGACTTTCTAGAGTATATCTTATAGGAGTATTCCCCACTACCTTTTATTGGATATTGATTGTCATCTCCAAGTTTCACCTTGTGAGGTGATTCATGTTCTGAAATTTTTACAAAGGACTCTTTGAATCCTGTCATATGTTTGCAAGCCCTACTGTCTATAAGCCAATCATTGCTTCCATGTGTGATGTTTCCCATGAGAACAAAAATCAAGACATATAATTCATCACTTGAAGAGTCTTCACTTTCATATCTGGTTCTCTTTGAGGAAGGTTCATCATCTTCTACAGCATGAGCATGATGTCTTCTCTTGTTTCTCTTGTTTCTTATTTTTTCTTTTAGGACAATATTTTGCAAAGTGTCCTACTTCATCAAATGTATAACATATTCTTCTAGACAAATCTTTTCTAGTGTTATTTTTATGGAAATTCTTACCTCTGGAGTGATGAGAACTTATTTTTCTTTTGTTGGAGTGAACTGTGAGAGCTTGATCTTCACTTCCCATATTTTCTTCTTGAGCTACTATCTGAGCTTCTTCTTGAGAGTATTCTTCCCATATTCTACTAAACTTGACTAACTTCTTTCTGGCATAGATCCCTTGAATAAAGGAGTCCCATGATTTAGGGAGACCATTCAAGGTGGTCATCACAATATCTGCATCCTCCACTTCTTCATCTACTGCTTCCAGTTGTTCCTTGATCTGAGAGACCCTTAGAAAGTAAGACTAGATGGTCTCTACATTCTGGATCTTTACATTCTTCAGTTTGGTTCTTAGAGTCATCTTCTGGTTCATGTTCTTCCCTTCAAAAAATTTGGTTAGGGAATCAAACATAGCTTTAGGTGTCTTTAGGGAGGAAACTTGTGGTATGAGGTGATCCTTGATTGAATCAGAAATAATCCTCTTTTCCATAACCAACTTATTCTTGTGTAAGGCCTTAGCCTCATCTCCCTCTGGAACTGGAACCTCCTCATTGATATAGGAGTCCAACTCATTT